>CM039720.1:10624477-11224477 GCA_022539455.1 Dendrobium nobile | reverse complement strand
TCCCACAGAGATCGCTACAGATAATGAGGTTACACATGTCCCTCATTACTTTTCCCCTTTATTTAGGGCTATGTCTAGCAAGGTGTTGTTCCTTCCACTTGGTCCGATAAACGAGCTCTATAGTAAGCCCGTGTTTGGCGAATTATATGCCTCAAACCTAACAAGGCTTGGGTTATATTGAGAAGGGTTAGTCTAATCATGCCAACATTCATGTTGTCTCTCATTTATATCCTATTATTTTTCTTACCGATGAAGAAGACCTAGATGATCTTGAAGACAGTGTACTCGATGCTCCATGAGCGTTTGAAGATGGCACCACTTCTTCCATGGATGAACTATGTGAGGTCAACTTAGGCACTGAATTAGATCCTAAGCCTATTTTTCATAGTGCCTTATGAAAGTACGAGATGCGCCAAGAGGGGGGGGGGGGTGAATTGGTATTTTAAAAATAATCCTAAACAGAAGTTCTAATTTTTTGGATTTTTAAAATAACAACACAACAAGAAAAATGTGAAAGCTAATGATAAGATCACAACGATGATATTGGAAACACAATTACAGATCTCACAGTACAAAGAAAAACACAACCAGATTTTTCACCACGCAGATATAGCATTAAGCAATTATGTGAAAAATAAAGTGCGGTAAGAAAAATGGGAAAACCACACCAGAAATTTTTATAGTGGTTCGGTCACTTGACCTACGTCCACTCCCCAGAGTCCTCTACTCCGAGAATTGCACTATTAAAAGTCGTCTCTCCTTTTACTCCCACAGCAAGGAGGAGAAGCCTTTACAAATCTCCCTTTCACCTCCCCCGGACTTGCGGAATACCAAATGTTATGTCACCCTCCCGGTGACGGCAGCAGACCTTCTCCTTTTTCTCCCTCCTGGAGATGGTAGAGTACCTTGAAGATGTTGACCATGAAGCCTCTCTTCCCTAGAGAACTTTCACAAGACTCCCCAAAGCCACAAGAGGAGCAAAGCATGCAGCTAGCTCGGAGAACTCGTTTGATCCCCTTACACTCCTCCCTCATGCTCAAGCTCACCTTCACCTTCCTCTCACAAGCCCTGGATCTCTTCAAAGAAAGCTTCTCTCCAGAGTACCTTCTTCTTTCTCACAGTAGCAAGATAGGCCAACTACTACAACTCCTTAGAAAAGTTACTTTTAAATCAAGCTTAAAAAAACCCTAAAAATTCAATTTTCACGTCTCTGTTCGTACAGTATGATATAACATCGTACAGTACGATCAGTTAAAAATCGGCTTCATCGAGTACGAATGCATACAAACAGTTCTCAGATTTTACAAATATTATAATGTACGATCATGAGATCGTATAGGACGATCATGTTATTTTCAACTGTTCGTATGGGACGAACCATGGGACGATCTCTGGGACGAACTAATTCATCTCTAACCATCATCCAGCACTGTACCCTTCATACAGTACGACTAGTTCATTTGTAGTACATCTTCTAGTATGATATAAATATCATCCGGGATGAATAGAACAAAAACCTTGGTTTCGTCTGGTACGATCACTGGGAAGAATGAAATCTTTTCTGTCTATCATACAGTACGATGGATATCATACAATACGACTTCAACAAATTAAGAAACCAATATTTTATTTCCTGATTACAGGAGATAATTTTGGCAATGTATGTATCGTATAGTACAAATAGTTTAGAAAATCAAAATTAGAAACTTACAAAACTTATTCTGGTGGCTAGGGTTTTCGAATTGAACCAAATCGTACAGTACGATTAACATCGTATAGTATGATTAGTTCACAAAACTAATCATTCAGAAATAGCCGTTAACCTGAGTATTAATGCCCATTGTACAGTACGATTAAAAATTGTACAGTACGATTAGTTATTAAAAAAATTATACTTAAAAAAAATCTTCCTCTGTGTGTGTGCATGGTTGCTACTTTTTCATACATGCTTTTGTGGCAGACTCAATAAAATAAAAATAAAGAAAATAAAAATACAAGCTTTTGAATATCATATTCTACCCAGTTTGAGTCTCTAGCAATATTGAGCGGTGTGTATTTGACCAGAAATGTTAGTGCTCACAGACAAAAATAAACATTTATAATCTGTAAGGAAGACCATATTAATTCAGTAAGTATTATTTGTCATTATCAAAACCAAGTGCTCAGGATCCTGGATTGCAACAATCTCCCCCTTTTTGATGGTGTCAAATAATATTTTCTGATAGCCACAATTTTTATTTCTTCCTTAGGTCCCCCTCAGTAGGATTTTTTATTGTAAAATACGGGAGGGAATTTTTTTTTTAATTTAAAAATAACAGAACAAACATAATAAGAATGAACATAATAAGAAAAACATATAACATTAATATTAGGAACATAACAGCAGAAACTTCTCCCCCTTTTGACAACAACAAAAAGGGAGGAACAATAAGTACAAACAAGATAAAAAATTAATTACAGAAATAAACACAAATACAAACATCTAAAATTTGGGATCCTGATCAGGTGGTGGTGGAGGTGGTGGAAAGTGCAGATGGAGCGACGCAAAATGTTGATCGATCATGGCGAATCGATCGCCAAACCATTGCATATCCTGTTCATCCAGGCGAACATGTTGATCAATATGTTGTCCCATCCGGGCTTATAGTCAATCAAGATGTTGAAGCATGTCTTCTTGATGGTAGGTAGGGTGTGCTGGTCTAGGAGGTGGAATGGGAGGTGGTGGAGGTCCTCCCATTGCATCAGTTTCCTTGTCTTCATCAAAGTCAGGATCGGCGGGTGTAGGCCCCTGATGGAAAAGAATGCGAAAGGAAGCATTTGTGTAAAAAATAGGCAGATTATATGGAGGTAGAGGATATTGAAGTTGATATTTTGCATCTAGGATGTAGCCTATGACATCTCCTAAGGCGATGTTCTACTTTCTATGGGCATTAGGATATTGAAGAGCGAACAAGGTATGAATGTAATCGATAATCATTTGAGCTTGGTCGAATTTTGTGGCCGACATGATTAGGTAGGTAACAATAGATAGCAACGGAGTGATGTGAATTTGATCTCAAGCTTTGGGTATAATGGATGTGCGAAGAAAATGCTGAATAACGCGAGCATTCTGATTTAAATTTTGAACAAGTGGAAGGTGTTGAGTGGATGATATACTTCTAAGGAGTGTGTTGACCGAGGTCAAGTCACAGTCAAATGTAAGGAGAGATTGGGGATGAGGGCTTTCGGTGGTTAGGCCAATGTGTTCAGCAATGTTGTCTTTAGTGATGACGACATTACGCTTGCAAACATATGAGGTAAGGGTGGTGTACTCTAAGTTGACCTTGAGATTGGCCATAAATTCAAAAAGTAGTTCGGAGTGGAAGGGAAAGGCGAGTCTTAAAAAAAAATAGAAGAGTGGTGGAGGCGAAAAGGTTCATCACCTCAAAATTTAGAGCCGCTTGATTTAGCATCCGGGACGGAGTGATCTTGGCGTCTTTTAATTTTGCATATGCTTTCTCGTCGGACACCAAGAGAAAGCGGTCGTCGAACCGCCGAGAGGAGGAAGAGCTCCCCTCAATCAATCGCCCTCGCTTGCTACCACCAGCCATTAGAGTAGGAAATATTGGAAGGGATCAAAGATGTGAGAAAGATGAGTGAAATGAGCTTGAGAATCCCTCTAATTTATAGAAAGTCAGGAGTATCATACAGTACGATTGAGGATAGTACGATACGATGTGGTCATTCAATTCGTTTGGATGACTGTCGGAAAAAGTGGTCAAATCACACAGTACGATCAGAATCGTATCGGACAATCGTGAGAGAGAGGCATTCATCCTGAGGAGTCATTGGTACGACTGTTGAGAAAAGATATTGTACAGTATGAACAGGTGTTCATATAGTACGAAGTGCAATAATTTTCATACCGACCGAGTTTAAATTTATCCCAATCCAAATTGACACGTGAATCGTACAGTACGATAGGTGGTTCATACAGTATGATGCTCAATAATGAATACGTACAGTATGCGTAGTAATTTGTACAGTACAATATGTGCAAGGTAAGGCATATCTGGGCCGTTGAAGGAATGGAAGGCTGTGATTTGTGTATTTGAAATAATCACATAGTACGATATTGAATCAAATAGTACGATGTGTAGAGAAATTGAAGGTTTGGGCAGCAGTAAGGTGAATGTGAGAAGATCAGGAAACTCCTTTATTATTATTATTATTATTATTAAAAAAAAAACAAACAAGACAAACACAATACTAAACACCAAAAAAATTTTTTTTTTTGAGTTGATTTTGAATTTTTTTTTTAATTTTTTTTTTAAACTTGAATGTCTCAAGGTACTAAAGGTGTCATAAGCTAATGGTTTTATGAAAAAGTCAGCCAATTGATCTCCAGTAGCAATCTGGTGCAGTTCAATATCTCCTTTGCCTACATGATCTCTTATGAAGTGATGTCTAATGTCTATATGCTTTGTTCATGAGTGCTGAATTGGTTTTTTGGATATGCAAATTGCACTAGTGTTGTCACACATTATTGGAATGGTTCCTAGTCCAAGATCTAGAAGCTGTTATTTTAACCAAAGGACTTGAGCAACATAGCATCCTATTGCTATGTATTCTGCTTCAGCTGTTGAGAGGGATACTGAATTCTATTTTCTACTGGACCATGAAACTAATGATTGTCTAATGAATTGACAGGTACCATAGGTGCTTTTTCTATCTATCCTACATTCTGCAAAGTCTGAATTTAAGTATCCTAAGATTATAAAAGTAGTGTTGTGTCTAGGATACCAAATTCCTAAGTTTGGGGTACCTAGTAGATATCTAAGAATTCTTTTGGCAGCTGTCATGTGAGATTCTTTTGGATCAGCTTGAAATTGAGCACAAAGAAAAATACTAAACATTATATTTGGTCTACTGGCAGTTAAGTAGAGAAGAGATCCAATTATCCCCTTATACTTCTTTTGATCTACTGACTTTCCATTTGAATCTTTATCTAACTGAATGTTTGAACTCATGGAAGTATTCATGGCCTTAGCATTGTCCATTTCATATTTCTTTAGAATATCCTTGATGTACTTAGAATGGCTAAGGAATGTTCCACCTTACATCTATTTTACACTAAATCCAAGAAAGTAATTAAGTTCTCCCATTATACTCATTTCAAACTCCTTGCTCATTATTTTTGAAAATTCATCACATAAGGTTTTTCTTAAGATCCAAACAAGATGTCATCTACATAAATCTGAACAATGAGTATCTCATCTCCTACCTTTTTCAAGAAGAGGGTGGTGTCCACACAACCCTTAACAAAGCCTCTATTTAGTATGAATGTACTAAGTCTTTCATACCAGGCTCTTGGCGCTTGCTTTAATCTATATAGTGCCTTTTTTAACTTAAACACATGATTTGGAAATTTTGAGTTTTCAAATCCTGGGTTGTTCAACATAGACATCCTCTTTGATTACCCCATTTAGGAAAGCACTCTTAACATCCATTTGATATAATTTGAATCCCTTGAAGCAAGCAAAAGCTAAGAGTACTCTTATGGATTCTAGTCTAGCAACAGGTGCAAAGGTTTTGTCAAAATCTATTCCCTCAATTTGGTTATACCCCTTTGCTACTAATCTAGCCTTATTTCTCACTACTATACCAGAGTAATTCATCTTATTTTTAAAGACCCACTTAGTTCCAACCACAATTTGTTCTATATGTCTCTTGACTAATTCCCACAAATCATTCCTAACAAATTGTTTTAGCTCTTCTTGCATTGTTACGATCCAGAATTCATCTCCTAAGGTTTGATCTATATTGTGGTTTCAATCATGGAGAAAAATGCAGAATGACTAACTTCTTTCCTAAGTCCATGCCTAATTTTTACGCCTTCTGATGGGTCTCCTAAGATCAGTTCTTTAGGATGACTAGAAGAATATTTCCAATCTCTAGGCAACTGCTCCTGAGGTTCTGTTATATTCTCTATGGCAATGGTTTCTACCCCCTTAATGATCTCAACTTCTTCTTCTTCATGATTATGTTCAGAGATCTTATCTGATTCATTAAATACAACATAGGTAGACTCTTCTACTATAAAGGTCCTCTTATTAAATATTTTATAGGCTTTACCTATAGATGAATAGCCTAAGAAGATGCCTTCATCAAATTTAGGGCCAAATTTTCCTAACGGTGACTTGCCATTAATTATGATAAAGCATTTGCATCCAAAAACATGTAAGTAAGAAAGATTTGGTGTCCTACCCTTAAGCAATTCATAGGGTGTCTTATTAAGCTTAGATCTAACATTTACTCAATTTAGAACATAGCAAGCAGTATTCACTACTTCTGCCCAAAAATATCTAGGAAGAGTGTATTCAGCTAACATTGCCCTAGCAGCTTCAACTAAAGTTCTATTCTTTCTTTCAGCTATTCCATTTTGTTGAGGAGTCCTAGGGGCAAAGAAATTATATTCTATTCCTATCTCTTGACAAAATGATTCAAACTTATCATTTTTAAATTCTCCACCGTGATTACTATGGATTGTTGAAATTTCACATCCTAATTTCCTTTAAACCCAAATGGAGAAAATTCTAAACTCTTTAAATGACTCACTCTTATGTTCTAAGAATTTTACCCAAGTAAATCTAGAGTAGTCCACTATTACAAATCCATAAGATTTTCCTCCTAGGTTGGCTGTACTAACAGGTCCAAAAAGGTCCATGTGTAGAATTTCTAATGGCCTAGTGGAGTTGATATCCCTAATTGAATGAAATGATGATTTCACTTATTTTCCTAGCTGGCAAGCCTCGCATAGATGGTCCATAGTGAAGTCTAACTTAGGTATGCCTCTAACTAGGTCTTTCTGAGTGATATTCCTAAGTGTTTTCATGCTAGCATTGCATAGTCTCCTATGCCATATCCAAGAGTCATCAGCTATTATTTTCAAACATAAAGGGTTTGAGATTTCAATGCAATTCAAATTTAATATGTAAACATTATTTATACGTTTTCCTTCTAACACAAGTTTATTATTTAGGCTAATCATGCATTTGTTTAAAAGAAACTTTATGTCAAAACCCATATCACATAGTTGACTGATACTTACCAAGTTATTCTTTAAACCATCAACTAAAAGAACATTTTCAATTACCAAATTTTTAGAATTTCCAATAATATCTGAGCCAACCACTTTCCTAGTGGTGTTGTCTCCCAAAGTCACTTTGCCACCTGACCTAGCCTCTAGTGTCACGAACTGCTTCATGTCTCCAGTCATGTGTCTCAAGCAGCCACTGTCCAGGTACCACATGCTCTTACTAGGTCTTTTATGAGAGCATCCCTATAATGTCAATCAAAGATTAGCTTTGGGAACCCAAGTGAGTTTGGGTTCCACCTTATGCTTGTATGAATCAGATGTATGCATGGTATGCTGTGATGAATGCAGCTTAGGTCTCCACACTAGATGTGTCCTATTGTGAATAGTGCAAGTGTGGGCTATATGACCTAGCATACCACAAGAGTAACACCTAACACCAGGAAATAGCTTTACTAATCTACGTGGGTGATGGTGCCTCTTCCTAGATCCGGATGATGCATGCTGTGATGATTTTAAATAAGATTTTTCAAATACCAGAGGTTTGTAAAATTCAGCAAATGTAGGTGGTGTTTTATTATTCTCAAATGCATCAACCTTTTCAATTAGAAATTTATTTTGTTTTTTAAGACTTGTAATTTGAAATTTTAATGCATGCTCATCACTATCTAATTGATATGCAAGTTCTTCTAATTCCTTAAATGCATTTTCTAGTTCAACATGTGATGATTTTAAGGAATCGTGTGAAGTAGTTAATTCAAAATGCTTCTTGTTTAGTGCATCAAATTCGTCAAGCATATACATGTGATCTCTATCCAAGTTAGAAAATTCTTTAACTATACTAGCATGCTCTTTTTGCAAAGTACTAAAATCAGTGTTAAGGCTAGCATGCATTTTCTTCAACTTCCTATACGAGTCATGAATCTTGTCAGAAATAGTTAACAGTTCATCATAAGAAAGTTAACATACCCCATCTAATTGATCAAGGTTATCATTAGCCATAAGACATAAATTTGTTACCTCCTCCTCTACTTCTTCTTCTGATGATTTTGAAGTAGAGTCGGCCCAAAAAGCTTTCTGTGACTTAAATTTACCCTTCATGAATTTTGACTTTTCCTCATCTTTATCCTTGGGTTGATGAGTCTTAATGTTTGGGCAATCAGCTCAGAGGTGTCCTGGTTTTCTGCACTCAAAGCAAATTGTGTCAGATAAACTTTAGTATTGTTTGAGTTTTTATCTTTGTTCCAATTGCTTTGATGACGTCGTAGCTTTCTTTTCAGAAATTTCTTGAACTAACGAGTCATCAAGGCTATATCATCATCCTCCTCCGCTGCAAAACTATGACTATCAGAATTGTTCACTTTTAGAGCCACAGTTCGCTCCTTTTTCTTTTCACCTGCATCACTTTGTGTTTGACTCACTTCTTACTCATAGGTAATGAGTGACCAAAAAAAATTGTCAATTGAGTAAACATTCAAATCTTTAGACTCAATCATTGCAGTAATTTTTGCATCATAGGAGCTAGGTAAACATCTCAATATTTTGTTAACTTTTTCAGAATTTGATAACTCCCTTCCTAAAGCATGCAAAGATGTCACTATCTGGGTAAACCTCGTGTAAATTTAAGATATAGTCTCGCTAGGTTTCATGCGAAAAGGTTCGTAATCATTTAGAAGTATGTTTAGCCTAAACTGTTTAACCTCATTGGTTCCTTCGTACGTGATACACAATCTATCCCAAATATCCTTACCAGTACTACAGGTAGATACTCGCATATAATCTTATGATTTTAATGCGCAAATGAAACTATTCAAGCACTTAGAATTCAACTGTGCAAATTCTCTATCCTCATTGCTCCATTAATTAAATGCTAACTCAGTTTTAATGCCATTCAAGATACGAGAAGGTGTAGAGTAGCCTTCTTGAACCAAAATCCACATACGATAGTCTAAAGATTGTAAAAATATAGACATGTGAATTTTCCAGAAATCAAATGGTATATTGCCAAACATAGGTGGACGAGTTATAGAATAACCCTCCGCAGTGTTACAGTTACCAAAATGTGCCATTGATCTTATGTTTCTTGGTTTTCTAAAACATTAGTTTGAAACCCCGCTCTGATACCACTTGAAAGTACGAATTGGTATTCTAAAAATAATCCTAAACAAAAGTTCTAATTTTTTGGATTTTTAAAATAACAACATAACAAGAAAAATGCGCAAGATAATGATATGATAACAACGATGATATTGGTAACACAATTACAAAACTCACAGTACAAAGAAGAACACAACCAGATTTTTCTTCACGTAGATAGCAGTAAGCAAGTATGTGAAAAATAAAGTGTAGTAAGAAAAATGGAAAATCCACACCAAAAATTTTATAGTGGTTAGGTCACTTGACCTATGTCCACTCCCCGGAGTCCTCTACTCCGAGAATTGCACTACTAAAAGTAGTCTCTCCTTTTGCTCCCACAGCAAGGCGGAGAAGCCTTTACAAATCTCCCTTTCACCTCCCCCAGTGTGGCGGAATATCAAACGCTATGTCACCCTCGCAGTGACGGCAGCGGACCTTCTCCTTTTTCTCCTTTCTAGAGATGGCAGAGTACCTTAAAGATGTTGACCTTGGAGCCTCTCTTCCCTAGAGAACTTTCACAAGACTCCCCAAAGCCACAAGAGGAGCAAAGTATGTAGCTAGCTCGAAGAACCCGTGTGATGCCCTCACACTCCTTCTCCCTCACGCTCAAGCTCACCTTCACCTTCCTCTCATAAGCCCTGAAGCTCTTCAAAGAAAGCTTCTCTCAAGAGTACCTTCTTCTTTCTCACAACAGCAAGACAGGCCAACTACTACAACTCTCTTAGAAAATTACTTTTAAATCAGGCTTAAAAAAACCCTAAAAATTCAATTTTCACATCTCTGTTCGTACAGTACGATATAACATCGTATAGTATGATCAGTTCAAATTGGCTTCGTCCAGTACGAATGCATACAAACAGTTCTCAGATTTTAAGAATATCGTACTGTATGATCCTGAGATCGTATAGGACAAATCATATTATTTTCAACTGTTCGAACGGGACGAACCATGGGATGATCTCTGGGGCGAACGGACATCGTCCTGTATGATATAAATATCATCCGGGATGAATAGAACAAAAACCTTGGTTCATCTGGTATGATCACTGAGATGAATGAAATTGTCTCTATATATCATACAGTACGATGGATATCGTACAGTACGACTTCAATTAATTAAGAAACCAAGCTTTTATTTCCTAATTATGAGAGATAATTTTGGCAAGATTTCAAATAATCGTACATTATGATATTTATCGTACAGTACAAATAGTTCAGAAAATCAAAATTAGAAACTTAGCAAACTTATTCTAGTGGCTAGGGTTTTCGAATTGAACAAAATTGTACAGTATGATTCGTTCACAGAACTATTCATTCAGAATTAGTCGTTAGCCTGAGTATTAATGACCCATCATACAGTACAATTAAAAATTATACAGTATGATCAATTATTAAAAAAAAAATTATACTTAAAAAAATCTTCCTCTGAGTGTGTGTATGGTTGCTCCTTTTTCATACATGCTTTTGTGGTAGACTCAATAAAATAAAAATAAAGAAAATAAAAATACAAGTTTTTGAATATCCTATTCTACCTAGTTTGAGTCTCCAACAATCTTGAGCGGTGTGTATCTGACCTGAAAGGTTAGTGCTCACAGACAAAAATAAACATTTATAATCTTTAAGGAAGACCATATTAATTCAGTAAGTATTATTTGTCATCATCAAAATCAAGTGCTCGGGATCCTGGATTGCAACACCTTATTGTCGGATTTAGAGGCTCAAGAGTATATTAAGCTACTATTAGAGTTTAAAGACTACTTTACTTGGAATTACACTAAGATGCCTGGTATAAACCCAGAAGTAGCAGTCCATAAGTTTTCTATTATGCCTGATATAGTCCCTGTTAAATAATCACCTCATAGGAAGAGCCTAGAGATCGAACAGCAAGTGATCACTAAAACTTAGAAGCTTATAGAAGTTGGATTTATTTGGGAACAGAAGTATCATACTTGGCTCGCCAATATTGTTCCAGTCTGAAAGAAGAGCGGACAGATTCATGTCTACATCGACTTCCGTGATTTAAACAAAGTGTACCCTAAAGATGATTTCCCTCTTCCTATCCCTAATCTTATGGTGGATATCACCTCATCTTATAGCCTATTTTCCTTCATGGATGGTTCATATGGTAATAATCAGATAAAAATGGACCCCAAAGAGGAGAAGTTCACTGCGTTCTGCACACCTATAGGTGTGTTTTGTTATAAGGTGATGCCCTTCGGTCTTATGAATGTCGGGGCCACCTATTAATTTGCTATAAATGTTATATTTGATGAGATAATACATGAGCAAGTTGAATGCTATGTGGATGATCCGGTTATCAAAAGTAAGGTCCGTGGAGATCACCTTCAAGATCTACAAATCATTTTTGAATGCCTGCGTAAGTATGATTTAAAGATGAATCCTTTGAAATGTGCAATTGGTGTTAGTACGGGGAAGTTTTTGGAGTTTATAATTCGGTACCGTGGCATCGAAATTGATCCTTCTATGATCAAAGCCATAGTAGACTTAAAACCTCCTAAGAGTGTTACCCAGTTGAGATCTTTTTAAGATAAACTTGCTTACCTGTGGAGATTTATCTCCAATCTTTCTGATAGATGTCATCCCTTTGCTACCCTAGCAAAGAAGGATGCTCAATTTCAGTGGGATGAGCATTGTTAGGAGGCCTTTGAGAGTATAAAGCGCTACCTGATGAACCCCCCTGTTATAGCTGCACCCATTCTAGGGAGGCCGTTAATTCTTTACAATATGGCACTAGATGAATCCCTAGGTGCACTTTTAGCTCAAGAGAATAAGGAAGGCAAGGAAAATACCTTATACTACCTTAGCAGATTATTGATACATGTAGAGCTAAAGTGACCAGTGATGGAAAAGCAGTGCTTAGCTTTGATCTTTGTAGTGCAAAATCTTAGACATTATAAGATTTCGTATAAGGTTAACTTGATTTCTCGAGTCAATCCCTTATAGTATTTGATGAACCATCTCAGGTTGTTTAGCATGCTGGTTTATGATCCTACTGTAGTTTGATATTACTTTTGTCCCTCAACGGGCCATCAAAGGATAGGCTCTAGCTGACTTTCTAGCTGCTCATCCGATCCCTGCGGATTCCCTACTCAATGATGATCTACCTGATGAACTAATCATGAGTGTGGATGAACAGGAGTTCCCTACTTGGGAGTTCCTACTTAAATAGTGTGTCTTCCATTAAGGCCTTAAATCTAAATGAAACTCTCATAGTTAAGGTAGGTTTGGGCCTTATTTTCATATCCCCTGAAGGCCACACTCTTTGGTACTCCTATAATCTCTTAGAACCTTATACTAATAATGAAGGTGAGTACGAAGCTATGATTTTTGAGACTAGAGTTGGCCATTTAGATGAGGATTATGTGGGTAAAGATCTTTGGATACTCCTAACTAATCATAAATCAAGTAGCTCTTATTTTTCATCCCTGAAGTGACCTTGGCTAAAATCCCTTGATCTACAAATGGTCCCTAAGGTCAACCTCCTAAATTTGAGGTAAATCTGGACCTCTAACCTCAAAAAACTTGATTGAAATCCAAAGGCTGTAAAACCTTATAATATTTTTAATATATGCTACTAGACTTAGCATCTTGTAGAATTTCACCTTGGGACCTTCCCCAAAACCATTGACTATGTCCGTAACCCTTGCTATGACATTTCAAACACAAAATTATACTTTGGAGGACCCTGGTTGACCAATAGTTTACTAGGGGCCCCAAATGACCAAATTGCCCCTTAAGGGTAAAATTTAAGTTTCCTCCAAACATCAACATGGTCCAATCAAACCAAGCCATGGAACCTCTTCCAATGCATCCTAGACATAATTAGGAGAGCATTGAACCAAAACTCAATTTTTTGTTTGACCAGGTTGACCAAGTCAATCATAGTTGACCAAATGCCCATTAAGGGCCCAAACAGGCATTTCATGTGAGGAGATCTTACCATTGCATGGGACCACTCCCACTAGGTCCAAAATGTCATTTTGAATCTGTTGGACTCAACTAAAACTTTTTGTCTGACCTAGTTGACCAAGTCAACCATGGTTGATCGAATCAACCATGAATCATAACTTGTGGGTTCAGTGCATTGCCCAGCATAGTGTACTAACCAATTGATCTCAATCAAACTCAAACATGTTCATTAAGAGCTTCATATATCAAATAAATAACCATGGGCTCATGAATTAGTGATTGATCCAGCATGATCTAATTGGGCTAAATTAAGTTAGCTCAATTGATTATACATCATAATCACCTCCATACATACCCCAAATAAATTCTAATTTCCATTAAATTCTTATGACCATCACTTCTAATGAATTGCTCATGATTGGCCAACCTGATCTAGTCAATAATTAACATGGTCAATTTAACCCAATTTTGGTCAAACTTGACCTATTTGAGTCAAATCAACACATGCATTCAAATTAAACCCTATCGAGCCTTCAATCTCATCTCATATCATGGTTTGCATACATTCAAACTCATTATGAGTCAAATCATAAAGATTTTGATTAACTTAACTCAAAATATTTGGTCAAACTCTAACCTACATGCATTCATTCACTCTTACATGGTCAACGTCTACCTTACACACATATATTTACTCTCATATTGGACCTAGCACTCTTGACCCCTTCCACTCCAACTCAAGAATAAATACACTCCCTCAAGTCCACCTCAGCAGTTAACTTGACATGTTGATTGGTCAAATCTGGTCTAACAAGCTTTTAAATAGCTTTGAATGGACAACATTGCCTCTATATCCATTTCCCTCCTAACTATTTACCCTAATATGTCTAAATCAACCCTTAGAGCTTTTTAACATCCCCCAAATCGAGTTCAAACCTTGGCTTGGCTAAAAATGGAAAAGGTGGCCCCCCTGCCCTTGGCGACACCAATGGGTCATTGGCTTACTTGGCCCCTACTCCTGCCACCCAACTACCTTGGACACATGTCCTTCATCCAAGGTTGAGGTTTGATTGATCTAGGCTGTCCAAAGCAAACCCTAGGGATCAAATTCTCCAAAACACTAAAATATTCATTCTACTCTAACTCAGCCCCCAAGCCCTCTCTAATAAAAGCCATTTTTCATTTTATATATACTCACATATCTCAATACTTGCCTAGCTCAAATCCACCGGCCAAAGGCTGTCGGCGATGAGTTTCTGGCCATCGTTATCTTGAAGTTTGTCCAAGGCCAAGAGCTCGCGATCAAGACCATTTTGGCCATGAAATTCTTCTTGTGGATTAATCTAGGATAGTCTGCACGCTCAATAAGCCATCAAACATCCAAACTAATCAATCCAATCGTGGTATATCTCAAACTCTAGCTTAAGACATTTAGGTTTAAACATCTTTTTAAAAAGCATAATTTAAATAGATCAAACACTTCCCCATCCTTGCTCTTTACTCCCTTAAGCTCTGTCTAAAATTTCTTGAAGTTTGGTTGAATATTTAACAAGAACAGAGCACTTTTTTTTCTAGGGTTTAATTCACATGATGCATGCATGTGTGCATTTTAATCTTATCGTTTTGTTTGACATCCAAATAGCAGGCAATATCCCGCTGTTTTATTTTTTGTTTGGCTTCATCACGACTATTTACCCATATTGTGCATGGATGAATGACTGAGATACAATGCTAACGCGGATAAGTGAGACACGTGATGTGGTGTCACCACATCCGCATTCATTTTTAATGATTGTCGATGGTGCAATCATTGGTAACGAATGCGTCGTCACACAATTGTTGCGGCATTTTGAACTAGTGAATTAGAAGGCACCGTGTGGCCCTTCGCCGTCGCAGTCAATTTTTATTTAATAAAACTTATTTTTAAATGCTTATTAATTATAGAAACATGAATAAAGCATAGAAAAATCATTTTTAATCCATTTTTAAAGTGTTAGACTCTATGGATTTAGGATGAAGAGTGCTTTATTTTAATATAGAGTTTGGGGCAATTTGATTTGTGTTATTTTAATTATTTTAATAATACAAAAAAATTATTTTAATTCTAAATAAAAATTTATTATTAATTTTGACCCCAAAATTTGGCAGAGATGTATAATAGCCTATCCTTCAATTCCCCTGATTTTTCGAGGGCCATTTGATACAAGCTCGGGTCATATTTGAATGTATAAAAAAACTTGGTCATGTTTTAACCTAGATCTTTGAGAATTCATTATAAATGTATTTTAGATCCATTTTAAATATCAAACCCTCTATGGAGTCATTAAACAAAGCTTAAGTATGGGTGAAATGAAACTAATCAAATTTGATGCAAGTGTTTAGGGTACTTGCATGTGATCTTTCCCATCTATCATGCAAAATCATCTTTTAGTCATTTATTGGCTTGCATTTAGATTTGGCTAATAAATGTTATAGCATGTATTTTTCTTTTCATAACAGTTCAAAAATAATGATGTAGGGGAATTAATTCTTAGGTGAATTCTCAAGTGTTTGGGTCATGGAATAACCTAAAGACTTGTTAATTCATCTCTTCCAATGCACTTAGACCTAGGTTACATGATTGGCATAGTGTGATTTGTTATATGCATCTATTCAAGGGTTAAATGAACCAATTTTCAAGCCCTTTCAAACATTAGTGTCACTTAAAAAAAATTAAGGACAATATCTAGGAATTTAAGAAAATCCTAAAAAATTAAACATACACCTAATAGAGGTGAAACTCAAGTCCTATGAATGTAGTCACATCATACACCTGAGATTCAAATTTCATTCGAATTGGAGCCCATTAGGTCAAAAAATTTATCAAGTTAAAAATCAGCCCCTTTAAGGGGCCTAAAATTTCAAAAAATCTAATAAATCCAAATTAAATCTAAAAATTATAAATAATATATCAACTTAATCATAATTAAACTCTATACATGGAAAAATTGAAAGCCCCATCACGAGACTTCAAATTTGAGCTTAATTTAATAATAAAAAAATTTAATAATTAATTAAATTAAATTTTTAAAATTATTAAAAATACTAAATATATTCAAAACTCTTGAATACCCTTCTATAAGTCATCCCTGGCCTTTGATAGTGATTTCAAGGATTTTAGAGTGAGTTTGGTGCAAAAATAATAAAATCTCCTTAATTAAGCAATTATATAATTCAATTAAATGGCAAAACTTCAAAAATTCATAGCTAATTCCAAAAAAATATTGAATTATCAAAGGCATTACATTATCATTTTCTCTGAGGCTAACCGGAAGAGTGTGAAGAAAATCAATAAGATTTTGAAGGATTATTGCAGCTAGACGTGTCAAAAGGTCAATACACATAAATCTTCTATTCTTTTTGGGAAGGTTGTTAGTAGGAGAAATTCTATTGCTCTTTCTAAAATTATGGGTTACAAGATTGTCAAAGAACTTGTGTACCTTGGAGTTAAATTGGCTTTAAGGAGATTGATTCTTTCGAATTTTCAATTCCTGTTGGAGAAGGCTTATAACATGATTAAATACATGGGGTAATCGATTCATATCTCTAGCAGGAAAGCTTATTCTCATTAAGTTGTCTTTCCTCTCCCTTCCTATTTTTTTATCAACATATTCACTAGTCTCGATGGGAGTGTTGAATTAGTTGGATAGCATGAGTAGAGACTTTCTCTGGAACAAACATGATAGAAGTAAAGGCATTCGCTATGTAGCTTGGGAAACTTTATGTAAACCAAAAAGTTTGGTTGGACAAAGAGTGCATTCAGCAGTTGATAAAGTAGGGCCTTTAAGGGCTAAATTTGCATGGAACTTTGTTTCTAAGCACTATTCTCTTATCAATAAGATCATAAAGGCTAAATATGGGAAGGATATTTGGAATTTTCAAGTTAGGAGTGGTGCTTCTCCTACTTTAAAGATCATTATTAATGGAGCTAAATTCCTACAGCAGATTGTGAGATGGAAGGTCTCGAATGGTACTAGTATCAATACTATAAAGGATGTTTGGATCTTAAACAAGAGCATAGATCGTTGGCCCACCTTTGTGACTGATCTAAACCATGAAAACAAGTACCTTACAGAGTTTATTCAGGAAGGAGAATGGAATGTCCCTAAGCTACATCAGTACTTTGGTCAAGAGCTGGTGGAACTTATTACTTCTGTTCCAATTAATCCTGAATTGCAGTATGACCAGTAGGAGCTTATGTCAAAACAATCTAGTAAATCAATTTCTAGATTGATTTTTGAACATTTATATAAGAATGTTGCTGAAGATAGAAATTTGAGATGGTTAAGGAAATTAAATTTACGTCCACGAGTAGAATTATTTTGGTGGAGATTAAATCTCAATGCTATTCCCTCTAACGATTTCTTGGGGTATAGAAGGTTGCAGAACTTCAGTGGTTGTCCAAGAGGGTGTAATGCAACAGAGAATTTTGAACATACTACTGTTGGTTGTAATTATCTTCATCAGGTGATTGAGCTGCTCAACAAATGGGGATTTAATGTCCCTATTTTCTCTGTTTTGGGAGAGAGCTATCAGGATTAGGTAGAACTGTCAAATTTCAATTCATTATTGGGGAATTTATATTTCTCAATTGTTTTCTTCACCTAGAACAGCAGAAGTAAACTCACTCATAATGGAGTTGATGATTGCATTGTTGTTATAGCGATAAATTCTGTAAGTTTTGCTACTGCTTTCTTTTGATTTAATCAAATTTTAAATTTTTGTGATGTTAAGATAGTTGCTATTTGCATGCTTTTCATTTTTGCAACTTATAAAGTTTTGATAATTTCAAACATTATTGTTCAAATGTGTAGTTATCTCCTAATAATTTTGGAAGAATTGTATTTGCTCTTGTGTGTACTGACATTTCAGGAAAAACGAACTCCAGACTATGAAGACTTCAAATTAAATTCAGCATGAGATACTTTGTAAAATTTGAAGCTTGCACTTTTCTTAGAAATCAAATTGAAAGGGAGTGATTGTATTTTGAGAGAATAAAAACATTCACACATAAGGAGATCATATAGAATTTATACTGATCGTACAGGACGATCTTCAGTTCGTACTGGACGATCAGACAGTTACCTCCTATAGAGCATATGGAACGAATAGAAACTTGCTTGAAAATTTTTCTAAGTCCTATTCGTCCAGGACGAAATAAATTATCGTCCAGGACGATTGATTCTCTGGAAAATTTTCGTCCAGACGAAATAAATTAACGTCCAGGACGATAGGTTCTCTGTAAAATTTTCGTACAGACGAAATTAATTATCATCCAGGACGATTAGGTCTCTGAAAAATTTTCGTCCAGACGAAATTAAATTATCGTCCGTGGCGATTGGTCCTCGGGAAATTTTTCGTCCAGACGAAATAAATTATCGTCCAGGACGATCAGTCCTCTGTAAAAATTTCGTCCAGACGAATCAATTTTCGTCCAAACGATTAACCGACTTAGGACAGTTTTCACTAGTTTCTAAAACCGACCTTGTAATAACCGTTCATACTGGACGAACCTTGTTCGTACAGGACGATCAGCTGTACGAAGACATTCGTACACATATTCAAATAGGGTCGTTTCAGATCGTTTAAGTAAAATCGTCCAGGACGATCCACTGCGTACAGAATTGAATACTTGCAGTTTTTGGGCGGTTTTTCTTGTCTTTTGCATAAATAGTCCAAATTAGACTGCCACCCAATCTTTTTGTCATTTGATCTTCGTGCCTCTTGAGAGAATAATCAAGGAGAGAGTTGGAGAAAGCATTCAAAGTAGGATTCCTACCACTGGAGCGAGAAGGCTTCACTTGGAGTTCAAACGTAAGAGTCTCTACTTGTGAATTGAGATTACTTCACTCTTTTCCTTCTTCCTTCTAGATTCTTGTGAGAAGATCAGTCAAGGAGATCCGGTTCTCTGCCGACACTTGAAGAGTGTGAACAGTCGAAGGGTTCTCTGCCCACACTAGGAGAGTGTGAAAGGACGAAGGGTTCTCTGCCCACACTAGGAGAGTGTGAAAGGACGAAGGGTTCTCTGCCCACACTAGGAGAGTGTGAAAGGACGAAGGGTTCTCTGCCCACACTAGGAGAGTGTGAAAGGATGAAGGGTTCTCTGCCCACACTGGGGATAGTGTGAAAGGACGGACGGTTCTCTGCCAACACTGGGTATTGTGTAAAAGGACGGACGGTTCTCTGCCGCACCGGGGAGTGGTGAAAAGAGTGTGTCGTAAAGGCTTCTCTGCCTTACTGTGGGTGTAAAAGGAGAGTCACTAATGGTATTAGTGCAATACTCAGAGGGTGCCTCTGGGGAGTGGATGTAGGTCTGGTTATAGACCGAACCACTATAAATCTGGTGTCATTTACTTTACTATTTTTACGTTTCCGCACTTTCTATTTCAGTTTTAAAAACTCTGTGGTTGAAAAACATTTTTCTACAAAATTTGAAAGAAATTTTATTTCGGTTCAATAATTTTCTAAAAGGGGACTTAAAATTTTTTAAACTACCAATTCACCCCCCTCTTGGTAGCCTTGGGACATTCACTTAGGCTTAATAACCTAATTACTAGACTCAACAAGTGGTATCAGAGCTTCGTTTCAATATCATAAGTTTGAACTACTTTTTGATTAACGTAGATGGCTACTTTCGGAAACCGAAATACACCTGAGGGTTACTCTATCACTAGACCTCCACTATTTGACAATATTCCTTTTGATTTTTGGAAAACACGCATGTCTACTTTCTTACAGTCACTTGATTATCGCATGTGGATGCTAGTCCAGGATGGCTACACAAAACCAACTAGTTTAGTTGATGGAGTAATGGTAGAAATACCTTTTACTGATTGGACTGTAGAAGAACGTGACTTAGCACAATTAAATGCCAAATGTTTAAACAATTTCTTTTGTGCTTTAAAATCTGAAGACTACATGTGGGTTTCCACTTGCAAAAGCGGAAAGGACATATGGGATAGACTTTGTATAACTTATGAAGGGACAAATGAGGTTAAACAATCAAGACTCAATATCTTGTTACATGACTATGAATTGTTTCGCATGAAACCTAATGAATCTATTTCCGACATGTACACAAGATTTACACAAATTGTCACTTCTTTGCATGCACTTGGTAGGGAATTAACTAATGCTGAAATGGTCAATAAAATTCTTCGTTGCTTACCTACTGCTTATGATGCAAAAATTACTGCAATTACAGAGTCTAATGATTTAAACATTTATTCTATTGACAATCTTCTTGGTTCACTCATTGCTTATGAGCAAGGAGTAAGTCAAAGAAAGATTGATGCAGGTGAACCACGAAAGGAGAAGAATATAGCACTAAAAGTGGAAGAGTGAGAGAGTGAACACTCACAACCTGAGGATGAAGATGATATTGCACTGATGACTAGACAATTCAGAAGCTTTTTAAAGAGGAAGCAGAAGAGACGCCAGCAATGGAGTAGAGATAAGTTTAACAGAAATGGCAAGGTTTCTAATGAAGTGATTTTTTATGAATGCAGGAAACCAGGTCATATCAAGACTGATTGCCCAAAACTCAAAGCCACTCCTGGTAAGGAGAAGGTGGAGGAGAAACCTATGGTAAAGAAGGGCAAGAAGAAGTTTCAAAGAGCTTTCTGGGCGGACTTAGCTTCAAACTCATCTGAGACAGAAAAAGAAGAAGAAGTCACCAATCTTTGCTTGATGGCAGACAATGTGGATCACTCAGATCAAGAAGAGGTATGTGACTTAACCTATGATGAATTATTTGAAGTTTCTGAACACATGCATGATGCATATAGGAAAATGAAAAAGATGCATGCTAGTGTTAGCTTAGAACTGGAAGAACTCAAAAAGGAACATGAAATCCTTAGGAAAGACCATGCTTTAATAGATGACAACCACATAAAACTACTTGATGAATATGATGACTTGAATAAGAATTTTGAAAATCTAAAATCATCCTATGCTGATCTTGAAAAGGAATTTAAAAATTTTAAGGATGAATCTGAGAGCAAAGCATATAGAATCAATTATACAAATCGAATTTTGGAAGATATGAATTCATTTTACAAACTATCTATAAGAGCTCTCGAGGATAATAAGAAACCCCCCAGACTTGAAGATTTTACAAATCCTAAATATTATCCTAAATTTATGAAATCCCTTAGAAGACAATCACATGGAAGAAAACATAGGAATACTTTTCCAAATGTTAAATGTAATAATTGTGGATTTTTGGGACATATAGCTCACACCTGTACCTTGATGATGAAATCTAATTTGATGTGGAGAACTAAGATGCATAAACCTAGACATATCATACATGTATCTGATTATAAATTGCTAAAAGGTGAACCCAAACTTGTTTGGGTTCCCAGGTCTAACATTTGATATTTTTGCAGAAGTGCTCTCACACAAGACCTCGTGGGAGCATATGGTACCTGGATAGCGGATGTTCAAAGCATATGACTGGAGACACTACACAATTCATATCGCTAGAAGCCAGGAATGGAGGCAAGGTTATACTTGGAGATAATACCACAAAGAAAGTGGTTGGAACAGGTATGATTGGTAATTTCAAAAACTTTTTTATAGACAATGTGTTATTGGTTGAAGGATTAAAGCATAATTTGTTAAGTATAAGTCAGCTATGTGACAAGGGATATAATGTAAAATTTTTACATACTAGCTGCATATTAAGCCTAAATGGTAAAGAAGTTTTAAATGGAAAAAGGGTAAACAATGTTTACATGCTAGATTTGAATTCATTTCATACTCCTATTGCTTTCTGTTTGAAAACTGTTTCTGATGAATCTTGGCTTTGGCATAGGAGACTTTGTCATTCTAGTATGAAAAATCTTAGGAGAATTACCCAAAAGAATTTAGTAAGAGGTATACCAAAACTAGACTTTACTAAGGACCATCTTTGTGATGCATGTCAATTAGGAAAACAAGTGAAGTCCTCTTTCAAGTCCAATAATGATCTTAGAACTAGTAAACCATTGGAAATTCTTCACATGGATCTTTTTGGACCAGTAGGAACTGTAAGTCTAGGAGGAAAGGTATACGGATTTGTTATTGTGGATGATTTCTCTAGATTCACTTGGGTTAGATTTCTTTTTCATAAAAGTGAATCATTTGAGGAATTCAGAAATTTTTCAACTTGGATTCAGAGAAAACTAGGATGTGAAATAATGTCTATACAAAGTGATCATGGAGGAGAATTTGAAAATGAAAGATTCAAAAATTTTTGTAAAGAAAAAGGGATTGATCACAATTTTTTTGCACCTAGAACTCCTCAACAAAATGGGGTAGTTGAAAGGAAAAATAGAACATTAATAGAAGCTGCCAGAGCAATATTGGCAGAATACGCACTTCCTAAATATTTTTGGGCTGAGGCGGTTAGCACTGCATGTTATGTTCTAAATAGGGTGAATGTGAGATCGAATTTAAATAAAACACCCTATGATTTACTAAAAGGTAGAACACCAAATTTGTCTCATTTGCATGTATTTGGTTGCAAGGTGTTCATTCATAACAATGGAAAATCTGCCTTAAGAAAATTTGATCCAAAATCAGATGAAAGAATTTTTGTTGGATATTCAAGTGTTGGAAAATCTTATAGGGTATTCAACAAAAGAACTTTAGTTATTGAAGAAACCACACATGTTATATTTGATGAATCTGGAAATTTAGAAGAGCCAAATATTATTGAAGAAGAAATTGAGGAAAACTCCCAAAAGATTGATAGATTAAATTTGGAAGAAAATGTGGAAGAAAACTTTGAAAGAGAAAACCCTTTGCCTAGAGATTTGAGATTTTCTAAAAACCACCCAAGAGAATTGATTATAGGAGAACCTAGTGAGGGTGTTATAACTAGGCGTGGATTAAATAAGGAAGTCAATCATTCAGCCTTTATTTCAACCATAGAACCCACTAATATTGATCAGGCACTTTCTGATGAATTTTGGATATTGGCCATGCAAGAAGAGTTAAATCAATTTGTAAGAAATAAAGTTTGGAAATTAACTACAAGGCCAAAAGATCAAAGTGTTGTTGGAACTAAGTGGGTGTTCAAAAATAAAAGGAATGACTCAGGAGTAGTCATTAGAAATAAGGCTAGATTAGTTGCTAAGGGGTATAATCAAATTGAGGGAATTGATTTTGAGGAGACCTTTGCCCCTGTAGCAAGACTTGAAGCAATTAGGGTTTTACTTGCCTTTGCCTGTTTTAAAAGTTTTAAATTATTTCAAATGGATATCAAAAGTGCCTTTTTGAATGGTGTTATTGAAGAAGATGTTTATGTAGAACAACCTCCAGGATTTGAAAATTCAAAATACCCAAATCATGCTTTTAAGTTAAAAAAGGCATTATATGGATTGAAACAAGCACCTAGGGCTTGGTATGAGAGATTGAGCACTTTCCTACTTGAAAGATCTTTTGAAAAAGGAAGTGTGGATACAACTCTCTTCTTAAAAAAATTTGGAAAGGAAATACTCATTGTTCAAATTTATGTGGATGATATCATCTTTGGATCTTCAAATAAAAATCTTTGTGATGATTTTTCTAATATAATGAGTAGTGAATTTGAAATGAGTCTAATAGGAGATTTAAATTACTTTCTAGGTTTTAGCATCAAGCAACTTGAGGAAGGGACATTTCTTAGTCAAACCAAATATATTAAGGACATCCTCAAGAAATATGAAATGGACAATGCTAAACCTGTTAGTACACCAATGAGTTCCTCAGTTCAGTTAGATAAGGACCTTAAGGAAAAATCTGTTGATCAAAAGAAATATAGAGGGATTATTGCTTTACTTGACTGCTAGCCGACCAGATATTATGTTCAGTGTTTGCTTATGTGTTAGATTTCAATCAGATCCAAAAGAATCACATTTGACAGCAGTGAAAAGGATTTTAAGATACTTACTAGGAAACTCAAAACTTAGGAATTCGGTATCCTAAGTTTAGCTTTTCATTTGAAATTATTGGTTATTCAGATTCTGACTTTACAGGCTGTAGAGTGGATAGGAAAAGCACTTCTGGAACATGTTAATTCATTGGAAATTCATTAGTTTCTTGGTCCAGTAGAAAACAAAATTCAGTAGCTCTATCTACTGCAGAAGCAGAATACATTGCATTAGGAAGTTGTGTGGCACAAGTACTTTGGTTAAAACAACAGTTGATTGATTTAGGATTATCTGTAGGTACTATTCCAATTTATTGTGACAATACTAGTGCTATTTGCATTTCCAAAAATCCTATTCAACATTCTAGAACTAAACACATTGATATAAGACATCATTTCATAAGGGATCATGTATCCAAAGGAGAAATTGAACTCACACATGTTTCAACTGAAAATCAACTTGCAGACATTTTTACAAAACCTTTAGCCCTTGATACCTTCAGTACTTTAAGAACAAGGCTAGGTGTTATTGATTTAAATGCCTAAACAAAATGTCTTTGCAACATTGATGTTTATGTTTTAGTTTTGTTTTTGATTTTGTGAATTTTTGTGTGTTTTGAATGAATTTGTTTTTTGAGTGTAAGTTTTTATTGTATGTTTTCTGTGTTTATGTTAAGTGTTTGTCTTTATATTTTTTTTTTGTTTAAGTTAAGTGTATTTTGTTAATTGTGTTTAGATATTATGAAATGTGTAATCCTTTCATAAATATCAATGTATTTCGTACTTGTTTCAAAGTTGATTTCTTTTTGAAATGTGGTCAATTTTTATGAATTTCATTAGTATTATTTAATCTTCATAGTGCTTAAATTAGATTGTAATTTGAGATTATCTACATTAAAAAATCTAGTCTTTCTAAATTTAAAAGTTGTTTATAACTTGGTGTAATTAGAACTTTTAAATTTATGTCTATTCATTTAGACTACAAAAAAATTAATATTATTATTGCAATTTAGATGTTGTCTTATTTTGTATTTCATAGCTCAAATAATATTTATGCACTTAGAAATATTTGAAATTTTAGATTATTGTTTTTGGAAAGAATTGGTCTCAATTACTCTTGAAAAAATTGTACAAAAAGTACAAAAATCAAAAGGAATGCGCAAAAGTTCGCAAATATGAAAAAGAGGCACAAAATCAGCCCAATATCAAAAAGATGCACAAAAAATGTGCCCAAAAATTTTGAAAAAGATGCGCAAAGCGCCACATGTAATAATTTCTCTTCTTTCCAAATTCTTTCAATCTCTTAATTCAAATTGATCTTATGTTCATTTATATTCTATTGAACTTTGAAATATCGAATTTTTCTTCATCTCTCCTGTAATGATTTTCTATATTGGAATGTCTAAATTGAATCATGTTTTTGCTAAATTCTTCTTACTTACAATGTTATATCACTTTTTAAATTCCATGAATTTCTATGATTGACCTAATGTTTTTAGTTTAAAATTGCATACCTTGTATCAATCACCATTTAGATTAAATGTTCAAATGAATTTCATACAATTACTTACATTTCTTGTCTATTTCTTCTTCACTTTTTGTAGTTGTCAAAAAGGGGGAGAAATCATTGTGTTTGTATATTTTGTTTGGTATGTTTTATTTGTTCGTATGTTTTGTGTATTGTATGTTTTGTTTGGTATGTTTTGTTTGTTCGTATGTTTTGTGTTTCTAGTTTATTTGTTTGTTCGTATGTTTTGTGTTTCTAGTTTATTTTGTGAAAAATAAAAAAAAAATTTTATGGTTCAAATTGTCTCCTTATTTTCATGTATTCATCAATTCAGGGGGAGTTTAGGAGATAAAAAGATTTGTTTAAATTAAAATCATACAAACAATAATTATTTTGCCATCATCAAAAAGGGGGAGATTGTTAAGATAGTTGCTATTTGCATGCTTTTCATTTTTGCAACTTATAAAGTTTTGATGATTTCAAACATTATTGTTCAAATGTGTAGTTATCTCCTAACAATTTTGGAAGAATTGTATTTGCTCTTGTGTGTACTGACATTTCAGGAAAAACGATCTCCAGACTACGAAGACTTCAAATTAAATTCAGCATGAGATACTTTGTAAAATTTGAAGCTTGCACTTTTCTTAGAAATCAAATTGAAAGGGAGTGATTGTATTTTGAGAGAATAAAAACATTCACACATAAGGAGATCATATAAAATTTATACTGATCGTACAGGACGATCTTCAGTTCGTACTGGACGATCAGACAGTTACCTCCTATAGAGCATATGGAACGAATAGGAACTTGCTTGAAAATTTTTCTAAGTCCTATTCGTCCAGGACGAAATAAATTATCGTCCAGGACGATTGATTCTCTGGAAAATTTTCGTCCAGACGAAATAAATTAACGTCCAGGACGATAGGTTCTCTGTAAAATTTTCGTACAGACGAAATTAATTATCGTCCAGGACGATTGGGTCTCTGGAAAATTTTCGTCCAGACGAAATTAAATTATCGTCCTTGGCGATTGGTCCTCGGGAAATTTTTCATCCAGACGAAATAAATTATCGTCCAGGACGATCAGTCCTCTGTAAAAATTTCGTCCAGACGAATCAATTTTCGTCCAAACGATTAACCGACTTAGGACAGTTTTCACTAGTTTCTAGAACCAACCTTGTAATAACCGTTCGTACTGGACGAACCTTGTTCGTACAGGACGATCAGCTGTACGAAGACATTTCGTACACATATTCAAATAGGGTCGTTTCAGATCGTTTAAGTAAAATCGTCCAGGATGATCCACTGCGTACAAAATTGAATACTTGCAGTTTTTGGGCGGTTTTTCTTGTCTTTTGCATAAATAGTCCAAATTAGACTGCCACCCAATCTTTTTGTCATTTGATCTTCGCGCCTCTTGAGAGAATAGTCAAGGAGAGAGTTGGAGAAAACATTCAAAGGAGGATTCCTACCACTGGAGCGAGAAGGCTTCACTTGGAGTTCAAAGGTAAGAGTCTCTACTTGTGAATTGAGATTACTTCACTCTTTTCCTTCTTCCTTCTAGATTCTTGTGAGAAGATCAGTCATGGAGATCCGGTTCTCTGCCGACACATGAAGAGTGTGAATAGCCGAAGGGTTCTCTGCCCACACTAGGAGAGTGTGAAAGGACGAAGGGTTCTCTGCCCACACTAGGAGAGTGTGAAAGGACGAAGGGTTCTCTGCCCACACTAGGAGAGTGTGAAAGGACGAAGGGTTCTCTGCCCACACTGGGGATAGTGTGAAAGGACGGACGGTTCTCTGCCAATACTGGGTATTGTGTAAAAGGACGGACGGTTCTCTGCCGCACCGGGGAGTGGTGAAAAGAGTGTGTTGTAAAGGCTTCTCCGCCTTACTGTGGGTGTAAAAGGAGAGTCACTATTGGTATTAGTGCAATACTCAGAGGGTGCCTCTGGGGAGTGGATGTAGGTCTGGTTATAGACCGAAGCACTATAAATCTGGTGTCATTTACTTTACTGTTTTTACGTTTCCGCACTTTCTATTTCAGTTTTAAAAACTCTGTGGTTGAAAAACCTTTTTCTACAAAATTTAAAAGAAATTTTATTTCGGTTCAATAATTTTCTAAAAGGGGACTTAAAATTTTTTAAACTACCAATTCACCCTCCTCTTGGTAGCCTTGGGACATTCACTTAGGCTTAACAACCTAATTACTAGACTCAACATGTGATACCAATCAGCGTAGGCTGGCTCATTCCTCTTGGCTTCCCCCTCCTCTCGATTGGATTAAACTAAAGGTTGATGCTTCACTAGAGACTTCTTATAAGGCAAGTGTTGGCGGTGTGATAAGAGACTTCAAAGGAAAATTCTTGTTTGCTTTTAGATTTAGTTGTTTGCATTGGGACAGCTCAGAATTGGAACTGTAGGCGGTTCTTTCCTTGAGGATGGTTCTTCAAAAGTGGATGTATGAGGCGAAAGGAATCATTATTTGAGGGGATAACTGTAATGTAATGAAGTTTGTTCAAGCTATGTCGAAGAATGAAGATGCTAAGGAGGGCAGCTCAAATAAAGAAGATTTCTTTTTTCTTAAAGATTTTAACCAAGTGATTATTCAATTTGTGAATAAGGAATGTAATAAGTTAGCAGATTATTGTGCTAACTATGCTCGGTTTTCTGATTTTATTTTGGATAGTATCGATTGTAATAAGATTCCTCCTTATTTCTTTTCCTTGTTAAAGGAGGAATGTGATAGGGATGCTATCACTTAGTTTCTTGTATCTTTATTTTTTTAATAAAATTGCTCTATGCATCTCCTCAAAAAAAAATTCTCCTTTAAGGGTCTAATATTTATTAAAAATATTAAACTTCAAGAAATCATTAAAAAATCAAAAAAGTCAACTCTAGTTTAAAAACACATTAAAACTTTCAAAAAATTTAAATAATTATAAAAAAATTCAAATCTAGCAAACTTAATGTCATTTTACTCAACTTAGGATCTAGTATTTATGTAAAATATTAAAATTCAATCTAAATTAAAAAGTCAAAATTAGACCCCTTTATTTAATGAATTAAAATAATTCATAAAATCTAAAAATTAAACAAATAATCAAAACGCTAGCAAACATTAATATAATTAGTAATACTAGATAACCAAACCCAAAATATATAATAAACACTCCATTGAAGAAGTTTTTAGGATGGACTACCTCGAGCTACGAGATACGTGTCCAAAGGAGTACTAATTCCTCGAATACATTGTGAGAACACCACGAACTAATTCAATGAAGTAAAAAATTATAAAATCAACTAATTAATAATTACTAAAAAAATTAAATCATTAATATAACTATATCAACCTAGTTTTTTGGATGGACTACCTCGAGCTATGGGGATATATATCCTAAGAAGGCTGGGTTCATCGAGCCTATTGTGACAACACCACAAACCGATTGATGGCAAACCAAAATTATTAATCTAATGAGTCAAATCAGTAACCAATTAATTTAAAAATAATCAATATTTAATTTCAATCGATTAAATTTATTACATAATGTTTATTACTATTGGGTAACCCATGCCTATGAGGCTATTAACTTAGCCTAAAGAAGGGTGAAATAAACCCCACGGTCCTGGTATAAATAATGGTAGTAATCACTCAACACTTAAAATTCATCCTAAAATGAACTTTGAAATACTAACACTTGAACTCAAATTAAAATCCCTTTTCACCTACAATAAGCAAATTAAAATACTAGAAAACTTCAACTACCCAACATAAGACACATCCAAACCACACAGCCTGATGTACACACTTTAGATGATTTGTTAGGACAATCACATCTAGTTTTAGGCTAGGCCAGTATTCTTTCTTTTTCTTCTACTTGTGTGCTAAAATTTTTCATGGATTTCATTGCTTGTGTCATTCCTATAACTTCAAAAAAAAAATCCCATATTAAAATTACTTGTGTCATTCCTATGACTAGAATAAGGGTTGTTGTAGTGGTACCCAGCCATTTTTAATTTATGTAGACTCTAGGTTATAATTAAGTGGCATTCGCCACATGAATTTTTATATTTACTTGATTCATTTTGATTATATGATTTAATTGTTGTATTTACTTTTGCGTTGTAGGAGTTTCATAATTTTGTTAGTTTTCTTATTATGCATGTCGCTTTTGTTTTAACCTTGATGCAGTTAGGCACTTTAAAGACAATTTTTTTTTTTATTCATAACTAAATAAAAAAATGTTAAGCCAACATAGAAACATAAATGGGTTTAAGAAGTAAGCTCAGGCTCGCTGAGGGTCTCATGCATTCATATTGAAACTTCTCCTTATTGTTAGGCACCTCCCCACACACGGGTAGTGGCAAACCACTTGGCCTATTAGGGTACAGCTCTGCCTAAAGGATATTATACAATCACTAAGGAAAAATTTATTTTCAAAGCTAAATTTTTAAATTGCTTCACATCATTTATGCATGCAAGTTCAGTCAGCATACATTGCATTAGAAATAAATTAAATTAAAAAATTTTAATTGCATTCAAGTATAATCACTCTATATAAGTAAAGGGGCCAATTAGGACATTCTCTAGATGTCTGCTCCAATTCATCAAAACTTAAATAACAATCCTACCCATATTTCATAAAGACCGGGCTCATAGTTTTGAAGCATTAAGTGGTTAGCTGGCTCCCCAATCTAGGCCATGATAAGCCAAATTTATATGTCATTAGCTAGGTTCGGGCCACTATGGTTTAGTGCCCAAAATAGATTTAGGATCCGGGATGGACAAAAAATTATAAGTCCCCAATTTCGAGAATCTAATCCCACATTCTAATAAAATGACAACTCAAATTAAAATTTCTCTCTAAACCAAAATGTAAAGCCTAACACATCAAATAGACTGAGGTATTTTTGAATTATTTTAGAATCCCAAAAGGCCTCCTACTTCTTCTCCATTGGCCTCTGAATTATGTGTTCGAATTCACTCCAATCCTTGCTGAAATTCCAACCTCACTCCTTTTATTTAACTCCTTGAATATTCTAAATAAAAATTTTATTATTATTTTAATCGAGAGTATTCATAGGAAACTCAAGTTTTCTATGATATAATTAACTACGAAGGCTTTCCATTGTAGGAGATTTAAAGACCCTAGATTAATTTAAAAATTAATTAATTCTCTTTGTAAAAATCAAGAAAATTAAAGGCAGTCATTATCATCATATTTAAACCATGGATAACAAGTGATATTTTCTTTCCCCAGAAAGATATATCGTTTATCAACATGCCTTTGAATATGAAATTAATAATAACAAATCTCGATTATTGTAGATAAATATTTGATAGAATATCATTTTGACCCTTCGGGGTCATATGTAGTTCCTTATTGAATTTGGCTATGATATTCAGGACAAAATTTATAATTCTAAATTTAAACCCATTAGGAAATTTTATCTCCGCCTTCCGAGGCGGTATATAATTTTAAATGGTGTGTACAATTTCAGAATTAAAATTTAAAAGTCAATTTCAAGTTTTCCAAAGAAATTTAACTTTTAATTACTTTGCATCTTTCCCAAAGCAAAGCAAAAATATATGCATATAAACATTATAGTATGGGAATGATCGATAAGTGAAATAATTGACTAACTGACACATCAATTTGCTTTTTCTTTTTTACAAAATTTTGGTTTAAAACTTGGTACGCTACAATGATAACAAATAATCTCCAGAAAAATTATCCCATAATACAACATGCATCTATTAACACAGCAATCTATTTTTATAGTTGTTATACTAATTTTAAAAACTAACTTTTTAGTCTAGTATAAATATGTTAAAATTATATTATATGTTAGATTGGTCTCCTTATAAAGGGTAATGAATTGATTAAAGTATTCTCATGGTATGTTGTATTCTATCTTTGTACTCAACATCTTCATCGCAATAAATAACTCTGAGTGAGTAGTGCACCAATTTCAAACTGGTTGTCATGCAGCATGCAACAAATCAAAAAAAAATTTATGCCTCCTTATTTGGGGACTCTTCTATATACAGTTAAAATTGTGGCCCAATTTCTTCATAAACCAAGTCCTCGAAAGTCCTTATATTTTATATTAAAAGTTAAAATGTGGCTTGCACTCATCATGTGAGGTACTATACCAATATTATGGCATGAATCGTTTATGGTATAGATCAATAGTAACCTCATCTTGTGCGAGGTAGGCTTGATTTTTATGTTTGGTATATGGATAATGAAACCTCCCTTCTAATATAAAGGAATGTAATTGATAGGCTGCATGAATGAAAAAATTCACCTCATTGATGAATTCGTCTATAAAAATATCTTGCATCAAGGCAACAATCAGTTATACATCCAACATCTTTGATTTTGAATATCCATAGAACACTTGTATAATAAATTCCTATAAGCAAACAATGAGATTTTATCTCATATAATCATCCATAATGGGCACAATCGCATCAATTATAATAGTTTCATTAACAGGCTTAGTAGGTATACATAATGATTGAATTACTTACTCTCCTCTCCAAATTTGAAGAATCAATCCCAAAGTTGAGGAGCCCTTTCCCAACTTCAAGATAGGAACCAATGTTCTTACTCATTACCATCACATGTTCTTTATTTCAATGATATCATTTTTAAAAAAGGATCCAATATTCTTAATTTCAATAGTATCATTTTCCCTATGTTTAAACTAACTTCATAATAAAGAAAAAAACACTATCACTAATAATCACTAATATAATTATTAACTATTACTAATATCATCACTAACTATAACCAATGCCCTAAAAATTTATTGAGCTCATCGTCATCAAAATATTATACAATAAGATTAATTAATTGTAAAATCATCCTTCATAAGATGAAGATAATGCATAAAACATTGTAAGATTAAGAGGTGCTCGAAATTATCATCTCATGCTCCTCTTAGCACTGAAAAATACATATTGTCAAATTTGTTAGACTCCTCTGACTAATCCTTTGTTCATTCTTTCAATTATCTTTTCTTTCAATTATCATAACCACACATCACAATTAATAGTTGAACCATGCTTTATGTAGAAAAATGGCTACCTTTGGAATGAGCAAACTCCCAATAGAGAACAACTAGGTGTGACCCAAAAATTCTGACAGAAATGAACATCGGTTCGACTTCAGCGAAGCAGGCAAAGTCGAAGAGACTGGATTGGAAGGAACGTTGTCAAAGAAGATGATGTCGAAGAACAATGAACCACAGGATGAAGGAATGTCGGCGAAGCAAGCGAAGTAGAAGAGTAAGGGATGTCGTTGAAGTAGGAAAAGTTGAGTAATGAACAAGCCAAGGATGTCATCGAAGAAGGGGAAGTCAAATAGTAATGAATTATCCATGGAAAAGGAAAATAAGACCTAGTCACTTAAATAGGGCACTTTCTGACAGAATTTTGCAGGATATTTCCGCAAGAAATTCTCATAGAAAATTATGGTATATTTCCACAGGTAATTTTGTCATTTTTTCTAATGACTGCTATTCCAGCAGAGAATCTGTCGGAAATTCCCTTTTTCCTATAGTGATCAAAATACAATTTTTCTTATAATATATAAAAAATAAAACTAAAAAGTTTATTACAATAATAATTCTTATAACATAATTCAAAATTTTAATAAAAAAATTGTATTCAATAATTTCAATTGCTTAAATGCCAACACCAATGCTTTATATCACCACACGCCAAACGTCAAATTCGTCTTACTGCAGTTGAAATATAGACACATATATGCATTAAATCAAAGCCAAAAGTTATAGAAGACTAGAAAAGTATGTAAATCTGTGAATTCTATTTCAAAAAATATCAAGGATGCTAGAAAATACCTTAATTTGACACTTAATAATTTTCAAATGATGGTAACACAATGTATGAATTGTTGACCAATAAACACCCTAGGATTTCTTTTAGAAAAGAAATACTTCAAGAAAAATTCCAATTTTTTTATAAAATTTCAAGATTATTTATAAAATTTTCACACAACCTTGAGTACTTTTATAAAAACTTTTCTCATCTTGTTTGGCTTGAATACAAGCCACAACAAAATCTTGAAATGTGAAATCAACAAAATTGAGAAACTTAATAATACCGCGGTTCATGAATTATCTACCCTCCCAAAAAGAAATTTTTTAACATGAACAAAATTCATGAAGGTAGCCAAAGATACTATTTACATCTAGAAAAATTTTAAAAATTTTTGAAGACTTACATGATCATAGAAATTGTCGAAGACAAAAATTTCATAATTTCAACATGAGATCAACTATAAAATAAAATTCTTTCCAAAATTCAAAATAGCTAATTTTTATAGGAAAATTTTTTTTGAGAGAAGCATTGAGATGCCCTTGGTCATTTAACTAAGAAAATCAGACTAAAATTCTAGTATCAATGTGGATATAAGCAAAAAAAGTTGCTAAAAAAATAAAAATAAAAAACATAACGAGTGAAGTTCTATTATTTTTAGAGATCTTATTTCATCATCATCTATACATTGTCACCCCAAAGACATGTCAATGCATCAATTATAATATCTAATATGGGTTATTCCAATCCTTGAAGATAATCATCTTCCTACAAGAAAAAAACTAAAGCCTTATTGTTAACATTTGTTGAATCTATGCACAATTGTATCTATTCTGACTCGATTTGATAAGGGTAATCTACTGAATTTCTATGATTAACACCCTTTGCATGTGTTTGTGAGTGTTTTGTATGCGTGCGAGTGTCTGAATCTGCTTTGAAGTGAGTCTCGAGGGTCTGGGTGCATGATTTAGAAATCTGAAAAAAAATATTCTTTGGGGTGCCACGGTTTGAGGGTAGGCAGCGTTGTCCCATTTAACTCTTTGTATTTTTGCCAAAATAATTGAAAGCTGAGACAATTGGGGTAGTGCTAAGGCGTCACGCCCTCCTATGGGGAGCGCTATTGAATGGTAGGTTCAAGTCTTGTGGCTCCAAATTTAAATTTGCAAAAATATCCTTTTCCTCCAAAAAACATTATAATCAAATCCATTTCCTCCCCCTTAGGAAGCCAACTATAGAGAGAGAGAGAGAGAGAGAGAGAGAGAGAGAGAGAGAGAGAGAGAGAGAGAGAGAGAGAGAGAGAGAGAGAGAGAGAGAGAGAGAGAGAGAGAGAGAGAGAGAGAGAGAGAGTATGATTTCTAATGAGAGAAAGCTAGGTTTTGGGTAACTTCAATCTATTTTCTAATATCGGCTCAGTTCTGAAAGTTGTTCAGATTAAGGTAGGTTGCATTATGCCTATCTCAATTTTTAACAATACAAAATTTTTTAGATTTTTTTGATTAAAATTATAATTTTGATGTAAAAAAACAAGTTTGCAATTGCTAGACTTTCATTACGTAACTTTATGTATATTATAGAGATAGTCATTCTAAATATTTAGGTATTTTTGGAAAATTATATATTGGGTAATTTGAAAAGTGCATTATTAAATTTAATTAGAAAATAAGTATGACCCCATAAAATAATGTTGTACTACAATTAAAGCTTCAAAATAGTATTTTACATAATTCTTGGTAATCTGGTGAAATTCAAGAACTATAAAATTTTTCTCATTAGCTAATTTTGCTCCTTACCAATAAAACACTTTGTGAAATTCTTAAATTAATTTATTTACATTTCTTTTACTACAATGCAATAATATATATGTTTATCTATTAAAATGTGTTATTCTAAGGAGATCAAATGTGATAAAAGTTCTGATGTCAAATGCACATGGTGTCATAAGGCCCAGAATTTCTAAACATCCTATATGTGTTAGGTATTGGAAGTCATATGGGTCTGTTTTCTGATATACTAGCACAGAGAGTCATAAGAGCCTGAATTTTGGTATCTATTTTTGATGGGAGGTATTATGGCCAAAAGGAAATATGTTACTTTTTGGTCTAATATATGAAATACTTATTTATTTTATTTTAAATGCATAGTATATATTTTTATATTTATTTATAATTAATGTCATGCTAAGTATGATAAATTCCTTATGAACTATATTTACATTTAGTTAAATGCATAATAAGTGAATTATTGAAAATTTAGATCGATGGGTGTGACCTTTTGAGCTTTGTTGGCTCACACTTATTCTGCATTTTGTTTCATGTTCAGGGGAAGGAAAAGAGCCCATTAAGTAACTGGATATTTAGGATATGATATATTTGATCTGTTTGAGTCTATAGAGGTAATTTTTTTAATTTTTGTATAATCATAGCTAGTTATTTATTATAGCCATGTACTATAGTTTTTAAATGATGTATATACATTTTGATGATAAATAAAAAAAATTGTGCATGAGAATTTTGTTCTTTTTACTAGAAGTTAATTAGAATATTTATTATTTGTTTAAATCTTTAAATAGAAGAAACCTGAAAAGTCCTTGAAACTTTGATCTTACGCTTGATATGTCACAAGTCAAAAAGATATGACATGTTCTGTCTGTGGTTCATATTAGGTTGGGTTATGAGCTTACCATAGAGATTATGAGCCTTTATTATCATGCCCCAATATCAAATTTAGAATAATTATATATTTTTAATCATTTAAATATTCAACTTGATCATCTTTAAATTCATCAATATAAATCACTCCAACAGAAGCATCAAAAATCTTATACATCATAATGTTTCACTATATCCATTCTCCCAAAATCATATACATTAGTCAAGAGATCAGTGTAACTACAAAGAATAAAAGATTATATAAAATAAAAGAAGGAAAACTTGAGAATCTTTGACAATCTCACTCCACCTGGGCTTGATCCCTTCCCTAACCTGAATTCATTAAAATCCATTTAATGAGCTGAAAAGCCCAGTGGTAACTCAAATTCACTAAAGCTTCTAATGCAACACTTAAGAAAATAATATGCATGCTTGGTTCAGCCATACAATCAATAGCATTCAATCTCATCAATGATTAGTTGTCATTCGTATGGCTCAAAATAATCAATAACAAAAGAAAAAAAAATTATTTTAATGAATCAATAGTCGATACAATAATCAATAAATATGTTAAGCAATTGTACTAAAATTATTCATAAATCAGTAAAGGAATCATAACATGTAAGCATCAATATCATCAGTCTTATCTACCTTGTATATTATCAAGCATATACATTATATCCAGTTAATACATGTATTTGTATCCATCATAATCTATATAACGATATATATATATACACACATTATAGTTCTATTTATCAATATTATCAATATACATATATGCTTTAGTATATAATTCAGTAAGGAAAGACATCTAACTTCAATATGGTGTTTTTATCTTTCATCTATTCATTTATATCATTATATGATATTATTATCATTTTCAGTACAATTTTATTATCATTTGATCATATCATGTGGCTTTCAAAATTCATTAAGAGTCATCATCCTTTGCCCATCAGCATAACCGATCATTAATTATAGACTACAATTGAGATAACATCACAAATCATCTTTCTATGAATTTTAAACTATAATTGAACATTTTCTTGTCCTTCCTGAAAAAAAAAGTTAATGTACTAAGATATTTAAGGCTTTGTAATAATCCTAAGGAGGTATTTATTTAAACCAATGTGGGTTTTAAAACTGTGCACCCTAGCCTTTACTATGAGAGATTTTTGGTGTGTTCTTGGTCAAATTTTTAGAGGGAAAATTAAATTTAAGATAAGTCATTACCTAAAGTTTATGATCACATTACAGATTTTTCATTGGTGCAAACTCTAGTAGTTAATTACTCCCTCCTAATAAAAAAAGTGCTTTAATTTGAAATTAGTTATTAAATAGGCATTAAGAGTTTGGCATATTATACCAATAATTAATATAAGATTTGAGATGTATCTCCTACACCAAAAGCGGTTGATGTCGTATGATGACAAATATGATCAAAATTCTTGTTCCATCATCCCAAGTTGTCATGGGCCCTAATTTTATTAGTCATAAGAGATAGTTATCTTAACTTGATTGAAAGATCCTTATTATCAATCATGGATATGAGGTGGGTGTTTATTGAAGTTGATACTTTTAAGTAAATCATGGCTAACCGAGGACTTTATATTCCATAGACTGCACATTATGGTTCATTACTCAAGCATTTTCAATCATATAGGAACTCACAGGCTCTAGTTATGATCATACTTTAATGCATCATCTGATGTTGAATTCACCTATTTATATGACCCTAGTCATAGCCATCTATTTGTGATGCCATTTTGAAATATAATTACTTATTAAGGACACATGACATGTCCTTACTAGAAAGAAATCATTTGAGAATGAATTATAACATACATTTGACTAAATATTTATTTTTGCGATCTGAAGTTTGCCCTTAATTTTATTACTCTTGAAAAATTGGAAGGTTGACGAATTTTTGCTTTAAGTTTCAAGGGACTAATTTCATTTTGAATATTAGAATTTTTATGTGTTTTCTTGATATTTTTATATTTTTCTTGAATTTAAGCCCAAAATGATCTTCATAAATATTTTAGTGTCTTTTTTTATAACCTTTCGATTGAGATTTATTTTTAACACAACCATCATTAGGTTGTTTAAATATTTTATTTAACTATTTAAACTTTATTAAATCTATCCACTTATCTATAAAGATTGGTGCCATAAATTAGTATTATAAGCTACTACTTAGGCGAGGAGATTTATAAAGTTTTCATTTCTAAATGAAACTCTTTAGCAAAAAAAAAAATTTGAAGGTGTAATGCAAACATAAAATAAGATATCCAATCACTTTAAACTTGTTGTGTGGGAGTTCATTACAAGTTTCATGTCTCGTCGACTCTAGTCGTTATGAGGAGGAGGATCAAACTAGCAATGAGAATCTTATAACCTTTCCCTATTGGAAAGGTAATTCATTCAAGGAACATTACATAAAAATATATTTTATATTTGCATTCAAGAGAGAGTTTGTAAAATTTTGAAGCAATTGTTCTTTTTTTCAATATGTTTTCACGATTTTCAAAGCATGGTTCTTTCAAATTTCATCTTAATTTTAATCTACACAACTCTCTCAAACCTTCACGTTCAGCTGTGTTGAAGTGGATGCGGATGAGTTTGAGCTTAGAAAAGAGTTTTATGATTTGTTAAATGATTGGAAGCTTTGTAGAGTGATTGCATGATTTTTAAAGTGAGAGAATTTTGATTCGTTTCATTTTCAGTCCGCACAACATTCTTGGAACTAAACTTTAGAAGCTCAATGTATTGATCGAAGCACATACATGTGATTTGATTTCAATGGTACGGTATATTACTGATGCTACTTTATGAACCTACACAATTCACTTACAACTACAAACTCTTTTGATGCATTTGCATAATAGATTTACATGCTTTTAATGCATTTGCGTGATGCACTTGTACACATTTTGGGCATTTGTATAGTTCACTCATAACTTTGATATACTTACATGCTTTTCAATGTGCCTACATGATTCATTTGTATACTTTTTAGTTTACATAATGTATTAATAAACTCTTCAATTTTGGCAATATGAAGTCGTCAAAATGGTAGGAAGATGGATTTTGGAATAAATATCTTTTATTATTACATAATTTTGATAATGTAGTTTTTCATTATATTCCTAGAGCTTGCAATAAAGTGGCTGATTTATGTACTACTTATGCTTTATGCAGTAATTTTATTTGGGATAGTTTTACTTTTAATAACATTCCTTCTTCTTTATTTACTTTACTAAGAAGGAATGTGAGGGTTGTTCTTCGTTCAGTAGCTGGTAATAGTTTTTCTTATTAATGTAAGTAGTTTGTAATTGTTTTTCTTATTAATGCAATATGTAGCTTTCAAACAAAAATAATATACTCTTCAATGTACCTTATTTAATGCATTTATATATTTTAGAGCAATGGTATATATGGGTAGGGCGGGGGGCGGTTGGGGTATGATTCTCGAAGAAATTGAATGCTTCCTGAGAAGTAGCATGCTTCTCGAGGTGGTTGTATGCTTCTCATGAAAATGAGACACTTTCCAAGATGACTGTATGGTTATGAGGCAGCATGCTTGAAATTAAAAGTTTTGATGTGACACATAACAACCATATTTTGAATATTGTGTGCGTATTTAAAATACATTTGGTCTCATTCTAAAATTTAAAATAAGCCTTTTGTTTACATTGTTTTATGTGTTGCTAATCCAGTGGCATAAAAAGTGAGTTGAAATCAAAGTATGTTTCAAGATATGAAAATTTTCATCTTTACATGGTTTAATTTTTCATGGTAGGTTCAATAGAAAATTTTTCCTCTTTCTGTCTCTTACTTGAAATCTTGGAGTAATGATTGTTCATACAGTAATTAAACTACATGTAGCGACCTAACTCAGACCTAACAAGATTTGCATATTTATATGGCATTTACTAATTTTCTATAAATGATTAGGGTTATATAAATTTTCCTGGTTTAATTTTTTTTTTTTTTTTGAGAAATGCTAAGTAGCAATAAAATTAAAAAGGCATAAAAAGCCAAGAAACAAACTAAGGAGGATTCAACCACCTTTCACTCTCTTCCTTTAATATTTTAACAAAGGAAGATGGAAGGTTATCCTCAAGAAACAAGTCCCAATCAAAATCAAAAGATAAACCTAAGTTAGCACAATAATCTGCTAACTTATTACATTTGCGATTAACACAATTAAATATGACATTATTGAAATTTCAAAAGAATGATATACCTTCATCTCCCAATGAGTTCTCTCTAATCTTCGGTTTGCTGTACAATTGTTGAAGATGTTGGAGAACATTATTGTTGTCACCTTCCAAAATAATACCTTTTATATCTTTTGTCCATTCATGATAGATTCCTTCCAAAGCTTTGAATGCCCAGAGCTCCATTTGTGCACTATCCCATGCAGCTTTTTTCTTCACAAAGCAAAGATAAATCTACCTTTGTCATCTCTTACCACCCCACCAAACCCAGCCATATAGTTGTCTTTAGTAGCTGCATCAAGATTTATTTTAATCCACTCAGGTGGAGGAGGATGCCAATAATGTGAAAGCAGTCCTTTGGACCGATAAGCACCCCAGTGGTCTGAATGGAAAACATCTTGTTTTACCGAGCTAATAAAGCTCAAAACAGAGGAAGCAATCAACAACTTACTACTTCCAGTTTTTCCATGCTTAACTTTGCATCTATTGTTCCAAACCATCCAAACAGTTAAAACATAGATTCTTGCAATCATGATATCATGATTTATTAAGCTTCTTATTCCGTTGTTGAACTCATTCCAATTAATAAAAACTGGAATAATGAACCCCCAGTCTGGTAAAACATTGAAAACCTCCAACAGTTTTGAACATTTAGATGTGATATGATCCAAATTTTCAATCATACCACATCCCATAGGACACATACAATTAACAGATAATTTTCTTTTAAAAAGAAAAAATTCTATTGGAATAGCATCAATGCTTAATACCACATCCTATAACACATACATTTAGACGCTTCTTGTTTGTCAATTTGTTGGCATTATGGTGTTTCCCTTTATGTTCGTGGCATCATGGCACTGTCCTGTGGCATTGTGGCGCTCATCTCTTTTTTTTCAAAAAATTGACAAACAAGAAGCGTCTCTTACAGGTAGACCTATCAATTTCGGGTTACGGGTCGGGTTCGGATCGAACCCTAAACTGACCCGGCATTATTCGGGTTCGGGTTGACCCGACCTGTTTTTCAAAACGGGTCAATTTTTTGGACCCGAACCCGACCCGCTTCGGGTTCGGGTCAACCCGACCCGACCCGCAAATACAATGATTGCAGCCGGCGAAGCAAACCCGACGCCAGTGAAAATAGCCGGCGAAAGCAGCCGGCGATGCGATCCCGTCCTCGGGACGCAACTCACGGCGCGACGCACCGACGCCGGTGCGGGTGTGGGTGCGGCGACATGCGGGTGCGAGACGTGCTGGAGTGCTAGACTGCTGGTGCGGCAACGTGCGGGCTGTGCGGTGATGCCGTCCTCGGGACGCAACTCACGACGCGATGCATGGGGCAGCCGGGGCAGCGGGCAGGCGCTCATGGGGCGGCGAGCGGGGCTGGCACCTGGCGGGCAGCGGCCAGCAGGGCTGGCGGGCAGCAGCGCGAGGCAGCGGGCAGCGCGGGGGCAGCTAGCAGGGGCAGGGAAATTCGAATTTTTTTAAAATAAATGGGTTTTCGGGTTGACCAGGCAACCCATCGGGTCAACTCGAACCGGACCCGTTTTTGCAAACGGGTCGATTTTCCGGACCCGAATCCGACCCGCTTTAGGTTCGGGTCAACCCAAACCCGAAAATTCCGGGTCGGGTTTTCGGGTTGGGTCCAATATTGACAGGTCTACTTAGAGGGCACTATGATGCTCATTTTTATATTTTCAAGACAAAATTTAACCCTTTGAGGCACTGCGATGCTAAATATTTAACACTACGACACTAAGCAAAATATTTTATATAAATATCTAAATTCACTTTCTAAATACATTTCTAAATTCATTTTGTTTCCATTGGCCAGATAAGAGAAGTGAAAAAAAGATAAGGTAGGAGAGAGAGAGAGAGAGAGAGAAGTTTGGTTTCAGAGGTTTTACTGCCTATTTTGTCCAACAAGATAGTTGGGAATATTATTTAGCTCAATGTAGGTTGTTGTCACCCTACTTCAAATTTTAATTTTGTGGCTCTTATGTAAATTTTTGGTATTTTATTATTTATATTTCATATAAACTTAGATTTACTAAGATTGAATTTTTTTTATTAAGAAACTTTTAATATGTTGTAGAATGAAACATTCTGATTATATTCATATGTCTAAATTTAATTTTCACAAGGTATTTTTGGTTATATTGTATTTTAGGTATTTTTAACAAGTATATTGATACTGATAGAAATTGTTATAGAATGGAAAAAGCTTCAAAATGTTGTTGTGGATATTTTATATAATTGATTTTATGATTTATAATTGTTGAAATGCGTGTACAAGTTTACTCCTATAAACTCTACTATTTTGTCATACATGCAAAGTTCTGTATATTTTTGTGCTATGTTAGAAATTGTTTATATATGTTGAATGCATTGATATTTTTATGCTCATATATAAAACAATATGTGAAAAAGAGAAAAAGAAGAAAACACAGATAAGTCGTTATTGATACTTTATATGCATTATATATATTTATATTATATATAGGTTTTGGTTATGAATGTTAAAAGTATTGATGTTTCTATGTGCATATGTTTGAAAACGTGTAAAGAGTGAGAAGAGAAAAGTGCAGGTGGATGGTGGTGGATGTTTAATGTGCATTCATGTGGAGATATAAGGGCATATGCACGTATATGATTGTCCATCGTTGTGTTTAATATGCTTAAATAGGTGTGATATGAACAAGCAGAGGTATAAGTGAAAAGTGGACTTATAAGGGCAAAAGGAGAAGTGAAGGTATAAGGAGACGAAGGAAAAATATGACAAGTGGAGGTATAAATGGAAGTTGAGGTTTAAGTGGAAGTGAAGGTATAAGGAGGCGAAGGAGAAATATGAAAAATTGAGGTATAAGGAGGCGAATGAAAAAAGTGTGAAATATTAAATTAAAATGTCGAATGTTATCTTCTTTCATATCATTCCATTTTTAACTTCATGTTCATTTCCTTTACTGACACATATTTGATAGTTACAATACACAACATAAATATCATGTTAGCTCACTATAACCATGTTTTACTGACACATATTTGGAGGAATGTATTTCCTCCAGACAGTATGAGGTGGTGCGGCGGCCTTGGAGAGAGGTGGTTGGCCTTATTTTTTTATAAGAGAGAAAAAGAGGAAGAGGGGCGTCTATATATATATATATATATATATATATATATATATATATATATATATATATATATATATATATATATATATAATATTTAAGTCAATTAAAACAAATTTATACCCACATCATTTACACAAGTTTTAAATTTAAAATCTCAACCAACAGACTGTGCTTTAAAGAAAAAGAAGGGGAATGATTAGGGCGGCCAAGACTTGGAGAGGGAAATAAGTGCCGGTTAGTGGAGCAGGAATTCGGAGAGATGCAGGAAATATCTGCTTGACCCTCAAATCAAGCAAAAACCGCTAGACTTTTTTGAAGAATCAGCCAAAAGCATTAAAAATTTATCCTATTGTGATTGGTATTGGCAGGTCAATATAGGAAATAATATCTCGATCATAAATTTTTGAGTTAATTTTTATGCATGGAATAGCTTGCATACATAAATATCTCGTTAATCCTTCACGATTAAAATGCTTTGCTCGTTCACACAACTATTTATGATGATGAATGCAATGCATGTCGTGAAACTTAAATTCTAGAATGCAAGTCAACGCAATTTATCATTGAATAATATGTGATAAATCTCACAACATGCAACCCTAAACCCTAAACTAATTAAGAACTAGTCAAGGACAGTTGAGATGATGATCGCATCAGCCAAGTGGATATTATGCTCAACATATCGTGAGACTAGTCAATGGTGAATTATATGTGCACAAAAATGATGCCTACAAATGACAAGAACTAATCAACATCAAGAGTGATTCGATCTTAATCCAAACAAAGCACATATCAATTTTTTGAGATATTAATTGAAGGGCTAAACAATCTGCAAATCTTGTATGCTTATAACCAAATCAATCATCTTGGTGAGATGAATCCAATGAGGTCATGATCAGGGGCGGAGCCAGGATTTTTTTTATGTGGGGGCACAAATTATTGGTGTAAAAAAAACCCTCAACCTTTTTCATCCGGGCTTGGGACTGACAATGGCGGTTTTAAATTTTTTTTTAAATCATTAGATTCATTATAAAAACATAAAATATATGATAAAGCAAAAAACTTAGAATTGAGAATACTAATCTTAAAATTCTTCTTATCTTCGAACATTATCCCTCTCATTAGGATGAAAATCCATAATTTTTTTTCTTAAAGCAGGATCAGCAGAGATACCAGGGACATTTGTTTGTACAGAGACTTGTTGAATTTGTGTATTTCTTTCCTAACATAAAAGTTGAGCAACTCCTTCAAATTTTCTTTTGAAATACCTGTCAATTGTTACATATCAGTAGAACACTTGCAATGCTTTGATTCTAGAAGAGTTCCTGAATGCAAATAATTATAAATCAGTTTCCATCACAAGTTAATTTCAATTGGAAATGATCTAATTACTAATTAGACAACAATGATCATCTGCTACAAAAAAGTAAACAAAAGAAAAGTTTATACTGGAGACAATCATTCAATTGGAAATGATATTTTAGCCCTCTTCCATATGATATTTTAGCCCTCTTCCATATAATGGAGACAATCATTCAATTGGAGACAATCACATTGCATCTTCTTCCATATGATATGCGATTCAGAACAACCAAAACCTCATAACACAATTGTTACAGACTTACAGTAAATCCATATTAATTTTATCACACATTCACCTTAACACTGCCTTATCTACCACTTTTAAGATATTAATTTCATTAAAAATACTAATCAATTTTCACTTAAAAAATATTAAAACAAGGAGGGATAACGAAGAAAGGATATTCCTTATATTTAGTATAAAGCAATAAGTACCTAACCTTGCAAACGTCGCCACTGTGCAGCTTCTCGCAGCACTTTCAGCTCAGCCTACAGTGATATAAAAATGCTATAAGGAAAAAAATCTACAACAAAAATCCTTTATGATATAAAATCAGCTGAAGGAAAAAAAGTGCTTAATCAGCATATTACAACTTATATTTTGATGATAAATGTAACTCGAAGAACATTCAAATGGATGAATTCAAAATAAGAGACAATCAAGTTCTCCCTTAATCAGAAACTGCTTGTAATGCAGTAAAAAGCATATCTCGTTTGAATGTTTGATCAAGAAATAATCAGAATCAAATACTTTTTGATTCCTCAAATCTTCCAAAGAAATAATAAGCAGTGGACTGGAAGCGTGGAGGAGCAGAATCAAATACCTTTTGATTTCTCAAATATACCAAACAGGATGAGCAGTCGAGACTCGGGCAGGTACACGAGTCCACCCGTCCGCCCTTCTTCCGCCTTCTGGTCGCAAGCCGGCGAGCTGCCGCACGCCGTGAACAAGAAGGATAGCTTTCGACTTTTGCTTTTTGCCCTTCTGGTTCCCACTGCTTTCCGCCAAAATAAAGAGCTGCAGCGGAAATATTAATCCAAAAACCCTTAATAGCTGCTTTTAATTAAATTAGGTAGCAATAAATAGGTTTAATTAGGCAGTAATTAAAAATTCAGTGGGAGCCCGTGCCCCCAGGGCCCCCATAGTGAATCCGCCAGTGCTCATGATCACTTGATTTTGACATCTTTAAGATAATTAAAAGGTAAGAGAATAGTACATGATCAAGAGAAACAATATGGATTATTAGATGGAAAATTTCAAAAAATTTATAAATAAACTCACAGTCTCAACATGAAACTTGAAGGCTTAGCTTGAGATTCAAAAGAGCTTAGAGGCCTAATGAATATCAAAGCTCTACCATTGCCCAAACACCATTGTTGGCCATCGTCCAACCGCTATCATCAAACTAACTCCTTACCATCATTAGATTTCCATCTCCACCATTATTGACCGACTATTGCTTCCCGATAACAGCTATGACCATTTCACTCAATTTCAATCCTCTAACCACCATTAGCTGACTACGATCCTTCAACCACTATCTACTAACTACAATCCTTTGATCACCATAACCCAACTATTGCCTTTTAACCACCATCGCCTAACTATTTTGTCATGATTATCATTGTCAGAATTTGGTTGTTTGACCATAGTTATCCAGCTATAATCCTTTGATCACAGTCATCAGATTATGGTCATCCAACCATCATCATCTCACTAGTCCTTTGTCCAACATCACTTGATAACAGTCATTTGAATTACCTTTCTATGGTCATTTGGCTATGTTCGTTTAACTATGGTCCTCAGGCCACCATCCTGTGACTACAATCCTCCGGCCACCATTACCCAACTAAGTTTCTTTATTCACTATAACCAAACTACAATCTTTTGCCCACTATTACCTCATTATGGTCTCCTAAGCACTTTTTCCTAACTTATTTGCTTTCCATTGCTAATAGTGTTAATGCACACCAACAGCTATTAGGCCTAAGCATCTTGTTGACACCAACTCTAACTCCTAGCATCAACAATAAGACTTAATTTTATTTATTTATATCACATTTAAATTTAAGTCACACTAAAAACATCACTAATAATGATATATTTAAAATAAAATTTTATTTTTACAAATATAATTTAATATAATTTTTATAATAAAATAATATATAAATAACTAATAAAAATTTATGTGTTACATATATAACTATATATACCCTCCAAAGTTTAATGAATCATTTCTTTTTTCAATCATATAATTTTCTAAAGTTAAAGGAGCTGTTGGAAGATCATTAATTTTTAATTTAAAAATTTAGATCAAAATATTTTTAATTGATCTTATTCAAAATAATTTTCAAAAATTTAAAATTTATTTAAAATAAGTACAATACATACAAAATTTATATTATACTTATCTAAATTGATGATCCTTTTTAATCATTTTTTATCAAAATATGATGATATAGAATATTTTCTTACAGTATATCAAAAAAATATAATAATAAAATAATTACATTAATAATCACTATAATATACTTAAAAATAAAAATAATTTATATTAGTATATTTTTTATATAAAATATATTTTAAAATTGACAGAAACTTTTTCCATTAAAAATACAATGACAATGTCAAGAAAATTATATTAATTATTTACAAACAATATTTTCTATTAATTACAAGAATTAAAAACTAAACCATAAAAGAGCAACGAAAAACTAGATGACATACCCATACAATGATTTTTTTTTTTTTGGGGGGGGGGGTGTAGAAAACTAAGGGCAAAGGTCGGTTTTATTAATTAAATGATGTAAAATTACATCCCAAAATTAAAATAAAAGGCAAATCTAATGCAAAAGTAAAAGAGGAAAATGAAAGGGATGTTAGGTTCTTAAGAACTAGCCCAAGACTAACCAAGACGGGGGGTGAATTGGTATTTTTAAAAAATATTTTAACCAAAGCACAACAAAGCTCAAACCAAAATCACCACAGAAAAATAGAGTGCAAAAAATTAAATGCGGAAGCAGTAAAAAAAACATAAGGGTTTATAGTGGTTTGGTCAACTCGACCTACGTCCACTCCCTAGAGGCGCCCTCCGAGTATTGCACTATCAAAGTGACTCTCCTTTTGCTCCCACAGCAAAGCGAAGAAGCCCTTATAAAAACCTCCTTTTTGCCACCCCCGGCAAGGCAGAGAACCCAACTCTTGATAGATCGTTGAAGCTTACCTCTCCCAACCCTTCCAAGGACAAGAGACTCTAATGGAAGAAGAAGTGGAACAATGCTTGGAGCAACCCTTATCAATCTCCCTCATAAGCTCCCCCTCACAAGATCCTTTCTCTCTCTCTCCCTCTCTCTCTCTCTCTCTCTCTCATCTAGGCTTTCTCAGGTCAACAGCAGCAAAAGATTGTTCAAAATGTTGAATAATAGCTCTTAAATAGAAGAGCTTCAAAATAGCTCATTAATTGCAAGTTGTCGACATTATCGTGCAGGATAATATTAATATCGTCCTGTACGATCAGTACAATTTAAGACTAATCAGCCGGGACGATCTAGGATGAATAGAAGAAAGTTGTTCATATCGTTCAGGACGATCATAAATCATCCTATACGATTAGTTCAAATCACAGACTATCGGCCAGACAATCGCTCTAAAAAGAGTTCTGGACGATTCCAAAATAGCTTGATCGTCCGGGCCGATCTCACGATCGTCTCGAACAATTAGTTCAAATCAGAGAGAAATCATCCAGAGCACCGCCCGGAATTTGAGCTGGCCGATCCTGATCGTCCAGGAACAATAAGGTTTTTTGAACTAATTGTCCCGACCGATCTTGCGATCTTCCAGGACGATGTGATCGTATCAATCATCCTTAATTGCTTTCCTTAATTACCAGATTAATCTATGTATAATTGTATCAAATCATCCAGGATGATACAAGATTGTTCTGGCCGATTGACAAAAATAAAGAATGCCTAAATAGATCATGGTGGCTGATTCTTTCTATTTTAAGCCTATCATCTTGGCCGATATATATATCGTCCAGGCCAATCGGCTAATGACGGTTGCCTTAACTATGATGACTGATTAGGGTTTCTGTTTTGAACCCTATTGTCTAGGATGATAATAATATCGTCCGGGACGATGTGAGTAAAAATAGAAATTCTAAGTCAGATAGAAAAAATTACTCAAGTGTGTATATGTAGGGTTACTTAGCATCAAAACGCTTTAATGGTTACAATTGACTCAAGAAAGGGGAAAAGAAAATTACATACTGACTCAGACCTAGTCTACCCTATCTTGAGCTGGTTCCGATTCCCGTCTAATCTTGTGGTCCTGAAATTTTAATAGAAAAAGGCAGTCGTAGTGTTTGCTAACTTCAAAAGCATAATCCATGAAAACACATTTGCAACAATCTTCCCCTTTTTGATGATGGCACTCACTGCTGAATCAGTTGGTGCTGAATCAGCTGCTGGTGAGCTACGAAAGTGTCAAACCGGGCCTCGAATTGATCAAATCTCTCCACCAACTGATTCAGCAGTGAGTGCTGGCAAAGAGGAATAGGTTCAAGAACGAGAGCAGGAGCCTCCTCCTCCTCGGCCTCCTGAGCTTCCCCATCTCCTGGGTGTAGACGACTACTGTGAAGGACATTGAAAGAACTGTTTGAGTAGCAGGGAGGCTGAAGGTCGTGACGAGCAGGATATTGAAGTTGATATTTTGTTTCAAGAACATAAGTTATGAGGCGTCCTAAAGCAAGGTTTATTGCAGATATATTTTCTTGTTTATGATTTTGATGATAGCAAACACTTTTATTTCTCTATGACTGCCTTATCTTCTGACAGTTCAGGTCCACATAATCAGACTGCAATTTAGAACCAGCTCAAGATTGGGTAGACTAGGTTTGAGTCAGTTTGTACCCTTTTTCCTTTCTTGGGTCTATTATATTTGGTGTGGCTCCTGATGCCTTATAACTTGGAAGATTTCTGACTGTTCTCTAAAGTTTACTGTTTTTGGTAACATCATCCGGGACGATTTTATATCATCCTGGATGATCATTTTAAAAGCAGAAACCCTAATTGGGGCATCCTCATTAAAGCAGCCATCATTATGCAAAAAATATTGTCCTGGACGATTTTGTATCGGCCAGGACGATAGGCCCAAAATAGAAAGAATCTCCCGCCAGATCTATTTAGGAATTAATTATTTTTGGACATCATCCAGAGGATCGTCCAGGACTATAAAATATCGTCCAGGACGATCCAAGACATTTTTTCCAAAATTTCTCTAGAATTTAAGGAAAGCAATTATGACTTGATTGCATGATCAAATCGTCCTAGACGATCGCCAGATCGTCCTGGTCGATATACTGGACGATCGTACATCGGATAGCTCTTTTTTAGGGCGATGTTCAGGATGATATTCCACAATTTATACTGATCATCCAGGATGTTATATTATCGTCTGGGACGATAAGAACAAATTTCTTCTGATCGTCTCAAATCGTCCCGACCGATTGGGCTTAAATTACATTGATCGTACAGGACGATATTAGTATCGTCCTAGACGATAATGTTTACAACTTGCATTAATGAGCTCATTTTGAGATCTTCTTTTTAAGCTATGACATGACACTTGGTAAGCGACTTTGGCAGCCATTGTAGCTTCGTTCTTTTGGGGGGAACTTAAAGAGAGAACTTGAAAGGGAGTGAGGAACGGGTGAAGTCTGAGAGGGAGATCCTGTGAGGGGGGACTCAAGGGAATGTGGAGGGGGATTCCACATGGTTACTCTGATAGGCTTGTACCTTAATACCGTCGGATTCAAGGCTTATCTTGAGGGAAGTTCACCAAAGAAGAAGATCTCTTTGGTGTCAAAAGACCAAGCGACTCCGTCGCACCGGGAAAGGTGGAAGTGATTTTGTAAGGGCTTCTCCGCCTAGCTGTGGGGGCTAAAGGGAGAGACACTTATTTTAGTGCAATACTTGGAGGGTGCCTCCAAGGAGTGGACGTAGGTCAAGGTTTTATCGAACCACTATAAATCTGGTGTGTTCTTTCCTTTATTCCTTTCGCATTTAATTTCTGCATCGTTGATTTCTTTGTGGTGATATTGGTTTGATTATTTAGCTTTGTTTAAAGGTATACCAATTCACCACTCTCTTTATTTAGCCTTGGGCCAGTTCATAAGAGGCCTAACATATCTAACGAACTTTTAAGTGGTATCAGAGCTGGATTCATAAAATAAGTTTTTGAAAGTTTTTGAATTTTTCGATCCATGGCTAATTTTTCAAATCATAATATGGTAGAAGGTTATTCAATCACCAGACCACTTTTGTTTGAAAATATTACTTTTGATTTTTGGAAAATTTGCATGACTACTTTCTTACAATCGATTGATTTTCGCATATGGCATATGATTTTAACTGGTTATTCATCACTGTTATGTGTTATAATTGGAGTTAAAATTGATATTCCTTTTAATCAATGGAACAGGGAAGAACAACTCAATGCTCAATTGAATGCAAAATCATTAAATTGCTTTTTCTGTGCTTTAAATTTTAAAGATTTTATGTTAGTATCCATGTAAACTATTGGTAAGGAAGTTTGGGATAAATACACACCATATACGAAGGCACTAGTCAAATCAAGCAATCCAAGTTGAATATGTTAATGCATGATTATGAATTGTTTTCCATGAGACCTTACGAGACGATCTTAAACATGTATACTAGGTTTATTCAAATTATAACATCATTGTATGCTTTAGGAAAAGAATTTTCAAAATTTGAAAAAGTTAATAAAATTCTTCGTTGTCTACTGGATAAATTTGATGCTAAAGTAATTGCTATTTGTGAATCAAAAGATTTGAATGAATATTTTATTGATAATTTGATTGGCTCACTCATTGCCTACGAGCAATGTTTGAGTCAAAAACTTGTGGATGCAGGTGAAACGATTGTTCTAAAAGCTGGAGATACAAAAAAAGATAGCTTAGTTGATGACGAATGCAATGACTTGTCAAGCAAATCAAAAAGCTCACCAACGCATAAGCATCAATAAAAGAGGAATAAAGGTAAAAATGGTAAGAATGTTAATATTTCTTCTGACGTTATTTGCTTTCGATGTAGGAAGCCTGGACATATGAAAAATTAGCCCTAATTTAATAATTCTTCGAGCAAAAGAAAGGGTAAAGCAAAGCAAATTTTAAACTGGGAAAATAATGAAAAGCGAAAAATCTCCTAGGCAGACCTGATTTCTGAAGCATCGGACCAGGAGCAAGATGGTGTTTAAACCTTTATTTGTATTTTTTTGTTTGCATGTTTTGTTTGATCTTTTATTTTTATAATTTTTTTTATCTTTTTCTTTCTTTTCTTTTTTTTGTTAATTTTTTTTAGGTTTCTCTCTGATCAACACACACGATCACTTTTCTAAAAAATGAAAAATTTACTTCCTATATTTTTTCTTGAATTCTTATGAAAATTGTGGTTGATTTCTCTAAAAATAGTCAGAGGAAGGGAACTCATGATTTTGTTTCTCTTTCTCTTTCCTAAACAGGTTATTTTACTTTTGATTCAAAATCTTCATCATATTTTAAAACTGATTTTTTTCATCTCCCAACATTTTTTCTATCACATAGGAATCTTTTGCAAGATTGTTGAATCCACCTTAAAATTTTCTTAATCAAGTCGTTCATGTTGTCAATAATTTGGGTTTACTTTAGTTTTGAAAATATAAGATAGAAATCATATTTTTTGAAAATAATAAAAAAAGTGGTCAATGATGCCAAACCAAAAGATGCGCAATGACGCCAAATTAAAACAAATACACAAAGTGTATTAAAAAATAAAAGATGCTCAAAGAGCCATTCAAGTGCTAAAAAGCATAAAATGAGCCCACAAAAAAATATGCTTATTTTTTCTTATACTACTAAAAGCCTAAGAAAATCCTTGATATGTTTGAAACTTGTGCTTGAAAACTTTGGTTCCTGATTCAGCAATTCGTGCATTGATCTTCTTTTAGATATATTTTATGAAAGGAGTTTTGAAAAATTAATGTTTTTTTTTGTTTATTCCTTGATTTGGATATTGGATTAAAAAGTTTTTTGAGCCTTTAAAAAAACTTGAGCTTGGATTAACAATTTATAAATTTCTTACTTTTTCTGGATTATGCGTTCTCAATCCATTCCTCACTAAGTTTTTGAATAAAATCAAGAGGTAACTTTTTAATTTTAAGAATATTTATTCTGTTCACTAGATCAGGAATTATTTTTGTCTTTTAATCATTTTGTTCATATTGTTTGTGTCCCTTCTCTTTTTGATAATGTCAAAGGGGGAGAACGTATTGTTGTTTTTGTATTTGTATCTTTTTTCTCTTTCAAAAAAATTAAAAACATTTTTTTTATCTCCCCTATTTTTAAAAGTTTTATTCTAGTGAGAGGGAGATTAGCAGAAAATGTTTTCTTCTTTACAAATTAAAATAGCAATGTTTGCCATCATCAAAAAGGGGGAGATTGTTGCGGATATGTTTTATGGTTTATGATTTTGATGATAGCAAACACTTTTATTTCTCTATGACTGCCTTATCTTCTAACATTTCAGGTCCACTCAATCAGACTGTAATTTGGAACCAGCTCAAGATTGGGTACACTAGGTTTGAGTTAGTTTGTATCCTTTTTTTTTTCTTGAGTCTATTATATTTGGTGTGGCTTGTGATGCTTTATAACTTGGAAGATTTCTGACTGTTCTCTAGAGTTTACTGTTTTTGGTAACATCGTCTGGGACGATTTTATATCATCCAGGATGATCGGTTCAAAAGCAGAAACTCTAATTATGGCATCCTCATTAAAGCAGCAATCATTGTGCAAAAAATATCATCCTAGATGATTTTGTATCGGCCAGGATGATAGGCCCAAAACAGAAAGAATCTGCCGCCAGATCTATTTAGGAATTACTTATTTTTGGACATCATCCAGAGGATCATCCAAGACTATAAAATATTGTCCAAGACGATCCAGGACATTTTTTCCAAAATTTCTTTGAAATTTAAGGAAAGCAATTATGACGATTGCACAATCAAAACGTCCTGGACGATCGCCAGATCGTCCTAGCCGATATGTTGGATGATTGGACATCGGACAACTCTTTTTTAGGGTGATGTTCAGGATGATATTCCACAATTTATACTAATTGTCCAGGATGATATATTATCATCCGGGATGATAAGAACAAATTTCTTCTGATCGTCTCAAATCATCCCGGCTGATTGGGCTTAAATTGCACTGATTGTACATGATGATATTAGTATCATCCTAGATGATAATGTCGACAACTTGCATTAATGAGCTCGTTTTGAGATCTTCTATTTAAGCTATGACATAACACTTGGTAAGCATCTTTGGCAGTCATTGTAGCTTCGTTCTTTTGGGGGGAACTTGAAGAGAAAGCTTGAAAGGGAGTGAGGAATGGGTGAAGTCTGAGAGGGAGAAGATCCTGTGAGGGGGGACTCAAGGGAGTGTGGAGGGGGATTCTACACGGTTGCTCCGACATGCTTGCACCTTAATACCACAGATTCAAGGCTTGTCTTGAGGGAAGTTCACTAAAGAAGAAGATCTCTTTGGTGTCAAAGGACCCGGCGACTCCGCCACACCGGGGAAGGTGGAAGTGATTTTGTAAGGGCTTCTCTGCCTAACTGTGGGGGCTAAAGGAGAGACACTTATTTTTGTGCAATACTTGGAGGGTGTCTCTAAGGAGTGGACGTAGGTCAAAGTTTGACCGAACCATTATAAATCTGGTGTGTTCTTTTCTTTATTACTTCCACATTTAATTTCTGCATCGTTGATTTCTTTGTGGTGATATTGGTTTGATTATTTTACTTTATTTAAAGGTATACCAATTCACCACTCTCTTTATTTAGCCTTGGGCCAATTCATAAGGGCCTAACATCTCTAACGAGCTTTCAAGGTTGGGTTTCCTCTTATGACCTGGATCGCAGATTGTTATTAAATGATCAATATATCGAAAGATCAGGTCAGTAGAATTAAACTCTCTATGAGCCATGATATAAAAGGTAGTAAGAGAAAGTAGTGGAGTGATGTGAACTCAGTCCCCCGCCTTTGGAATAATGGAGGTGCAAAGGACATGTTAGATTATCCTAGCATCTTTAAGTAAAGAGCTAGTCTCTCCAACATGAAAAGGTGCGTTGGAGAGGCGAAGAAAGTGGTTTGCAGAGGACCAGTTAAAATCAGGATCAGACATAATGGTATGCAACTTATCCCAGTGGTGGATAGCTACAACAGTTCAGCACAGTCCTGGTATGTGATCTCGACAGGGCATCGATTCACATAGGAGGTGAGGGCAGTGTAGGAGGAGTTTATGCGGAGGTTTGTAAAAAAATTTAAAAAGAAGTTCAAAAGAGAAGGGGACAGCAAGAGTAAGAGTAAAGCACAGAGAAGTGTGAGTGAAGAGGTCTAATACCGAATATGAGAGGTGGACATGATTGATTGTTCTGGAGAGAGTGATCCCGCATTCTTTGTACCGATGGTAGGCATCCTGATCTTCTGCCTCCCTGAATCGAGGGTCTAGTGTGGCCCTCAAGGAGCTTCCAGAGGTCTAACGAACGTGCTTTCCTCCAGCCATAGCAAAAAATCAGGAAGTAGATAAGAGATGAGAACAAGATTGAACTGAGAAATATGGCTGGAATGCTCTGAATTTAAAGAAATGGCCACATCGTTCAAGACGATCTGGTTCAATAATTATGTACAGGCCGATAGGTCAAAAAGGTGGTCCGATCGTCCGGGCCGATCAAATATCGGCCGGGACAATTAGACACATACGATCGTCTTGAGGAGTCAGGCCGGACGACCGTTGAAAAAGTAGATTATCCAGGCCGATTAGGTGCATCATCCAGGATGATGCTCAATAATTGATCGTATCGGCCAAATTTAAAATATTTTAAATCTGTGCCACGTGTATCATCCAGGACGAACAGTGGATTGGCCAGGACGATTGTCCAATAATGGATCGTCCCAGGCAATTTTAAAGATTTTAAATGTACTGACACGTGTATCGTCCAGGACGATCAGGTGTATCGGCCAGGACGATGTCCATAAACGCATCGGCCAGGACAAAAATTTTATCGACCAAGATAATCAAGATGATTATAACAAAGTTCGATCAGATCATCCAGGATGATGTGGGATCATCCAGGATGATGAATTTCAGCAAAGTTAGAAAAGTCCAGCAGACGGATTTTGAACAGAGATAGTCTAATCATCTAGGATGATAAAAATATCGGCTAGGACAATGTGATAAAATTTGGAAAACCAAGGAAAGACGGAGATGATCAGAGAGAGCCCACAAACAATAAAACCAATCTAAAAATAACAATGAAAAAATAAAAAAAATAAAAAAATAAAAGATAAAAACAAAAAAAGAATTTTTGTTTTTAAATTTTCTATTTTTTTTAAGTTTTTGCAAAGCAGCATATAATAAATTTTCCAAATAATTAAATTTTAAAGATTTCAAAAGTTTAATGAGTTAACAATGTCAAAATCTAAAAATAATAGAATATTCGATCCTGTTAACCTTAACTCGGACTTCTTTTAGGGCACAAATCGTCTTTTGAAAATAAATTGCCTAACTCAGAATAAACAAATTGGGTAAAAAGAAGATCCGTTCAAAACTTGCTTCAAAGAAAAATAACTTATAGAATAATATACCAAAGCAATTTGTCTCAATCATGGTATTTGAAATCAAGCCTTTGAAAATATCAAGTAACTCATAAATTCTTCTAAAATTTTAAAAGTCTGAAAGAGGGGTAAGCTTGTCTTATATGGGCTCATTTTATGCCTTTTGTCAATTTGAATGACACTCTTTGTGCATCTTTTGATTTTTGATACACTTTTGTGTATACAAATTTTTCCATTTGGCATCATTGCGCATCTTTTTGTTTTTGGCATCATTGGCCTTTTTCTTTTTCTTGTTCTTACATGCTAGATCCTTTTTTCAACAACTCTTAAAATATAATTAGTTATGAGTAGATCTTCCAGATATTAGAAAAGAAAAACTCACCCTCTAATATAAGGAAGAATAGACCACAAAGCAGACTTTCTCAATTATGTGATAAGTATAATGGTAAGATTTCATTTAACTTGAAAGATATATAAAAACTTTGAATATTATAAATATAAGGTAGATTACTGTAGCAAGAAAAAAAAAAGATCTTAATTTTAAAAACCAATTGTTAATATGGGATAGACTTTTGTTTAGAGAAGAAAATTATACCACTAAAAGAGGTTAGAGGGAGGGAAACCAACAACGGTGTTTCTCCCTTTAACCGATGTAGAGATGTTAATCATTGGCTATAAATCTCCAAAATTTAAGAATTAGGAAAAATCATCATAAAGGCAAAGAAACCCAAAGTAAAAACAACTAAATCAAACAAATAAAAAAAGGCTAGCATAAAAGATAAAAAATAATCAAAATATAACTCACGAATTATTAAGCAATAAGTTTAAGCAATTATGAGCTGCGAGCCTCCGTTTATCCAAGTATTATATGCTTCTCACGAGTTCTTTGGTGAGAGCAATCCTACAAAAATCAACAACCGTCAGATTTAGGAACCCAAGCAGGTTTGGGTCCCTTCTTATGAAAGGTAGAATGCAATATATGTGTACTATGATGTGAATCATGTAATTTGGGTCTCCACACCCAATGTGTGTGCTATGGTGAATAGTGCAAGTGTGTGAGATGTATCCTAGCATGCCACATGAAAAGCATCTAACACCAGGAAAATGATTTCTTAAATGGCTTGGGTTATAATGCCTCTTCTTAGGTCTTGGCTTTAGATCAAAGGTGGGTGTCATCCAATTTCTCTTAATTGTTTCCAATTCAGTTTTAATCCTCGAGTTAGTACTTTCTAAAGCAGCATTCTTAATTCTCAACTTTTGCCCAATCTCTTTAGATTTCTTAAAATTAGATTCAAGTGAGGTGTGTGAAGCTTTTAATGAATCATGCTCATCAATCAATTCCAAATGCTTTTTATTTAATTCATCAAATTCATCATGTAAAGCCATGTGATTTGAATCAATCGTTGAATGATCTTTAAGAATAATTTCATGCTTTTTTAGTAAATTCAAAAGCTCCAATTTTAAACTAGCATGAGTTTTCTTAATTTTTTTGTATGATGCATGAATCTTCTCACAAATTTCAAACAATTGATCATAGGTTGGTTTACATAGCTCTTCTTCCTCATATTGATCAAGATGATCTTCTACCATTAAGCATAAGTTTATTGTTTCTTCCTCAAGTTCAGTTTCAGATGAATCAGAAGCAGATTCTGCCCAGAACGCCTTTTGAATTCTCTTCTTGTCCTTCCTGAACTTAGGTTTTTCCTTACTCTTTTCTTTGCTAGAGTGATCCTGAAGTGTAGGACAATTAGCTTTGACATGTCCAAGTCCTGCATTCAAAACAAACAACATCAGAAGATCCTTTAGAATATTTATTATCCTTACCTTTTCTCCAATTTTGATAATGCTTGTGACTCTTCCTTAGAAAGCATTTGAATTTCCTTGTGATTAAGACAAATGTCATCGCTTTCAGACCTAGAAGAATCATAGTTCATGTCGTTGGCCTTCAATGCCATAGTTATCTCCTTTCTTTTCTCACCTGCATCCAAATTTCTTTGATTCACTCCTTGCTCGTAAGCAATGAATGAGCCAAGTAAGTTGTCAATCGAATAAGTATTCAAATCTTTAAATTCAGTATTGGCGGTGATTTTAGCATCAAAAGAGGAAGGCAAGCATCTCAAAATTTTGTTTACTTTTTCATAATTTGAAAGTTCTATTCCTAAGGCATGCAAAGAAGTTACAATCTGAGTACACCTTGTATACATATCAGAAATTAATTTAGAAAATTTATATGAAAAAGTTCATAATTATGCAAGAGAATATTCAAACGAGAAAGCTTAACTTTATTGGTTCCTTCATAAGTAATGCACAACATATCCCAAATCTTTTTACCAGTAGAGCAAGTAGAAACATGCATGTAATCTTCAGACTTTAAAGCACATAAAAAATAATTTAAGCACTTCGCATTGAGTTGAGCTAAATCTCTTTCATTAAAATTCCATTAAGTAAAAGGCACTTCAGTTTTAATTCCATTAAGTTCATGAGAAGGCGAAGAATATCCTTCTTTAAGAAGCATGCACATGCGATAATCAGTTGATTGTAAAAAAGTAGACATGCGAGTTTTTCAAAAATTAAAAGGTAGATTATCAAAAAAGGGTGGTCGTGTAATAGAGTTTCCTTCAGTTATATTACGATTCCCAAAGTTAGCCATGGATCAAAATTTAAAACGTTTTCAAACTCAGTTTTTATGAATCCCGTACTGATACCACTTAAAAGTTTTTTAGGGATGTTAGGCCCTTAAGAACAAGCCCAAGGCTTGTCCTTCCTGAACTTAGGTTTTTCCTTACTCTTTTCTTTGCTAGAGTGATCCTGAAGTGTAGGACAATTAGCTCTGACATGTCCAAGTCCTGCATTCAAAACAAACAACATCAGAAGATCCTTTAGAATATTTATTATCCTTACCTTTTCTCCAATTTTGATAATGCTTGTGACTCTTCCTTAGAAAGCATTTGAATTTCCTTGTGATTAAGACAAATGTCATCGCTTTCAGACCTAGAAGAATCATAGTTCATGTCGTTGGCCTTCAATGCCATAGTTTTCTCCTTTCTTTTCTCACCTGCATCCAAATTTCTTTGATTCACTCCTTGCTCGTAAGCAATGAATGAGCCAAGTAAGTTGTCAATCGAATAAGTATTCAAATCTTTAAATTCAGTATTGGCGGTGATTTTAGCATCAAAAGAGGAAGGCAAGCATCTCAAAATTTTGTTTACTTTTTCATAATTTGAAAGTTCTATTCCTAAGGCATGCAAAGAAGTTACAATCTGAGTACACCTTGTATACATATCAGAAATTAATTTAGAAAATTTTATATGAAAAAGTTCATAATTATGCAAGAGAATATTCAAACGAGAAAGCTTAACTTTATTGGTTCCTTCATAAGTAATGCACAACATATCCCAAATCTTTTTACCAGTAGAGCAAGTAGAAACATGCATGTAATCTTCAGACTTTAAAGCACAGAAAAAATAATTTAAGCACTTCGCATTGAGTTGAGCTAAATCTCTTTCATTAAAATTCCATTAAGTAAAAGGCACTTCAGTTTTAATTCCATTAAGTTCATGAGAAGGTGAAGAATATCCTTCTTTAAGAAGCATGCACATGCGATAATCAGTTGATTGTAAAAAAGTAGACATGCGAGTTTTTCAAAAATTAAAAGGTAGATTATCAAAAAAGGGTGGTCGTGTAATAGAGTTTCCTTCAGTTATATTACGATTCCCAAAGTTAGTCATGGATCAAAATTTAAAACGTTTTCAAACTCAGTTTTTATGAATCCCGTACTGATACCACTTAAAAGTTTTTTAGGGATGTTAGGCCCTTAAGAACAAGCCCAAGGCTAACCAAAAGGGGGGTGAATTGGTATTTTTAAAAAATCTTTTAACAAAAGCAAAACAAAGCTCAAACCAAAATCACCATAGAAAAATAAAGTGTAGAAAATTAAATGCGAAAGAAGTAAAAAGAATACAAGGGTTTATAGTGGTTCGATCAACTCGGCCTACGTCGACTCCCCGGAGGCACCCTCCGAGTATTGCACTACCAAAGTGACTCTCCTTTTTCTCCCACAGCAAGGCGGAGAAGCCCTTACAAAAACCTTCCCTTTCCACCACCAACAAGGAAGAGAACCCAACTCCTTTTGCTTCCTCCTGAAGCAGGCAGAGAACCTTGATCGATCGTTTAAGCTTACCTCTCCCAACCCTTCCAAGGATAAGAGACTCTAGTGGAAGAAGAAGTGGAACAATGCTTGGAGAAACCCTTGTGAATCTCCCTCACAAGCTCCCCCTCATAAGATCCTCTCTCTCTCTCCCCTCTAGGCTTTCTCAGGTCATGACAGCAGCAAAAAATTATTCAAAATGTTGAGCAATAGCTCTTAAATAGAAGAGCTTCAAAATAGCTCATTAATTGCAAGTTGCCGACATTATCGTGTAGGACGATATTAATATCATCCTGTACAATCAGTACAATTTAAGTCTAATCAGCCGGGATGATCTGGGAAGAATATAAGAAAGTTATTTATATCGTCTAGGACGATCATAAATTGTCCTATATGATTAGCTCAAATCACAGACTATCGGCCAAACAATCCCTTTGAAAAGAGTTCTGGACGATTCCAAAATAGCTTGATCGTTCGGGCCGACCTCACGATTGTCCCAGATGATTAGTTCAAATCAGAGAGAAATCATCCAGAGCATCGCCAAAATTTGAGCTGGCCGATCCTGATTGTTCAGGAGAAACTAAGGTTTTTTGAACTGATCGTCCCGGCCGATCTTGCGATCGTCCAGGAAGATGTGATAGTATTAATCATCCTTAATTTCTTTCTTTAATTACCAAATTAATTTAGGCATAATTGTATCAAATCATCCAGGATGATACAAGATCATCCTGGACGATTACCAAAAATAAAGAATGCCTAAATAGATATGGCGGCTGATTCTTTCTGTTTTAAGCCTATCGTCCTGGCCTATATATGTATCGTCCAGGCCAATCGGTTAATGATGGCTGCCTTAATTATGATGACTGATTAGGGTTTCTATTTGGAACTCAATCATCCAGGATGATAATAATATCGTCTGGGATGATGCGAGTAAAAACAAAAATTCTAAGTCAGACAGAAAAAATCACTCAAGTGTGTGTGTGTAGGGTTACTTAGCATCAGAACACTTCAATGGTTACAATTGACTCAAGAAAGGGAAAAAGAAAATTACAGACTGACTCAGACCTAGTCTACCCAATCTTGAGCTAGTTTCGATTCAAGTCCGATCTTGTGGTCGTGAAATGTTAATAGAAAAAGGCAGTCATAGTGTTTGCTAACATCAAAAGCATAATCCATGAAAATACATTTGCAATAGAAAAAATAGGCATAGCCTCAAAACAGCTCAGAGAGCCATAAAATAACCTATAAAATTACATAGAGGGTAAAGGCAAAACACCCAAAAGACTCAAAATGCTCCAGAGAACCATCTAAGGGTCCGCCCTTCCCTCACCTTGCTGCTTCCTTCACCGGAGGAACCCTCCCTCCCTCGCCTTCCTCTCCATGAACTCATCTCATTCCCCTAATGATTTCCCCCCTCTCACAAACACCCCGTGGAAGCCTCCAGCCCTACTCAGCTTTGGAGGAACCCCTTGTCTAGTAGAAGCTCCTCTTCTTTAGAGCTCCTGATTTCCTTTTTGCCAACCCAAGAAGAAACAGTTCCTTTATCTAAAGAATCCATAGCCTCTGGTTCTTCGGAATGGAAGCTTTCTTTGTTCATTTACTCAATAGGAAAGAGACTTTAATACGAAGCCTTGCTAGCTGCCATAAAAAAAATATAGAAGTTAAAATATACCCTCCAGTTATCAGCCCTAGGTGATGACTTCTTCCTTCTTAGTTTTTTCACCTCTGAAGATTATGACATGGCTTAATCTGAAGGAACTTGGTTTTTTTTAGGGAAGCCTCATCCTTCAAAAATGGTCCCCCCACTTCCATCCCACTCGTGAAAATTCCACTGCTATCTTCATTTGGCTTAAAATTTATGATCTCCCCTTAGCTTGATGGAACTCTAAGGGTATATCCAAAATAGCTTCAAAACTTGGTGTTCCTTTAGCTGCAATGCTCTAACAGTCCAAAAGATAAGACTGACCTATGCTAGAATCTGTGTGTAAGTTACTAACTTCCTACCTACCTAAATTCATTCCCATTTCCATGGAAGGTGAAGTAATCTACCTACGGGTTCAATACGAATAGAATCTAATGCCATGTTCATCGTGCGAATCTCTGTTCTATACATTCTCTATCTTCCCTTCAATCTACCTCCTTCCGACATAATAGAGCCTCTCATGCGAGGAAGAAGTACAAGTCGCTCTAATCGACATCATGCTCTCAGTACATCCCATCTCCCTACTCCTCGCACCTCACTAATAAACCTCCCTCTCACCCAAATCCTTCAAACACTTCTACTCATCCATCCAATACTGACATCATAGAACCTCAACCTCTTAATGCCTCAAAACCTGGTTTCTCGCATTCTTTTACCTCTTCCACTATCTCCTCCACTATTGCCCTCCAATTAATGTCCTACTCCAATCACAAAATTCACCACTCCCCAACTTAAATTCTTCTATAGATGAAGTTCTACCTTCCTCTGAAGCAACTAGCATAGTTACTTTGGCTCCATCTAGAGTAATCTCTCCAAACAAATTTGAGGCACTTTAGCAAGGTCCTACCAAATCTCACATTAGCTCCATGTCTACCTCCACTTCCAAAACCCTGTAGCTCAACATTTTAGCTAGAAATACAACCCAGTAATCCAAGTAGCTAGGGGAAGTAATAAAAAATTCTATCACTTCAAGATTCTTTATAACTCTCCACCTCCCCTACCCCGGATGTCAGTCACTTTCCATCTGGTGTTGTACTCCTTACGCATCTAGCAGACTCCCTTACGCTCTGTGTTATTGATAGTGAAATTAGAAAGGTTGTTTTCTCTGGCTCTTCCACTTCAACTCCTAGTCCTAATGGATTTAATTTTGAATTCTACAGGTCCACTTGGTTGCTTGTGGGCCCGAATGTCCGTAAAATGATGAAATATATTTTTAACAAATCTTACATGCCTAGGGGTATTAAGGTCATTACACTGGCATTAATTCTTAATTAAACCATGCTAGTTCCATTACTGACTTCAGGCCCATATCTCTTTGTGACACCATTTATAAAATTATTGTCAAAGTTCTATCTGTAAGACTTAAACCTCTTTTGCCCGCTATCATAAAAAGAGAACCAGTTGGGTTTCTTAAAATAACGGATATTTACAGACAATACAATTCTTACTTTGGAACTTCTACACTACTCCAGAAAATCTACAAACATGAGGCTCATGTCTACAAAATTACATATTAAAAAAGCTTTTGACTGTGTGTCAAGGGAATTTTATCTTGCAAGGTTAGCTCAAAAAGGATTCCCTTGCCTCTTCATCTAATGGATTAAAGCATGGATCTCTGATATTAATTTTTTCATCTATTTAGATGGTACTTTAGAGAGGTTTTCTTTATGATTTGTTGGCCTTATGCAGGGCTACTTGTTAAGCCTATACCTATTATGCATAGTGATGGATGCTTTTTCTTATCTTTGTTATGGGCCCTCATATGCTGATAAGTTTGAAGCTCTAGACTTTGATGGCTATAGGCTATCTCACATGCTTTATGCTGATGATTTACTCATTTTTAGAAAAGCTAAGACTCAAAACTGTAACAATTTAAATTAGATCCTTACTCTTTTTGCCAACGCTTCGCGTCTTCACATTAAGTATAAGAAAAGATTTTTAATTCTCCCTCCTTATTTCCCTGATACTATCTACATCTATTCAACCCTCAATATTGTTTCCCCCTCTCATAATACCTGTCTTGGCATAAACATCTCTTCCACAAGAGCTAAACTTGTTTATTTCTCCAACCTTTTGGAATCTATTACTAATAAACCTTCTGGATGGAAAGCCAAAGCTCTCTCTTTTTTAGGTATGTACCAATTTTTATACTTCACCATTTGGAATACATTAGCTCACTAGATAAGGGGATCTATAATACCTAAAATATCATTAAGCATATTTGCAAACTTAGTGCTAAATTTCTATACTTCGGTGATATCTATACTAAAAAGATGCAACTTTCTCTTGGGCTAACACGTGCAAACCCAAATTATAGGGTTGTATAGGCCTTCCCTTCATCTAAGCCCTACAATTCAATTTTTGTTGCTCTCTCTTTGGTAGAATATATAACAAGCCATATCCACTCTGTAAGGGGTTGTTCTACAAATATTCTTCACCTTGATGCTCTCCTCATACAACTACCACCAAATACTAGAAATTTATTTGCAAAGCTGCAGTTTCAATTAGAGGAAAATTTAATTTTAATGTCTTTCCTAGTAGCCCCGTATCACTATATTGGGATCACTGGTGCAACGGAGAAACATTGTCAAAAATCCCTGTTTCTCAACATATGATTAATCACTTCCCCCCAATGCATGTATTGTGGTTATCCTAAATAAAGAGTGTTGGTATTTATATGAATCTGTCACTGCTTTGCTAGCCAACATCTTAACCCACATCCTCTTTGGGGGGTCTACTTCGGTCTACCTGATTTGGGATTAGCATAATGAAGGAAGTAATAAAATTTTTATTGCGCAGTACTACAATAGTGGTGTTACTTGTACCTGGCATAAATTTGTTTGGCATAAACACTATGCTTTATGTTATTCTTCATACTATTGGATGGCTATTGTGGGTGGGCTTAAAATAATTGATGCTCTTCTTAGGAGAGGCCTCATGGCGGACCCAACATGTTATCTCTGCCACTCTTCTTGAGAAAAAACTCATTACCTTTTCTTTGAATGCAACTTCTCTTTGTTTGTGACTGATGAGTTGATCACTGGATTAAGGTACAACTGCTAAGACCCAATGTTTTTCAGGTCTTTGAGATTATTGGAGAAATAGCTACTTCTATCAAAAAAGCAAAAAACTTTCTCAGGCTTTTAACTTGTTGCTCTATCTAATACTTATGGAGGAAAAGAAATGAGAGGAAATTTAGTAATTCTTTTGCTTCATCTACTTCAATCTGTCACAAAATTAAGAATTTTTTTTCTCAAGGTTACAAATGGAAGGATAGTTATGCTCTCATGGATATGTTATAATTTTAGTTTATATGTTTCCCTTTTTGGATTAGTCTTTGCCTCACCTTTTTATGACTATTCGCTTAGAGGGCCCTTTGGGAAATCAGTGGGCCATGATCCATTTTTTATGCCTATTTTTTTCTACTGCCTACGACTTTGCTACTGAACTATTAATATTCTTTTTTGGGGTGCTAGGATGAATGGATTACTTCTTTCTCCCCTTTGGTTGGTAGTCTTTATCAATTAGTCTACCAAGTTTGTGGGCAGACATTGTAACCAAGGGATTGTTGGCTCATAATCATCAATGTAATTCTTATTTTATTATGAGCCTTTTTGAGACTTATACTCATCTATTTCCTCTCATTTTAGGTTTCATGTTTAATTTCGGTGATCTTCTTCACTAGGTCTTTGTGAGCTTTTCTGCTCATTTTTTGTTGGTATTTTACATAATTTTTCTATATCCTTCTATTGTAACTAGTTCTTCTCACATGTAACAAGTTTTCTTTTCAATGGAAATTAGGTTTATGCCCCTACAATTCTTAAAAAAAAAAAAAGAATGCTCCAGAGATCAAAATTCCTTTAGGCATGCAAAAATCAAATAGTGAAGAACATCCCCTGGTTGCCAAAGCGCCCTCCAAATGCCAAATGCAGGTTGCCACGTCAACCCTCCAAGGGAACTCCTAAAGCAAGCATTCATCATCATCTACATAATGCATGACCTTCCAATAACTTTTTTTTTTTTTGGAAGATTAGGGGCTAAGTCCATTCATTAACAAAAATGAAGATTACAAAAAAGAGATGACTACAGTATATAAAAAAGAAAAAGAGCTTCCACAAAAATATTGTAAGCTCCAAAAATCCCAAAATCAGTGATGGGTCAAAAATTTGAGATAATCTAATAGAAATCGCAAAATTGAGATGAAACAATAGAGAATACATTAGTTTAAATGTGAATCTTGTATGCTTTCTCTGGTCTCATTAATGGGGAGGTTGCTTATGTTGGGTTTGTTGGTGCTAATATGGGATCCTATAGCATTTCATATCTCCTTTATGTTGATGACCTTCTGGTGCTTGGGAAAGCCAATACTCAAAATGTTGCCTCTCTTATGAAAATCCTTAATACCTTTTCAAATTATATTGGTTTACATGTGTATCTTTAAAAAAGATTCTTGATTACGTATCTAAATTTCTTTTCCTCTACTGATATCTGCAACATCCTTAACATCCCAACTCCTTGTCCCAATTTCACATACCTTGGCATTCCCATTTCATCTAAGAGAGCTAAGATTTTTTATTTATCCCATTTGTTGGAGAAAGTTCCTAACCATTTGTCTGGTTGGAAAACTAAGGCACTGCCTTCTGTAGGTAGGCTTTAGTTTCTAAAATATACTATATGTAATACTATAGCATATTGGATTTGTGATGCCATTTTGCCAAAAACGACTTGTAAATTTATGAGGAAAATCTGTGCTAAAATACTTTTTTTTGGGAGATTTTAGGCTAAGAAACTTCATCTAATATATTTGAGTAATACCTACAAATCTCTTTGTATGGGGGGGTTGGGGGTCCCAGCTCCTCAAGCCCTTAGGTTTTCCTACAATTGCATTGTTATCAATAGATTATATAATTTTAGGTTTTCTATTTTATATTGGCTCTATACTATATACATTTCACCATGGAAACCATCTAATTCCAACTCTTCTGCCTTTTGGAAAGCATTAGCCACACTACTTCATTTGTTAAACATAAGTTCTCTTTTGAGATTAATATAATGTCACCAATATCTCTCTATTGGGACCTTTAGCATAAGGGATCAAATCTCTATGATCTTTCTACTGTGTTAACCATTAATTGCTCTTTTGAGAGTAATGCTATCATTTAAGTTCTAATTTTTGACAAGAACTGGAATGTCCCAGCTTCCTTCTCCCCTCATTTCAAAAACACCATTATTTCTTATCCCTATTAATGTCACTTCTTCTATGAGTCTTATATGGGATAATTCTAAAGCTAACACTTTCAAAGATTTCTACTTAGAATTTTTTAAAGATCTACAAATACAAGCTAGCACTTTGAATGATTCTAGGATAGAAATACTTACGAGAATGTTAGTTACTTAAGTGAGAGAGATTGTGAAACCTCTTAAATAAAAGAAGCTAAAATCTTAAATATTGAGACAACATTTTATGTAATGGTTAAATTTTCATTTAAGAAACTCTACAATTAATGGAATTTGCCTCTAATTTTCCTAAAAAAAAAGAGAATAATTTAAGGCATGCACTCAGAAATGATAAAATATATAATCAGAACACAACAGTATTGAGCACCAGCATCAGAGACACCTCTGATTGACCCTCTAGTAATCAAACCAGCAGCACAGGAGAATAGATAGAAGATAGATGCTGAACATGATAACCTGAACATAGAAAGAAAAGAAGCAGCAGTAGAAATGTGTAATGGTTATATTTAGCCCATAATAGAATGAAAGATAAGTTCAGACTGAAAGAGTAGATATACTCCAGAAAAATAAACCAAACCAAAAGGTTACTAGAGAAAACATGAGAAATGGTTCACGTTAACTTCATTTGTATCGAACTGTTTCTGTATATAGCAACTTTTTTTAGGCGGGAGCTCTGCTAAGGTTTTTATCTTCCTCCTAGTTCCCGCCTCCCCTCCTTTCTCCCCCCTCCAACTTGGTCGGAGGACTCTCTCTGCCACTACATGGGTTCCTCCATCTCCCCTCTTGACTTCCCTTCACTTATTTCTCCTTCTGATGGAGCCACGGCTTCTTCCCCCTGCAACTGGAAAAATATAGTCATCCCTTCAGACCTAGCTGCTAAAGATTCTCCTCTCTCCTTTTACCCTTATGAGCCTAAAGTTATCCCTTTTATTGGTGATTCCCTCACCGTAGGTGCTCAAGATTGGAACATGTGCCTTGTTGGTTATTCTATTGGTTGACGGCCTTTCTACGAAGCTTTACTATGAGCAATTTGTAAAAGTTAGGAACTAAAAGGTTCATTTCAGCTTCTCCCCCCTAATGATGGCTTCTTCCTTTTGCATTTTTCATTTAAGGAGGATTACTACATGGCCTGGTCTAGGGGGGTTTGGTTTTCCCTAGGTAAATCTTTCATTTTATAGAAGTGGTCTCCCCATTTTTTTCCTAGGAGGGAAGACTTCACTTCTGTGCCTATATGGATTAAAATACTTAATCTTCCTCTAGTTTGTTGGAACTCTAAGGGTATTTCAAGGATTGCTAGTAAGGTTGGTATTCCTCTTACTGTGGATGCCTTAACAGATCAGAAGACCTAACTTACCTTGTGCATGTATGTGTGCAAGTCAATAACTCTGCTAAGTACCCTAAAGAAATTCCTATTTCGTTAGATGATGATATGCTTATGTTTGATTGAAAAATGTATTGTTTGAAAATTTTAATTCTCCTTTGGAAACTTGAAATTTCTAAAATTTTAATTTTGAAATAGAACGCTTATAATGTATAATATATCACCTCAAAAGGTGAACATATCGTTCCCTAATAGATTCAGATTTTAAAACTTTAAGTTTATCATGATTATTATAGTCAAACTCAAGAGAAGATAACATATGATCCCAGAGGATCAAAATGATGTTTGATCAAATATTTGACTACAATAATTTAGGTAAGAGAACATTATCATAATCAAAATCATAACAATAGGACGATATATCTTCCCGAAGAAAGAAGATATTATTTATTATTAATTATTTGAAAATGATGATAATGATCATCGAAGTTGATTATCCTAAAGGTAATTAATTAGAGTTTTGAAAAGCTTGATTTTGAAATTAGATATGGATTTCTAAATCTCCTACGAGTGCAAGCCATCGTAGTTAATTATATCGTAGGAAAATTGGAGTTTCCTACAAATACTCTCGATTACAATAACAATACAATGTTTATTTCAATTTTTAAAGCTAGATGTCAAAGGAGGTAAGGGTTAGAATTTTCAATTGGGATTGGTTCAAAATTGAACACTTATCTCTAGAGATCAAAGTTGAAAGAGTAGGAGGCACCTGGGATTTTAAAACAATTCATAAGTGCCCTAGTCTATCCTAAGTGTTGGGCTTGAATTTGATTGAAAGAGATTTAAGTTTGACTTATTAATTTTATTAGAAGATTGGGATTCAGTTCCTAGAGGTTAAGGGCTTATAGCCTGAGCCTATCTCGAAACTTAAGTCTAAAGTGGGTACTAAAAATTAGTGACCCGAGCCTAGCTAATGCAATACAGATTTGGACTTACCCCGGCCTAGATTAGGGAGCCAGCTAAACCACCTAGGTTCTTTAAAAACATGTATCTGATCTTTAATGCAGAGTGGAGGGAACATTACTTATGATTAAGTTTTTTTTAGAATGGGGCCGACGTCCAGAGTAGTCCTTAATTTGGCCCCTTAACTTATGTTGGGTGATATGAAATTTGAAATAAAAATGCAATTAAGTTTTAGACTCAATTTAATTTGTAACTAATGCGATGCATGCATGTTTACTCAAATGCTTAAATCAAATATGTAGCAGTTTTTTAAAAAGGCTTAAAAATAGATTTTATCCTAAATATACAAACTCTCCTTGACAAATATGCACTCTCATAGGCCAGGTAGTTTGCTAGAACCCGCAGGCAGGGAGGTGCCTAACAAATAGAAAGAAAATGTAGCAAATATGTTATGGAAAACTCCCGGTGGTCCCGGGCTTACTTCTTAAGAGTTAGAGTTACTATCTGAGCTTAAATATTTTAAATTTGATTAAAATAGAAAAATTCTAATGATTCCTCATGAGCCTCTAATCGGGTTTCAGGCTAAGACAAGATTGCCATGCAATAATCGCCAAAAAACTAATAAAAGTAGGTAATCTTTATATCACAATCAACAATAAATAGTCACTTAAATATTTAAATCAATTAAATTAATACTCAAACTAAAAGTCTATGTGGCAAGTGCCACTTAATTATATAACCCAGGGTCTGCAAGAAAAGTAAAGTGGCTAGGTACCACTGACTATAACCCAGATTATACTCCTAAGAAATAAGTGACTTTGAGAATTGGGATTATTCTCGTTATCCACTTCTTTGCCCTTCTTAAAAGTTCGTTAGGGATGTTAAGCCCTATAGAACTGGCCCAAGCTAACCAAGAGGAGGGGGGGGTGAATTGGTATTTAAAAAATTTCTTTTCACAGAGAACAAAAATCACATAAACCAAAATCACACCACGAGAGAAATAAACGTGGAAATTAAAGTGCGGAAGCAAGAAACAAGAACAAGGAAATTCATAGTGGTTCGGTCAACTTGACCTACGTCCACTCCTTGGATGCACCCTCCAAGTATTGCACTACAAAACGTGTCTCTCTTTTAGCCCCCACGGCTAGGCGGAAATGCCCTCACAAAGAAGTCCTTTTTGCCACCCCGGCAAGGCAGAGAACCTATCTCCTTTTGCTTCCTCCTGAAGCTGGCAGAGAACCACAACCAGATGCTGACTCCTTACCTCTACCGACCCTTCCACGGACGAGAAACTCTAGACGAAGAAGAAGCAGAGCGATCCTTGAAGCAACCCTTGTGAATCCCCTCACAAGCTCCCCCTCACAAGATCCTCTCTCTCTTCCTCTCTCTCTTTCTCTCCTCAAGGCCTTCTCAGGTGAAGGCAGCAACAAAAGATTATTCAAAATGTTAAACAAAAGCTCTTAAATAGAAGAGCTTCAAAGGGCTCATTAATTGCAAGTTGCCGACTATATCGTTCAGGCCGATATGGACATCGGCCTGGCCGATCAGTACAAACCTCAGAAGATCGGCCAGAGCATCGCCCTGAATGCAAGCTGGATGATTTAAAATTGGCTTGATCGTCCAGGCCGATCTCATGATCGTCCCGGCCGATCAGTTCAAATCAAAGGAAAATCGTCCAGAGCATCGCCCTGAATTCGAGCTGGCCAATATTTATCGCCCTGAAGTAACTAAAGTTTTTGAATAGATCATCCTGGTCGATCCTACGATCGTCCAGGACAATATGATCGTATCAATCATCCTTAATTACTCCCTTGATTTCCTGATCAATTAAGGCATAATTTGTGAATATCGTCCAGGCCGATCAATGATCGTCCTGGACGATTATTAAAAAATACAGTATACCTTAATTGTCTATGGCGGCAACTCCTTTCTGTTTTGAGCTTATCATCCTGGCCGATACACGTATCGTCCAGGCCGATCTGTTAATGACGGCTGCGTTAATTAAGAATCCTTATTTAGACTTTCTATTTTAAGCCTGATCGTCCAGGATGATGTAAATATCATCCTGGCCGATATGAGTAAAACCAGAATTTCTAAGTATCTCAAGTGTGTGTGTGTAGGGTTACTTAGCATCAGTCTCTTTGACCATTACAAATAGACTCAAGAAGAGAAAAAATAAAGTACAGACTCACTCAACCCTAAATCTATGCAATCTTGAACTGGCTTCATTTGTTCGTCCGATCTTCGATTCCTAAAGAGTTAGAAGTAACAGGCAGTCCAAGAGAATCAATAGTGTTTGTCAATCATCAAAACATAAGTCATGAAAATAGATTTGCAATAATCTCCCCCTTTTCGATGATGGCAAAACACTACGAAGATAATTAGCAGTAAAATTTCAGGATTGACAAGTGTAAAAATATCATAAACTAATTTCAGGATTGACAAGTGTAAAAAACATCATAAACTTCTCCCCCTTTTGATATATCAAAAAGGAGGAGGGAACTCAAAAGAACAATAGCAAATCACAACATTTTTTTTTGAAACAAGGCATGAAAATGATGTAGTATTCCATGTGATTGATTTAAAAACTTGTGGGTTAATGAGTTAACACTCTCACCAATCTATAGAATAGTAGAATATTCGGTCATGGTTACCCTTAGCTCAGACGTTTTCTTAGGGTAGAATCATCTTTTGAAATCAATGACCTAACTCAAAGAATTAAATGGATATGAGAAAATGAATCAATCCATCACTTGGTTTAAGAAAAAACTATCTTTATAAAATAATGAACCAAAGTAAATCTGTCACGATCGCAGAACAATCGAAATCAAGTCTTTGAGAACCAAAACTTCTAAGTTCTAAAAGATTTAAAAAGAGGGAATAGCTTGCTTTTGAGTGGGCTCATTTTATGCCTCTTGTCAATTTAGTGGCGCTTTGCGCATCTTTTTATAGATTTTCAATTTTGGCATCTTGCGCTTCTTTTGTTGGCATCATTGGCCATTTCTTTTTTTTTTTTGCAAGCTACATTCTCTTTTATAACCTATTAAAAATTCTTAGTTGTGAATATATCTTCTCAGATATTAGAGAATAGGAGCTCTCTCTCTAACATAGGAAAGAATTACCACAAATAGAATCAATAATCAAAGAGAAGTGTAACGAGGGGTCTTGATGTGACAAAAACAACTTTAAATATTATAAATACAAGATAGATTTGCTTAAGCAAGCTTAAGAAAATATCTTAATTTCATACACAATCTTTAATTTGAAATAGATTTTTGATTAGAAAAGAAAACTATGCCACTAAAATAGGTTAGAGAAAGAGACACAATCACAAAATATGTTTACCATCTAAGAGATTGAGAGATGAAAAACACATTGACTACAAATTTTCAAAAAATAAGGGCATGGAATATGTTATCATTTCAGCGATGATTTTGAAAACTCAAAAAAAAGGAAAGTAAAACACACCAAAAAAAACTAAACATAAAAAAAAAAATACAAAAGAAAGTAACTAAAAGATCAAGTTTCATGAATTTATGTCAATCACACCCAATCTGGTCTTTAAAGAACTGAAAGTGTCGAAGGCCAGTGGTTTAGTAAAGATGTCAGCCAATTGATTTTCAGTTGTCACATGGTTTAACTCAATGTCTCCCATAGTCACATGATCTCTAATGAAGTGATGTCTAATGTCAATGTGCTTAGTCCTTGAATGTTGGATAGGATTCTTAGAGATGTATATGGCACTAGTGTTGTCACAAAAGATTGAGATGGTGCCTACAGGTAATCCTAAATCCAATACCTATTATTTCAACCAAAGGACTTGGGCCACACAACTTCCAAGAGCAATGTACTCAGCTTCAGCAGTGGAAAGTGCAACAGAGTTTTGCTTCCTGCTAGACCAAGAGACCAAAGACTGTCCAATGAATTGACAAGTTCCTGAAGTCCTTTTTCTATCCACCTTGCATCCTGCAAAATCAGAGTCAGAAAATCCAATAATCTTAAAAGAAGTGTTGTGTCTAGGGTACCAAATCCCTAAGCCTTGTGTCCCCAAAAGGTATCTAAAAATTCTCTTAACAGCAGTCATGTGGGACTCCTTAGGGTCAGCTTGAAATCTGGCACAAAGGCAAACACTAAACATAATATCAGGTCGGCTAATAGTCAAGTAAAGTAAAGATCCAATCATGCCTCTATACTTCTTCTGATCAACAGATTTACCACTTGGGTCCTTATCCAATGGAGCACTAGAAGTCATAGGAGTGTTAATTGGCTTGGCTTTATCCATCTCATATTTCTTCAAAATATCCTTTATGTATTTTGTTTGATTTAAAAAGGTTCCATCCTCCAATTGTTTTATGCTAAACCCCAAAAAGTAGGACAACTCTCCCATCAAACTCATCTCAAACTCTCTACTCATTATTTTAGAAAAATCATCACACAATTTCTTATTAGAAGATCCAAAGAGTATATCATCCACATAAATCTGAACAATGAGTAAATCATCTCCAATTCTCCTAAGAAAAAGGGTGGTGTCTACGCTCCCCTTGACAAACTCCCTCTCTAGTAAGAATGTGCTAAGCCTCTCATACCAAGCTCTTGGTGCCTGTTTTAAACCATACAAAGCCCTTTTTAATTTAAAAACATGATTTGGAAATTGGGAACTCTCAAAACCTGGGGGTTAGGGCTGTCAAAAACGGGTTTCGGGTCGGGTTCGGGTCCAACCCGAAATTGACCCGACCCAATTCGGGTCAACCTGAACCCGACCCGTTTCTTGAAACGGGTCAATTTTGCTGACCCGGACCCGACCCGCGTCGGGTCCGGGTCAACCCGACCTGACCCGTTTAACCCGTTTCTGCACTTTAAAAAATTTAAACAGGTTTTATTATTTTAATAATTTTAACTTTTAAATGGATAAAAAGTTAAAATTATTTACATGTTACAAATTACAATTCTGAATTGTAAAAACCAAGGGATATTTTTTTTCAATTGCAAATCTTCAATTAATTTACATGTTACAAATTACAATTCCTCAATTACAAAGATACAATCTGACATAACAGATGTAAATAAGTAAATAACTGAATATAAAAGCTTCAACTCTTCATTCTTCAATGGTTCAAGACTTCAACTCTTCATTCTTCAAGCCTTCAATGGTTCAAGACTTAGAGATATACCTGCAATAAACTTAATTAAACAAGTATAAAATTGAAAATTCTAAGTAAGTATCTGCTCATTTGAAGTTGGATAATGTGGTAGTTGGGCTCAGGATCAAAAACCAATTGCTGAAGCCAATGCTAAAGAACTCCCGGTTGCAGGTTGTGCCATCCATAGAATTCGGTTGCAGATGACCGCCGTCCAGGGAGCGACTATGCAATTGAACATCATTGCCCCCATATCCAACTACAAAAAAACCATCTCGGCAGAGTCCAGAGACTCCAAAAAATAACCTCCAGAAAATTCAGTACTCGAGTAAGCATTGAACAGCAAATAATTTGAAACAGCAAGGCCCAGAAACAACAAATCAAAACAGAAAATATGAATGCAGACTGCAGTTATGGGCCTATGGCCTTATGAGAGCAATTAGAAAACCGAAAATAGCAGGTCTCACAAATACAGCATGTTTCAGTTATGCAGCCAAACAGCAGGTCTCACAAATCTCATTCATGCACATATAAGTGCAATAAAAATAGATATCCAAACTCCAAAGCAGCAAGCCGGATCTAACAAGTAACAAGTAACAACTCATTCCCAACTCACAAGTCACAACTCACAAGCCAGTACTCAGTAGCATAATTCAGGAAATAAAAAGAGTGCAGCCCGCAGCCGTGCAGGTCCATAGTGGCATAGTTCATGAAATAAGAAGAGTCCAGATTACATAATACATAAATACTGACAGAATTTATAGTAAATAATACTAATTGCATAGCTGGTAGACTTTAAGAACCATATATTACTTAATAACAGAACTTTCCCCAGCTTCATCTTCATCTCGATTTACTGTTAAAGCAAGAATATCTTCAGTGACACCTTCAAGTTCAAGGTCATGCAAAACTGCAACAAATAAAAATAAATATTCATAACCATTACTAATTGTAATCATTCAAGATATTGAATAAAGTAAAAGTTGCAGTCGGATATGCACCCTTGTCACCATATAACCAATCCTTAGCACAAACCAAAGCCTCAACAATATCAGGTTTCAATGAACTTCGATATTGATCAAGGATTCGACCACTATTGCTAAATGCACTTTCAGAGGCCACTGTTGTTATAGGAATACACAAAACATCACGTGCCATTGCAGAAACTTCAGGGAATCTATATTGATTGCCTTTCCAGAAATGTAGTATATCTAGCTCAATTTTTCTATCAAGTTTAGGTTCATCAAGATATATCTCCAATTCAGATTTTTTCGGCAAATAAACCTCCTCTTCAAATGAATCGAAATCCTGTTTGGGAAAGTTGGAGTATAACAGATGAAACCAATTAATTTATGAAATCAAATAACAACAGAACATTAATTAACTAATTACCTGAAGGAATTGAGATTGGATAACAGTAGAAGAACTACAATTGGAGCTTTCATTTTGTGGCCTTTCTTGAGAATTTGAAGCAGATGCAACATTCCCACTAGTGTTTGTGTAATTGGAGAATAATGAGAACAATTTATCCTTTACTTTCTTAAGCTCAAGTACATAATCCCCTACATATAACCTCCTATAGCACCATTCCACAAATGTGAATTTATATCTTGGATCAAGAATAACAGCAATTGCAAGAATGACACTAAATTCAGACCAATATTTCTCAAATTTTGCAATCATCCTTAAGGCCATTTCCTTTAAGTAATCATGACCTTCTAACAACTCATGTTTCAATGCGGCATAAGCCGTCGAAATGCAAGGAAAATAAAGATTTGCTGTTGGGTACTTTGTGCCAGATATCACACAAGTTATATTGTAGAAAGGCCTTAAAAAATTAGAAATATTGTCAACTATCTCCCATTCTGAATTAGATGGACAAAATTTATAGTTGGAGTCACCCAATTGTAGGTGTTGAAATGCCCTTCGATAATACAAAGCACTGTCTAGCATTATGAAAGTGGAGTTCCACCTAGTAGGAGCATCTTGTCGTAGACCCCTTTTAGATTCCAAACAACTCTGCCTAACACAATCAAGAAATTTTTGCTTCCTTGCTTGAGAGCCTTTGACATATTTTATGCTCTCCCTGATTTTGGAGATTGAACCATCAATCTCCTTCATACCCTCTTGGACAATAAGATTAATAATATGTGCGGTGCATCTTAAATGAAAAAACTCACCTTCACAAAGAAGGGCACTCCTCAAATTCATTTGGTTTCTCAAGTAATCAACACAAACATTATTTGCAGAAGCATTGTCTAATGTAATACTGAAAAGCTTAGATTCTATTCTCCACTCAATAAAAAGACATTGCAATTTCTCATAAAGCGAAATACCGTCATGAGGTGGTGGCATAAAAGAAAAACTAATGATCTTTTTATGTAGATGCCAATCATTATCAATAAAATGCACGGTCAAGCAAATAAATCCATCAGTGTTTATAGATGTCCACAGGTCAGATGTAACACAAACTCTGCTAGAACACTTAGATAACTGTGAACGAATATTTGAAATTTCTTTAACGAATAATTTCTTGCAATCATTCCTTGCTGTATTCCTAGAATATAGTTGAACATCCTTACGAAGGTAGCTCAAAAGTGCTCGAACACCCAACCATTCTACACATTGGAAGGGCAAATCATGCATAATTATGCAAGCAGTAAATAAATCACGAAATTTTGACGAGTCAAACCTATGATCAGTCATAGCAATAGAAGAATTTGAGGTGCTTTGCAATATGAGCTGGCCAATGTCACGTAGATTTCTTTTCTTGCAATTTTGCAAATGTCTTCTTAAGTTACCAGTCCCATTTTTACTCTCACACAAGTATTGTGCACCACATTTTTTACATTTACATCTTTGCTTACCATCTGTAGGATTAGAAAGCATCTCAAAATGGCCCCAAACCTGGGAAGTCATCCTCCTACGCTTCTTAATTACCACTGAACCATCATTAGATGGCTCTACCACGTTATCTTCAATGTGAACTTCCTCATTCTCATCAATAAAAAGTTCAGGAAGTGTGTTTGAATCCTCCATCTAATAAACCAATTAAAGAATTTATCAATTTAGTCCATATTATACATAGCAAAAAGTAAAAAGACAAAAAGTCAATAGCCAAACACTAAGTTGGTATCAATAACTCAATAAGACATTAATTACATATAAACAAACACTTGACTTCTTTGAATATATTTAAAGAAACTGATGCACGAACATTCAAACAAATGAAACAATCATATTGCAGTATTGCCATATTGGTTCAGCCGTTCAGTAGAGAACGATCATGCAGCCATGTAGCCGCAGGATTAGTCGATTAGAGGAACTCAAACAGTCATGAATCATTCAGACATTCAAGTTCTAGTCACAAGGATTTACAAAAGGCAGCACCAACAACCCAAAAAAATTTTCATTCACGATCATGCAGGAACAGAGGAACTGAATCGGGATCCAAAAAAAAAAAATTACAAAAGGCAGTATCAACAATAAAGTATAAACCCAAAGCCAGAAATAGCTTAAATCCTACCCTAACAAGGATGATACTTGAAGTCTTCAACCATAGATACAATAAACCCTAAGCCTTAATCGGCAAATAAAAAGGAAATTTGCATAATAGCTTAAATCAGAAGAAATAACCGAACAAGGATGATACTTGAAGTCTTCAACCAAGATATTTCCAAAATAATAGCAACTAATTAGCAAGAAAGAAAAAACTGAAAAGCTACGCGCCTTCAGGGTTCGAGAAAGAAGGAGAATAGGAGATTAAAAATATACTAATAGAGGAAATAGGGAATAGACGACGCGTCGACGACACCGACGAGGCGACGAGGAGAGAAGCTCCGTGAAGGAGGCAGCCGGCAGACGCCCAGGAAGGAGACGAACTGATGAAGAGTCGAAGACGGAACTTTCGTTGAGTTGAAAACTTGAAATGTGCCCTAAAATCTAAAAGCCTAAATTAAATCGCACCGTCGCTGCGTCGCATTACTCATTTACTCGCATGCTCGCACGGTCGCTCGCACCCAGTCGCACGAATTGCTGGACAGCGCGGGTTGAAGCGGGTCATTTCCGGGTCAATATCGGGTTTCCGGGTCAACCCGGACCCGACCCGATATTTAAAACGGGTCGAAAAATGTAACCCGAACCCGACCCGATTCGAGTTCGGGTTGACCCGAACCCGAAAAAATCGGGTCGTGTTCGAGTCGGGTTTTCGGGTCGTGTCATATATTGACAGCCCTACTGGGGGTTATTCTACAAACACATCTTCTTTTATTTCTCCATTTAAAAAGGCACTCTTGACATCCATTTGAAAATGCTTAAATCCTTTATAACATGCAAAGGCTAATAGCACTCTAATGGCTTCCAATCTTGCTATAGGGGCAAAAGTCTCCTCAAAGTCTATCCCTTCTATTTGGTTATACCCCTTAGCCACTAATCTTGCTTTATTCCTAACCACCACACCTGAATCATTCACCTTATTCTTAAAGACCCACTTTGTCCCAACTAAACTTTGTCCCTTAAGTCTTTCTACAAGCTCCCAAATATCATTCCTAACAAATTGATTCAATTCTTTTTGCATTGCTAAAATCCAAAACTCATCAGTAAGGGCTTGGTTAATGGTGGTGGGTTCAGTCATTGAGATAAAGGCAGAGTGGTTCGCCTCCTTCCTAAGTCTATGTCTAGTCTTAACTCCACTAGAATGGTCTCCTAAGATCAAATCCTTGGGGTGACTTGTAGAGTATCTCCAATCTCCAGGCAAAGTGTGTGAAGGTCCAACCCTTTCATCCAAATCAAAATTTTCTACTCCTTGGGTGACTTCTCCTACTCCTTCATGATTTTGGTGTTCTATCCCCTTCCCCAAATTCTCTACTCCACTTGTAATCTCTCCAACATCATCATCTTCAACTCCGTGTTTCTAAGGATCAGACTCATCAAATACTACATGACTTGTCTCTTCCACCATCAAAGTTCTCTTATTAAACACCCTAAAAGACTTCCCAACACTAGAATATCCCAAGAATACTCCTTCATCAGATTTAGGATCAAATTTTCCCAAGTGAGACTTCCCATTGTTGTGAATAAAAACCTTACAACCAAAGACATGAAGGTGGGAAAGATTGGGTGTCCTACCCTTAAGGATCTCATAGGGTGTCTTTTCTAATTTGGCTCTAACATTCACCCTATTCAACACATAACAAGCTGTGTTAACCGCTTCAGCCCAAAAGTATTTTGGAAGTGAATACTCAGCAAACATGGCTCTAGCGGCTTCCACCAAGGTCTGGTTCTTCCTTTCAGCTACCCCATTCTGCTGAGGGGTCCTAGGAGCTGAAAAATTATGGCTAATCCCCTTATCCTCACAAAAATCTCCAAATCTTTCATTCTCAAACTCTCCCCCATGATCACTATGAATGGTCAAAATCTCATAACCTAGCTTTTTCTGAATCCAAGTAGAAAATGTTTTAAACTCCTCAAAAGACTCGTTTTTATGTAAAAGAAATCTAGTCCAAGTGAACCTTGAGTAGTCATCAATAATCACAAATCCATAGACTTTCCCTCCCAAGCTGCCAGTGCTAATGGGTCCAAACAAATCCATGTGAAGGACTTCTAAAGGTCTAGAGGTGCTAATGTCCTTAATGGGGTGAAAGGGGGAGTGGACTTGCTTTCCTAGTTGACAGACATCACAAAGGTGATCTTTTGAAAACTTGAGTTTGGGGACTCCTCTAACTAGGAATTTTTGGGTCACTTTTCTAAGGGTTTTCATACTAGCATGATAAAGTCTCCGGTGCCACAACCAAGAATCATCAATCACAATTTTTAAGCAAAATGAAGCAGCACATTCAATGTTATTTAAATCAAGCATGTAAACGTTGTTGATCCTCTTTTCCTGCAAAATAGTGTTGTTACTTAAACTTACAATGCATGAATTTGCAAAGAATTGCACGATGAAGCCTTTGTCACAAAGTTGACTGATGCTGAGCAAGTTGTGCTTCAATCCATCTACAAGCAAAACATTTTCAATCATAAGGTTCTTGGAATTACCAATTATACCTGCGCCTACCACCTTCTTGGTGGTGTTGTCTCCAAGAGTAACCTTACCTCCAGTCCTGGACTCTAGTACAACAAACTGGTTGGCATCACCAGTCATATGTCGAGAGCATCCACTATCCAGGTACCACATACTCTCACGAGGCCTTTTGTGAGAGCCCTCCTGCAAAATTACCAAATATTAGATTTAGGAACCCAAGCAGGTTTGGGTTCCTTCTTATGAAGAGTAGAATGCAATGCATGTGTGGTATGCTGTGAATCATGCACCTTAGGTCTCCACACCCAATGTGTACTATGGTGAACTATGCAAGTGTGTGAGATGTGTCCTAGCATGCCACATAAAAAACATCTAACTCCAGGAAAGGGATTTCTTAAGTGATTTGAGTTATAATGCCTCTTCCTAGGTTTTGACAATTGATCAAAAGTAGGTGTCATCCTAGTTTTCTTATATATTTCTAATTCATTTTGAATCTTCAAATTAGTGCTCTTTAAGACTTCATTTTCAATCCTTAAATTTTTTTCCATCTCCTTAGAATTCTTAAAATCAGATTCAAGTGATGTGTGTGAAACTTTTAATGCATCATGCTTTTCAACTAATTCACAATGATTTTTATTTAACTCATCAAATTCATCAAGTAAAGTCATATGATTTGAATCAATCGTTTGATGGTCTTTAATTAAAATTTCATGCTCTTTTTGTAGATTTAAAAATTCTAATTTCAAGCTAGCATGTGTTTTCTTTAATTTCCTATATGATGCATGAATGTTTTCTGAAACTTCAAGAAGTTGATCGTAAGAAAGTTCACATACCTCTTCTTGATCAGGATTGTCGTCTGCCATCAAGCACAATTTGTATGTCTCATTTTCTGGTTCCGTCTCCGATGAGTCCGATGCTGAATCCGCCCAAAATGCTTTTTGTACTCTCATCTTATCCTTCCTTAGCTTAGGTTTCTCCTCACCCTTTCCCTTGCTTGAGTGATGTTTAAGTGTAGGGCAATCAGTTCTCACGTGTCCTGGTTTCCTGCATTCATAGCAAACAATATCAGAAGATCCTTTAGAATGCTTATGATCCCTACCTTTTCTCCAATGATGCTTTTACTTCTTCCTTAGAAAGCTTTTGAATTACCTTGTGATGAAGGCAACTTCATTGCTTTCAGACCCGGAAGATTCCGAATCTGATTTGTGCGCCTTTAATGCAACTATTTTCTCCTTTTTCTTCTCACCTGCATCAAGATTTCTTTGATTCACCCCTTACTCGTAAGCAATGAGTGAGCCAAGTAAGTTATCAATAGAATAAGTATTCAAATCCTTAGATTCAGTGATTGTAGTGATTTTAGCATCATATGACGAAGGCAAGCATTTCAAAATCTTGTTTACTTTTTCATAGTTTGAAAGTTCTTTTCCTAATGCATGCAGTGAAGTAACTATCTGAGTAAACCTAGTGTATATGTTAGAAACAGATTCATGAGGTTTCATACAAAAAATTTCGTAATCATGCAAGAGAATATTCAAAAGGGATTATTTAACCTCATTAGTGCCTTCATAAGTGGTACACAATTTATCCCAAATTTTTTTACTTGTTTTGCAAGTGGAGACACGCATGAAATCCTCAGATTTTAAAGCACAGAAAAAACAGTTTAAATATTTTGCATTTAATTGAGCTAAATCTAGTTCATCGAAAGTCCATTCAGTAAAAGCAACTTCAATTTTAACACCATTAATTTCACGAGAAGGTGGAGAATAACCTTCTTTGATAAGCATCCACTTGCGATAATCAGTAGATTGTAAAAATGTTGACATGCGGGTTTTCCAAAAATCAAAAGGTAAGTTGTCAAACAAGGGAGGTCGTGTAATTGAATAACCTTCCGTAGTTTTATGATTCCAAAGGTTAGCCATGGATCAAAATTCAAAAAGTTTTCAAACTTAATTTTTGAATCCGGCTCTGATACCACTTGAAAGTTCATTAGGGATGTTAAGCCCTATAGAACTGGCCCAAGCAAATCAAGAGGGGGGGTGAATTGGTATTTAAAAATTTTTTTTTCACAGAGAACAAAAATCACATAAACCAAAATCACACCACGAGAGAAATAAACGTGGAAATTAAAGTGCGAAAGCAAGAATCAATAACACGGAAATTTATAGTGGTTCGGTCAACTTGACCTACGTCCACTCCTAGGAGGCACCCTTCAAGTATTGCAATACAAAACGTGTCTCTTCTTTAGCCCCCATGGCTAGGCGGAGAAGCCCTCACAAAGAAATCCTTTTTGCCACCCCGACAAGGCAGAGAACCTATCTCCTTTTGCTTCCTCCTGAAGCTGGCAGAGAACCACAACCAGATGCTGACTCCTTACCTCTATCGACCCTTCCAAGGACGAGAAACTCTAGATGAAGAAAAAGCAGAGCGATCCTTGAAATAACCCTTGTGAATCCCCTCACAAGCTCCCCCTCACAAAATCCTCTCTCTCTCCCTCTCTCTCTTTCTCTCCTCAAGGACTTCTCAGGTCAAGGCAGCAGCAAAAGATTGTTCAAAACATTGAACAAGAGCTCTTAAATAGAAGAGCTTCAAAGGAGCTCATTAATTGCAAGTTGCAGACTATATCATCCAGGCCGATATGGACATCGGCCTGGCCGATCAGTACAAACCTTAGAAGATCGGCCAGAGCATCACCCTGAATGCAAGCTGGACGATTTAAAATTGGCTTGATCGTCCAGGCCTCTCTCACGATCGTCCCGGCCGATCAGTTCAAATCAGAGGAAAATCGTCCAAAGCATCGCCCTGAATTCGAGCTGGCCGATATTTATCGTCCTGAAGTAACTAAGGTTTTTGAATAGATCGCCCAGGACGATATGATCGTATCAATCATCCTTAATTACTCCCTTAATTTCCTGATCAATTAAGGCATAATTTGTGAATATCGTCCAGGCCGATCAATAATCGTCCTGGACTATTATTAAAAAATACATTATACCTTAATTGTCTACGGCGGCAACTCCTTTCTATTTTGAGCGTATCGTCCTGGCCGATACACATATCGTCTAGGCCGATCTGTTAATGACGGTTGCCTTAATTAAGAATCCTTATTTAGACTTTCTGTTTTAAGCCTGATCGTCCAGGACGATGTAAATATCGTCCTGGCCAATATGAGTAAAACCAGAATTTCTAAGTCTCTCAAGTGTGTGTGTATAGGGTTACTTAGCATCAGTCTCTTTGACCATTATAAATAGACTCAAGAAGAGAAAAAACACAGTACATACTGACTCAACCCTAAACCTATGCAATCTTGAACTGACTTCGTTTGTTCGTCCAATCTTCGATTCCTGAAAAGTTAGAAGTAACAGGCAGTCCAAGGGAATCAATAGTGTTTGTCAATCATCAAAATATAAGTCATGAAAATAGATTTGCAACACTTCTGCAAGGCTCCTTAAATCGTTGGGTCCAGATATCCAAGTGAAAAAAAAAACTCCCCCTTAGAAGGGGTGTTTTCTTTCCTCTTTAGATGCTTAAAGTATCCTCACTTATGCTTCCAAATGGAGGACGACTCTCCCCTGAGGAATGTCCTCTCCTCTTTAGAATCTAAGTAGGATATATATTTATCCCATCTCAAATCACTTTAAAATATAACTCAATTAATTGATCTAAAATTATATTAATTAAAATTGAAAATTTCAGACTCAAGTACAACCTGTAGGGTTATCCTAAGTAGTTATAATTTAAAATATCCCAAGAAGTTATAATCAATCTCAAGCAGTTATATTAATCAAATTTAAAATGCTCAAATCACAGCCATGCTTGGTCATGCTCTTTTTAATTTAAAGGGGGACTCAAGCAGTCTGAAGCATCTGTGAAAAACATATATTAATTTTTAATTTATGTCCCTTTTATTTGTAATTTCCCTGTACGAGCATGGTCACCTGCATAAGATAGAGTTAGTATAAATTTCTCTTATCCTAGGGGTAATTTATCGCATAATAAATCATATCATATAGTGCAAAAATTAAATAAACAATCGCATCAATTCTACTACTAGCAACCAGTATGCAATGAAAGCTAAAAAAATCCAGCATACAACAACAAGAAAGTAAAACACCAGCCTAGCATAAGACTAGAGTTGGTTGTCCTAACAAACCATCTAAAGTGTGTGTAAACATCATGTGGTTTTGATATATCCTATATAGAACATCTAATTAAAATTGCATAAAGATTTGATTGGTTAAAAGGTTTAAGGGGAGATTTTAGTTAAAGTTTAAATCTTAATAATTTTAAATTGATTTTAAGATTGCTTTTTAATTATTTGTTGGATGCCACCTTTATTGCTCACAAAGGCCATGAAGTTTATTTCACCTTTCTTAGGGCTAAGCTAATAGCCTCGTAGGCCTGGGTTACTCAGTGGTAACGAGCATAGTTAAGTAATTTTATTTGGGTTGGAATTAAAAGTTTGGTTAAAGTTTAAGTATTAGTGGTTTGAAATTAGACTTAAGATGTGTTTTAAATTATTGATTTATCACCACCTTTGTTTCTCACCGAGGCCGTAAAGATTATTTCACCTTCCTTGGGGCTAAGCTAATAGCCTCGTAGGCTTGGGTTACCCAATGGTAACCAGTATATTTAAGTAGTTTGATTTGATTCAAGGTATGAAAGTTATTAAATTCAAATTAAATTTGATTAGTTGTTGGTTTTAAAGGTCTGAATTGAGTTAAGTATTCTATCAACTGGTTTGTGGCGTTGTGCCACCAGGCTCGAAGAATAAAGCCTACTTAGGACACGTAGCCTCGCAACCCAAAATAGTCCAACCTAAAAACTTGATTTATATGATTATAATAAGGATTTTTTTAATTTGATTGAATCATTAATAATCATTTAATTTTAAAGTTTTAATACTCCATTGAATCCATTTGTGGCATTCTGTCATCGAGCTCGAGGAACAAAGCCTCCTTATGATACGTATCTACAGCCCAGAGTAGTCAAGCCTCAAAACTTCATCTTTGGAGTGGTTATTATGTGTTAAGAGGTTTGTTGAGTGATTTAAACATTGATTTAACTTTTTTTTGGAATTTAAAACTAATTATCGAATTTTAGAATTTTTGTTTTATTTTAATCATTTAATTAAAGGGTCAAAAGTTGACTTTTAGGTTTAATTAGATTTCAAGAGTTTTGATATTGTTTTTAAATATTAGACCTTTTAATGAGTAATTAGACTTTGAGTTTGCTGGATTTGGAGTTTTCTATAAAAATTTATGAATTTTTGAAGTTTTGACTTCATTTTGACATAAATTTGACTGGATTGTCGACTTTTTGACTTTGACTGATTTTTAAAGGTTTGAATTTTTTATAAATATTATATTTTCATTTTAGTTGAATGCCTTTGATTTTGATTAATTTAGAATTTTTTGGAATTAGTTATGATTTTTCAAAGTTTGTGTAATTATTTGAATTTTTAAATTGGTTTAATTAAGGGGGTTTTTATGATTTGAATCCAAATGAGCTCCAAACTTCTTAAAATGACCTCCAAAGATTCAAAATGATCTAAGGAAGGATTATCAAGTGTTTGAGAATTTTTTGAATTTTTATTATTTTTATTTAATTAAATTAATTAAATATTAAATTTCACTTAAAAGTCAATTAATCTTAAATTTAATATCAAATCAAGGGGGTTTTGATTTTCTTGTGTTAAGGGTTCAATTCTCGTTAATATGAGGTATTATGTGTATTTTTGTTATTTAAATTTGAATTATTATGTTTTTTGGAAATTTTGAGCGTTAATTAAAAGTTTAAAATTAAGTAAATTAATTAAGAAGCTTAATGGTTTCAAAAATCAGTGAGCATTTTTTCTAGAATAGAGAATGTCACTATGTTTGAATGATTTAAATTTCAATTGTATTGAAAATCTATTTTAATTTCTAGAATTAATGAAAGTTTTCTAGATATGTCTTTAATTATTGTCCTTAATGATGTCGCTAAGTTTTTTTGGATCAAATCAATGTTTTGCTAACCCATGAACTTAACATGTATGTAAACTAAGTGAGTGTGTACACCCTAATGCTATTCATAATCACACTCAAATCCTTAAATCTAGGAGAGCTTAAAACTAAGCGAGTGTGTGCACCCTAAACATGCAAATAAAGCTTAATTAATTAAGAGATTAATCAATGAATAATTAACAAAGTAATTACTCATTTATTAACCACCACTCCCACTATTGTTGTTCATTCAAGCTCAAGCTATATTTAAAATTTCAAGGGATCTCTCAAATGTTCAAAATTTAACATGTATATAATTTTAAAATAAAATTTAAAAATATATACATACCTAAATATAACAAAATAAATCTTGAAATCAAATATTTAAAATATCATTAAAATAATTTCAAAATACTTTAAGAGATCCTCTGGTTTATTAAAATAATTTAAAAATAAACTTTTAATTTTTCTTTTCAAAATATTTAATTAAATATTAATTAAATATTGAATTGGTTAAATATTTAAAATTACTTAAAATGACTCAATGTTTGAAATATGAGATTAATTTTAAATCAATGTATTTAAAATTTTGAGAATTTTGATATATATATATATATATATATATATATATATATATATATATATATATATATATATATATATATATATATATATATATATATATATATATATATGTATATATATATATCTGATTTAAATTAAATTTCTTATGAATTTTTAAAGTTTATGTTGATTAAATGTATTTAAATTAATTAAAATTAATTAATATTTGAAAATAATTCTTAAATTAAATTCAATTACATCCTAAATGTTTCTGGAGTTTTAAATTATTTAAAATAACTTTATTTAAAATTTTAAAATTATTTGAATTTAATATTAATTAAACATTAATTAAATATTTATTAAAATTTAATCATTTAAAAAAATATTACTTAAAATATATATCATAAATTAATTTTTCATTTCCAATTAAAATATCTAAAAATAATTCTCAGATCATTTAAAATATTTAAAAAAATAAAATTCTTAACTTTGAAAAATTAAATATTAATTAAATTTTTAAAGAATGAAAGTATTTAAAATATTTAGAAGAGAAATATTTTAAATTTAAGTTAATTTTAAAATATTTAATTTTCTAAATGCATTCTTTGATTTGAATTAATTTTAAAATAAGGTTATTTTAAGATTATGAAATTAATTTGATTTATTTTAATTAATTAATAGTTAAAATATCAAAGTTTTAATGTTTTAAAATTATTCAAATTATATTAAATATTTTAAAATGATTTTAATTTTAAATTAAAGGGGATTAAAGCACAATCAATTCGATATATTATATGTATTTTTTAAGTTAATATTTAATTTTTAAACAATTTTTGAATTTCTTTTAATTTAAAGTGCATTTTAAAATTAATAATCATTAATTAAATTAAAAAAAAGGCGGCGGGGGCTACATGGCAGCTCCAAATTGGGTATCTCGAACCGCGACGTAATCAGTGTGCCACCGGCAATAATTGCCGAATGATACCACAGGACGCGATATAAATAATCCACGTCGGATGCGGGTTAACACGTGTTGGATCCTCTGCATTTTGAAATTGACAGAGATGATCTGGCCTAACAAATTGATCAACTGTGGGACCGGATCTGCAATTAAACAAAGCGACGAAGGGCCCGATCTAGACTGTTGATCGAGCAATCAATGGTCCAGAAAACGTACACCTAGAGGGCGTAGGGGTTTTCATCACGTTCTCTCGATTGGGTGGATCAAATTGCTTGAAATTCTAAACTTAGCTAGTCCTCATGAATAAAAAATATGGGGATTAGGTTTTATGGCTTAAAAAATACTTTATAAAAAGCTAATTAACACTAAGTGTATAACCTAGGGCTAAGGTTTTGAGGAGTGTTTACCATTAGATCTGCTAGGTTTTGATTCGGTTGAACTTGTAGACTATCCTTGTATGTTTCCTCAGTTGAAGTCTCGAATCAAAATGCCTTGGATTGGATGCTACAAACTTTGGACGGATTTGAGCTTAGTTCACCGAGAAACCTATCACCGACGAGCTTTAACCAGCTGAATTAAGCTTGAAATGGGTGGAGGGATGTCTGGGAAGCTCGAATGAACTGGGAGTTCAGCAAGAAGAGCTTGTGGAAGTGAGAGAATGTTTGGAATAGAATGAGAGCTCCAAAGGATGTTTTGCCCTATTCAATTGATCTGAAAAAAAAGGGATGGCCCTGATGTATCAGAGACCTCCCTTGGATGCTAAACATTGTCCCAAGCCATTGGGCAGCAGGAGTATGGGCTGGAATTTCCTCATTTCCATTGGATGCCTTTTGAGGAGGAGGGGACCATTCTTTCTCCTTTTGGTTAAACCAGAGCTTGGGCCTGGTTTAGAGGTTGATTAGAGAGCTTTAGCTCTCTTTTGGAAACCCTAACCAGCTGGATTTGAGAGGGATTTGCCTAGGCTAGGAAAGTTGACCATTTTAAAGGGTTTTACTAGTTTGTTGACCAATTTAACTAGACAACAGTCAACATGGCAGCCTAGGTGGCATGGGGGAGCGGGTTTGATCTGGTTGGAAGTATTGAAAGGAGTTTGATGCCTAAGGTTTAGATCTTTAGCATATGAATAGAGTTTTCAGGTAGTTTGACCAAATCTCCAGTGGTTGACTTGGTTAATTCCATTAAAATATAGAGTACCTAAGATTTAAAAAAGTTTAAGCCATGATATGGACTGATTTTGAAAGCTTGATAGGGTTTGAAAGTCTTGAATTTGAAATATACAGTATATATGCATAATTGAACTTGATTTGACCTGAGTCAAACTTAGTTGACTTGGTCAACTAGTGACTAGGTTAAAATGGTCAATCATATCAAGCTTACTAGTGGGTGTACCAAAAAAATTTGACAAAGTTTTTAAATGTATTTAAGGCTTGATTGAAATAGAAATAGCTTAAAGGTTGAACTGGTCAACCTAGGTTGACTTGGTCAACCAGGTTGACCTAAGGCTAGGGTTTGGGCTCAATGAGTTTGAAATGTTAAATGGAGTCTCGTAGATGTATTTTTAGGGGTCAGAATGATCATTTGGTTCAAATCAACTGTTTGGACCCTTAATGGGTCATTGGGTCTTAAAGTTCATGAGGGTGGTTAAACCCTTAAGAACTAGCCCAAGGCTAACCAAGAGGGGGGTGAATTGGTATTTTAAAATTCTTTAAATAAAAAGGAAAGTCTTTTTGAATATATTAAAACTGAAAGTGGAAGTAGATGATAAAATCATAGATTTCAATCACAGATCAGATCACAGAAACATATGAAAGTAAATGTGGAAAATAAGTAAAATGAACACAGTAGATTTATAGTGGTTCGGTCAATGCAGACCTATGTCCACTCCCCAGAACCTCCAATTCTAGGCATTGCACTAATAAGTTAGTGTCTCTCCTTTTGCTCCCAAAGCAAGGCGGAGAATACCTTATAAAATCTTTTCACTAACCCGATAAGGCAAAGATCCTTTAATCCTTTTACTCCCACGTGTAGTAGGCAGAGAACCTGACAATCCTTGGAGTAGAAAAGTAGCAAAATATTGTTGAACATCAACTATAAAAGAGTTTAAATAGGAGGGCTCAAAAAGTGCCTAAATTTCAACTTGCCGACAATATCTTCCAAGATGATCTATCAATCATCATGTACGATCAGTATAAATACAACCCTTTCAGCCTAGATGATATGGTTTTCCTGTACGATCAGACCACAAGATTTGTTCTGATCATCCAGGACAATGTGGTCATCATCCTGTATGATTAGTACAAACATACATTTTTGTCAAGTACATAGTTCGGGTCATATAAGAGATAAGTAGGGACAATATATAAAAAAATAACTGATCGTCCAGGATGATGTTGTGATCGTCTTGTATTATTAGTTCAAATTAAGACATTATCATCCAGTAGATAGTTCGGAACGTCTAGCAGATAGATCGGGATGACTTAAAATACAACTGATCGTCAAGGATGATGTTGATATCATTCTGGATGATTAATACAAAAAAGATATATTGTCCAGTAAATAGTTTGGGACATCCAGCTGATTCAAGAGAAAGTTATAATTTTCTTTACTAATCATCTTAGCTGGTCCTGCGATTATCCCGGACGATATGATCGATCAATCTAACCTTAATTACTCTCCTTAATCATCTAACTAATTTAGGCATAATTAGCATCTATCATCCAGGATGATTAGGATCATCCGAGATATAGGAACAAAATTCCATTTATAAAACATTACATAAATATGATTGGCGATTGATTTCTTAATTTATACCGATCATCCTGTACGATCAAAATCATCCAGGATGATTAGTTAAGTAGAATTAATTAGTAGGGATACCCTAATCATAGTTTCTATTTTGAACTGATCGTCTAGGATGATCTCATGATCATCCAGGATGATATGATCAAAAATATAATAGAAACTCTAACTCACCAAATTTCTCCCCCTAAGTGTGTGTATACAAGGTTACTTACCTTGGGGATCCACCACATAACATTTAACTCAATAAAGGGATAAAAATGAAATGAAATTATAAATAAATTCGATCAAGAGTTGTCTTGAATTGCAATTGATCTTGTGAACCTGAAAGGTCAGGCAATTAAAATAAAAACAGGAATGTTTATTACCATTAAAAATATAATGCTTGAATTCAGATTTTCAATAGGGTAAACCTTGGTTGACTTGGTCAGCCAGGTTGACCCAAGAGTTGGGAATGGACTCAATAAGTTTGGTTTGATGTTTTGAGTCTGTTGAAGGTGATTCCAAGGTCTAAGGGGGGGGGGGGGCAATTCAGTCAAAATGGTTGTTAAAAACCTTAAGGGCCTATTTGGTCAACCTAGGTTGACTTGGTCAACCAGGTTGACCCAAGGTCTGGGTTTGGGTTCAATAGGTTAGGTTTGATATTTAAAACCTGCTAGAAGTAGTTACATTCCAATTGGAGATAATTTGGTCCAAAGTGACTGTTCACACCCCTAAGGGGTATTTTGGTCATTTTGGACCCTGGTTAATTGGGGGTCAAAGGGAGTTTGTCAAAATGTAGTTCAATGCTTAAGAAGTTATGATCAATGGTTTAGAAATGATCAGAGGGTTTAGAGAAGGCTCCAATATCTGGATCCACTAGATGGCAGGTTGAGTGTCATTGGATGTAAATATTTAAAGATTTTATAGCCTTTAGAAATCATTCCAGCTTATGGGGTTAGAGGTCTCATATTGAGTTTAAATTTGGAGGGTTTCCTCTAGAGACATGTTTTATGAATATGTAATTGATAGACTCTAAATTAGAGGTTATTTGACTGGGGTTTAAAGTGTTTAAAAAATCCCTAGAAATGGCTTTTGAGATAGGGCCATTAAACCTTGGATTTCAATCTGGATTTTTAGGTTTAAATTGAGATTTGGATTTGAAAGATTGAGATTGAATTATCCAAATCATTCATGATCATTTGAATGATCATAAATGATTAGAAAGGATTAAAGTTGAATTGAAGACTGAATCAAGGCTTTAATCTGGGTTTTAGGTCTAGATAGGTTTAAGGATTTAGTTGATTAAAGGTTTGGACTAACTTAAGATTTGAATTAATCCTAGGGGTTAGAGTTTAAAAGGATCCCAAAGCCTAGGAAGTCTCAAGGCTTAGAATCTAAAAGTCTTTTAGAGTTTAAGAAATCTTAGATCCTTGGGTCTAGAAGAGTCCTAGGACCTAGATGGATCCTAAGATCTAGATTGGTCTAAAATTTGGATTGATCTGGGATGTAGATTGAACTAGGATTAAAATTATACTTAGTGTCTAGATTAACCAAGAGTATAAAGTTGTTAAAAATCTGAACTAATCCTAGGGTTTGAATAGATCTAAGGTCTAGGCAAATCCTAGGGCCTTGGTAGATATAGGGTCAGGGTAGATCATGGGATTTAATTGATTTCTATTTGGGTCAGCCAACTCCTTAGCGAGTTTAGCTAGTGCATCCACTCTAGTATTCTCAGATTAAGGGATTCTAACCAAAGTTACTTCAGGGATTAGACACAAAAGCCCTATTGCCCTATCATGATAAGGCAAGAGTTCAGGTTTGAGAACTTCGAAGATTTCATATACTTGATTAATAATTAGTTGTGAATCTCCAAAAAATTTTATTGACATAATACTCATTTGAATGGCCAACTCCAACCCCAAAATTAGAGCTTCGTACTTTATTTCATTATTAGTACAAGGTTCTGAAAGACTATAAGAGTAAAAAATGGTGTGGACTTCAGGAGACACAAAAAAAAGCCCCAAACCTACTCTAACCACTGGAGTTTCATAAGGACATAGTGATTGAAAGTGCTCAGATGACACTTGAAAGTGCTCTGATACCACTTGAAAGTTCGTTAGGGATGTTAAGCCCTATAGAACTGGCCCGAGGCTAACCAAGAGGGGGGGTGAATTGGTATTTTAAAAAAATCCTTAGGCAAAGCACAAATACAAAATCACAACAAAGAAATCAAATGCAGAAATTAAATATAGAAGCAATAATAAGAAAAGAACACACCAGATTTATAGTGGTTCGGTCAAACCTTGACCTACGTCCACTCCTTGGAGGCACCCTCCAAGTATTGCACTAAACAGGTGTCTCTCTTTTAGCCCCCACAGCTAGGCGGAGAAGCCCTTACAAAATCACTTCCACCTTCCCCGGTGCGACGGAGTCGCCGGGTCCTTTGACACCAAAGAGATCTTCTTTTTTGGTGAACTTCTCTCAAGACAAGCCTTGAATCTAACGGTATTAAGGTTCAAGCCTGCCGAAGCAACCGTGTGGAATCCCCCTCCACACTCCCTTGAGTCCCCCCTCACAGAATCTTCTCCCTCTCTCAAACTTCACCCGTTCCTCACTCCCTTTCAAGCTTTCTCTTCAAGTTTCCCCCACAAGAATGAAGCTATAATAGCTACCAAAGACACTTACAAAGTGTCATGACATAGCTTAAATAGAAGAGCTAAAAATGAGCTCATTAATATAAGTTGTCGACTTTATCGTCCAAGACGATAGGCATATCGTCCAGGACGATAGGCATATTGTCCTGGCCGATTAATTCAAATATGAGGAAAATCATCCTGAATATCGCCCTGAAATGAACCTGGCAAATGTCTAACCGGCCCAGACGATCTTGCGATCGGCCCGGACGAAATCACCATTAATTGCTTTCCAAAATTGCCAGAGAAATTTGGGAAAAATTGTCCTGGATCATCCTGGCCGATATTTTATAGTCCAGGCCGATCCACTAGGCCGATATCCAAAAATAAGAATTTCCTAAGTAGATCTGGAGGCAGATTCTTTCTGAATTGAGCCTATCATCCTGGCCGATACAAAATCGTCCAGGACGATGTGTTTTGCATAATGACGACTGCTTTAATGAGGATGCCCTAATTAGGGTTTCTGCTTTTGAACAGATCGTCCAGGACGATATATAATCGTCCTGGATAATGTTACCAAAAACATAAACTCTAGGGAACTATCAGAAATCTTCCAAGTTACAAAGCATCAGGAGCTACACCAAATATAATAGACTCAAGAAAGAAAAAATGGTACAAACTGACTCAGAGCTAGTCTACCCAATCTTGAGCTGGTTCCAAATTGCAGTCTGATCGTGTGGACCTAAAATGTCAGTGCATAAGGCAGTCGTAGAGAAATAAGAATGTTTGTTATCATAAAAATCATAAACCATTAATCCGTAACAATCTCCCCCTTTTTTATGATGGCAAACACTTCAATTTGAATTTTCAAAAAAAAGTAATTTCTCCTAATCTCCCCCTCACTAGAATAAACCCTTTTAAAAATAGGGGAGTTAAAAATATTTTTGTTGTTTTTTAAATTTTTGAACAAAAGATACAAATACAACAATACGTTCTCCCTCTTTGACATTATGAAAAAGAGAGGAGACACAAACAAAAAACAAAACAACCAAAAGACAAAAATGTTCCCTGATCTAGTGAAAAACAAATATTCTTAAAATGAGAAAGTTACCTCTTAGTTTTAATCAAAAACATAGTAGAATTGGATTGACAACGCATAGCCCAGAAAAGGTTAGAAATTCATAATTTAATAATCCAAACTCAAGTTCTTTTAAAAAGGCTAAAAAAACTTTTTAATTCAATATCAAAATCAAGGAATAAATTAGAGAAAGAAACAATCATTTTCAAAAACTCCTTTCATAAAATATATCTAATAGAAGATCAATGCACGAATTGTTGAATCAAGAATCAAGATTTAAAAATAAAGTATCAAAAATATCAAGGTTTTCTTAAGCTTTGAATAAAACAAAAAGAGTAAGCATACTCTTTGTGAGCTCATTTTATGGCTCTTGTCAAATTTTTGGTGCACGTTGCGCATCTTTTTCTTTTGATACACTTTGTGTATCTTTCTCAATTTGGCGTCATTGCGCATCTTTTGATTTGGCATCATTGGCCACTTTTTTTTTTATTTTTTTTTTTAAATATGCCACCTTTCTGATATTTTAAAAATAAAAGTAAACCCATTCTATTGACATAACAAACTACTTGATTAGGAAAATTATGAGGTAGATTCAACAATCTTGCAAAAGATTCCTATGCGATAGATAAAATGTAGAGAGATGAAAAAAGTTCAGTTTCAAAATCTAATTTAAAATATGATTAAGATTTTAAATCAAAAGTAGAATAACCTCTTTTTGGAAACAAAGATTGAGAGTCAAAATTATGAGTTTCCTTCGTTTGACTGTTTTTAGAGAAGTCAAACATAATTTTCATAAGAATTGAAGAAAAAATAAGAGATAGGTTTTTCTTTTTTAGAAAGGTGATGTGTGTGTTGATCAGAGAAAAGAGACATAAAAAAATTAACGAAAAAAGAAAAGTAAGAAAAATAAAATAATAAAAAAATAGAAAATCATAAAAATAAAAGGACAAACAAAACATGTAAACATAAAAACAAACAAAGGTTTAAGCACAATCTTGCTCCTGGTCCGATGCTTCAGAGATCAGGTCTGCCCAAGAGATTTTTTGCCTTTCATTATTTCCCCAGTTTAAATTTTGCTTCGCCTTGCCCTTTTCTTTTGTAGGAAGAATTCTTAAATTATGGCACTAATTTTTCATATGTCCAGGCTTCCTGCATCGAAAGCAAATAACGTTAGAAGAAATATGGACATCCTTACCACTTTTATATTTTTTCCACTTTTGCTTATGCTTTGGTGAGCTTTGTGATTTGCTTGACAAGTCATTGCATTCATCACCAACTAAGCAATCTTTTTCCGTATCTTCAGTTTTTAGAACAATCATTTCACCTGCATCCAAAAGTCTTTGACCCAAACCTTGCTCGTAGGCAATGAGTGAGCCAATCAAATTATCAATAGAATAATTATTCAAATCTTTTGATTTACAAATAGTAACAACTTTGGCATCAAATTTTTCAAGTAAACAACAAAGAATTTTATTGACTTTTTCAAAATTTGAAAACTCTTTTTCTTAAGGCATGCAATGATGTTACAATTTGATTGAACCTAGTGTACATGTCTAAGATCGTCTCATAAGATTTCATGGAAAATAGTTCAAAATTATGCATTAACAAATTCAACTTGGATTGCTTGATTTCACTAGTGCCTTCGTATATGGTGTGTAGTTTATCCCAAACTTTCTTACCAGTAGTGCACGTGGATACTAACATAAAATCTTCTGAATTTAAAGCACAGAAAAAGTAGTTTAAAGATTTTGCATTCAATTGAGCATTCAGTTGTTCTTCCTTATTCCATTGATTAAAAGGAATATCAGTTTTGACTCCATTAACAATACGTGACGGAGATGAATAACCAGTTAAAATCATATGCCACATGCGAAAATCAATCGATTGCAAGAAAATAGACATGCGAGTTTTCCAAAAATCAAAAGACATGTTTTCAAATAAAGGAGGTCTGGTGATTGAATATCCTTCCGCAATATTACGATTAGCCATGGATCAAAATTCAAAAGCTTTTAAAAACTTATTTTTTGAAAACGGCTTTGATACCACTTGAAAGTTTGTTAGAGATGTTAAGCCCTATAGAACTGGCCCGAGGCTAACCAAGAGGGGGGTGAATTGGTATTTTAAAAAAATCTTTAGGCAAAGCACAAATACAAAATCACCAGAAAGAAATCAAATGCATAAATTAAATACGGAAGCAATAATAAGAAAAGAACACAACGGATTTATAGTGGTTCGGTCAAACCTTGACCTACATCCACTCCTTGGAGGCACCCTCCAAGTATTGCACTAAACAAGTGTCTCCCTTTTAGCCCCCATAGCTAGGCGGAAAAGCCCTTATAAAATCACTTCCACCTTCCCCGGTGCGGCGGAGTCGCCGGGTCCTTTGACACCAAAGAGATCTTCTTCTTCGGTGAACTTCCCTCGAGATAAGTCTTGAATCCGACGGTATTAAGCTGCAAGCCTGTCGTAGCAACCATGTGGAATCCCCCTCCACACTCCCTTGAGTCCCCCCTCACAGGATCTTCTCCCTCTCTCAGACTTCACCCGTTCCTCACTCCCTTTCAAGCTTTCTCTTTAAGTTTCACTCACAAGAACGAAGCTACAATGGCTGCCAAAGACACTTTCAAAGTGTCATGTCATAGCTTAAATAGAAGAGCTAAAAACGAGCTCATTAATGCAAGTTGCCGACTTTATCATCCAGGATGATAGGCATATCGTCCTGGCCGATTAGTTCAAATATGAGGAAAATCACCCTAAATATCGCCCTGAAATGAAGCTGGCCGATGTCTAATCGGCCCGGATGATCTTGCAATCAGCCCGGATGAAATCACCATTAATTGCTTTCCAAAATTGCAGAGAAATTTTGAAAAAATTGTCCTGGATCATCCTGGCCGATATTTTATAGTCCATGCCGATCCACCAGGCCGATATCCAAAAATAAGAATTTCCTAAGTAGATCTAGCGGCAGATTCTTTCTAAATTGAGTCTATGATACTGGCCGATACAAAATTGTCTAGGATGATGTATTTTACATAATGACGGCTACTTTAATGAGGATGCCCTAATTAGGGTTTCTACTTTTGAACAGATCATCCAGGACGATATAAAATCATCCTGGACGATGTTACCAAAAACATAAACTCTAGGGAATTATCAGAAATCTTCCAAGTTACAAAGCATCAGGAGCCACACCAAATACAATAGACTCAAGAAAGGAAAAAGGGTACAAACTAACTCAGACCTAGTCTACCCAATCTTGAGCTGGTTCCAAATTGCAGTCTGATCGTGTGGACCTGAAATGTTAGTGCATAAGACAGTCGTAGAGAAATAAAAATGTTTGTTATCATCAAAATCATAAACCATTGATCCGCAATAGTGATTTGATAGAGGATGCTCTATCAAAATAAAACTCCCAAGTAAGGGACTCCTATTCTTCCATACTTATGACTAGTTATTCGGGTAAGTCATCATTTAGTGAAGAATCTGCAGGGATCGGGTGGGCAGCCGGAAAGTCAACTAGAGCTTATCCTTTAACGGCCTGTTGAGGGACAAAGGTAATATCAAATTATAATAGGATCATAGACCAACGTGCTAGATGACCTGATAAAGTCGGATTGGTCATCAGGTACTGCAAAGGGTTAACTCTAGAAATCAAACTGATCTTATGTGAGAGCATGTACTTTCTAAGCTTCTGCACAGTAAAGATCAAAGCCAAATATTACTTTTCCATTGCCGGGTATTTTAGCTCTGCAGGAATCAAACATCTGCTAAGGTAATACAAGGCATTTTCTTTTCCTTCTTCATTTTCTTGAGCTAAAAGTGCAACAAGTGACTCATCCAAGGCCGTGGTATAGAGAATCAACGGTCTACCTGGGATGGGTGCAGCTAACAAGGGGGACTCATCAGGTAGCACTTTATACTCTCAAAGGCCTCCTAATAATTCATATCCCAATGAAAGAGGGCATCCTTCTTTGCTAAAGCAGCAAAGGGATGACATCTATCAGTAAGGTTGGAGATAAATCTCCTCAAGAAAGCAAGCTTATCCTAAAAGGACCTCAACTAGGTAAGACTCTTGGGGGGTTTGAAATTCACTATGGCCTTAACCATGGAGGGATCAATCTCAATGCCACGATAACAAATAATGAAACCAAGAAACTTTCTCGCCGTAACACCAAATGCGCATTTTAAGGGATTCATCTTCAGACTATGCGTGCGCAGGCGCTCAAAAATGATTAGTAGGTCTCGAAGATGATCACTACGGACCTTGGTTTTGACCATGAGGTCATCCACATAACATTCGACTTGCTCATGAATCAGCTCATAAAAAATGACAGTCATAGCATGCTGATAGGTGGCCCTGGCATTCTTGAGACCGAAAGGCATCACCTTATAACAAAACACACCTATAGGGGTGCAAAAGGTAGTGAATTTCTCATCTTTAAGGGCCATCTTGATCTGATTGTAACCAGATGAACCATCCATGAAGGAGAAAATGCTATGGGATGAAGTAATATCAACCATCAACTCAAGTATGGGGAGAGGGAAATCATCTTTAGGACATACCTTATTCAAATCATGGAAGTCTATACATACACGAATCTGATTACTTTTCTTCTAAACTAGAACAACATTGGCAAGCCAAGTGGGATACTTCTCTTTATGAATGAAATCAGCATCTTAGTCTCAATGATCACCTATTGCTCAATCTCTATCCTCATCCGATGAGGTGACTGTTTAATAGGGACTACACCATTCTTAATGGCCAACCTATAGACTGATACTTCTAGATCTAAACCAGGCATCTCAGTATAGTTCCAGGAAAAGTAATCTCTGAACTCAAATAATAGTTCAACATACTCTTGGGCCTCCAACTCAGATAATAAAGCACTATGAAAAATAAGTCGGGGATCCGATTCAGTACCCAAATTAATCTCTCATAGTTCATCCATGGCAGAAGTGACACTATCTTCGAACTCTTATGGAGCGTCAAGGATCCTGTCCTCTGCCTCATCTGGGTCTTCATCATTAAAGATGTAAATAATCAGGCAAGAGTGGGAGATAACATGGATGTTGGCAATAGGAGGTAAATCAGTTCGCCAAATACGGACTTGCTGTTGGGCTTGTCCATCAGGCCAAGTCGAAGGGACAAGACCTTGCTCAGCAAAGCTATCCATGAAAGGGGAAAAGTATCGAGGGACATGTGTGACTTCACCATCCATAGTGGATTCCACAAGACCCTGTGTATCGGTATTCTGTGGGACACCTACACTATGTAATACTGATGCATGCCAACCAGGCTGTGGTGACAAATAAAGAGTGTTCAGCTCTTAAACAGAGTGACTATCAAAGTGTGGTGCACCATGAGTAATAGTGGAAGGTGTAGGGAAGGACTGAATACTGGATTCCTCGACTCTAATCCTATACATCTAACAAGAAAGGGATTGTCGTGTAGTAGTCTAATGTCCGATGTATACGTCGTCGTCTGAGCCACTATTAATGACTTGGCCACCTTTAGGTATCAGATACCTAAGGAATGTTGGATATAAGCTATAATCTGTAACACTAAAGGTGTGTGAAGGAGCTGAGTGATGAGGAGCATCACTCATCTCATCATCAGAGTCAAACTCGATAGTCAAAGGGGAAGTGCAAAGACATGAGGGAGTAGGAATTCGAGTGTCAAAATTTCTCGAAAGGCGAGTTGACTCTCTACCTCGACCCTTACCCCGCCATCCCCTACCTCTACTAGGGGGGACATTGTGCCCAACTACAAATTAAAAGGAAAATCTAGTAGAATCTACAGCGAAAACATCTGCCTCAATACAAACCTTTGAAGGACCCTGTACTACAGCTTCTATAGGATCATGTGCGAGCGATTTCATAGGACCCTGTACAACACTAGTAGGTATCACTGGTGACTGGGCAGTGGGAGGTTTACGAGTCTTCTGAGGCATATAATGCTCGGCATCATCATACAAAGAGACCTCATGCATGGTAAAAGGTTGAGTATCTCCTAGAATTGAGAACTCCACGTTGTTCCTCATATATTTCATGCACTAGTGTAGTGTAGAGGGCACAATCCCATGTTCATGAATCCAAGGCCTTCTTAAGAGAGCCTTGTTCGAGGTGTCTGCTTCAATGACATGAAACTTTGCCCCTGTTAAAAGATCTCTAAATTTTAGATGCAAGGTAATGGACCCTAGAGCACGTTGTCCTTGATCATTGAAACCTTTTAACATAATCTTGTCTGAAGTTAGTTTCAAATGACCAAGGGAGAGACTCTGTAGGGTGGCATGATTAAGGATATTTACTAAAGTTCCTTGGTCAATGAGGACCCTGTTCAACTCATAACCATTAACTTCGACAGTGACATACAAGTGACGGTTGTGCTCAAAAGTACTAAGAGAAGATCTTGATCTGAAAAGGTAATGCAAGGAATTTCTCTCAAATAGAATGCATCCATAACAGACTCAGTGGCAAAGAATGTTTGGTAGGACTCTGGTTCTATCAGGGCTTTTACCAAAGTCTCTATAAAGTTAGGAGACATCTTAAGTGCATCATAAATACTAAGAAGAGATGAATTTTTTCTCAAATGAGCCAACATGTTGTTATCAACATTCAACTGAGGGCCTTTTTCCCTTTCTTAAGCTAGTGCTTGAGGAGGGGGAACAAGATCATCATGTTGGGTAATGATGTTTCTATCTTTTTTTTTATTACTTTTAGCCATTTTAGGTGGAAGGACTTTTCCTGAATGCAACTGGACCTCCTGTACTGAGTCAAGCTCAACAGAAGATTCATTTGATTCAAGAGTCATGGCTTGTGTTGGTTCTATAAAAAGAGAAATGAGTGTGTTCTCGGATTCATCTTCAGAATCCATGTAACAACCACCCTCAGGAATAGTAAACATAGATTCTTCCTCACACTCAAACTCTTCTCCATATAGAGGATTATCATCATTACCATAAATAACTAAAGCATGAGAAGAATGAGTGCTAAAAAAGTAGAGATGGAAGCAAAAGACCAAAAGTAACCAGAATCATCTTCTTCCATTAATTCATCATTAATAGAAGGGAGAACGAAATCCTTGAGCGTAAGTGCTAGAAGAGATCCCATCTTTCCCTCTGAGATTACAATAAACCTTTCTCTTTCATATATCTTTTTAGTACAAGTAAAAAAAAATGTGCTTAGTAGGCACTACAACAGAAGAAGGAGAAGAAGAAATTGGTAGAACAACTGGGCTGGCAACTGTCGACTTAGCCTATGGAGGCCTCCTCTCAACTATCTCTGAACTCTAAACTGCTCATCTGATTATACCCCTCATCGTGCAAGAGAGTGCAAGCTGCCACGCCTCCCCATAACTAAGGGGTTCTCTACTACCACTACTATGGCTATCACACTAACTATCACCCTGACTGAAGCCTATAATCATCTGAACTACCTAAGTAACCTTGCCTCGGGGCTGTACTAAATCACTATCCTGTAGGTGGATCTCCCCATTAGGCATAAGGCTCTTTACTCTGCCTTTGAACACATAATAATCTTCAATAACAAGACCAATATGCCTATGGAATAGACAATACAACGGATGATCTGTCTAACCCTCCTCCTCCACTCTCTTGTTGGCTGGGAATGTTAGAATGTTCATCTTAATAAGAAACTTGAATATCTTCTTTACACTCTCCCTTTTAAAGGAATATTCCTTACTAAGCCTCTCCTGTAGGTACTGTTGACTCTCTGGAGTCCTATGGGAGGGTCTAAACTACTGACTCTGTGGTCGTGGCTGAAACTATACATGCAGCTATGCTAGTAGTGGCACTTGTAGTCGGGGTTGAAACTGTGGCTGTGGTGGAGGTAGTGGCGGTCGCTATGGCACAGAACTGATCATGGCCCTCTTGCCCCTATCTTGAGACTCATAGGTACTATGCACTTCCACCTTCCTAGGAGGTGGTGCCCCTAAAAACTCATGCCGCTGAGGTCTACATGGGGGTTGACTCTCAACCTTAGAAGGAACTGTAACGGGTAAGCTATCCTGCAAATTAGTTACTTTAGTTAAAAACTTTTGAAAGGTTCAAATACTAAAACCCTTCAGGTACGGAGTGATAGGACCATCTATATTCTTCAATAAAATCTCAACTGCATGCTGCTCCTACAACTAAGCCTCACACTGAAGACTAAGGTTCCTCCACCTAATAATATAGTTAGGTAGAGTCTGATAGGGACGCTATCTGGTCACTACCAACTCACAAACTATCACTCTGTGCTCAGAACTAATGAATCTCTGAATGAAAATCTACTCAAGATCTGTAAAGGTACAAATGGAATCATTAGGGAGATCGGCATACCACGCAAATGCCACCCAAGCTAAACTGCTAACAAATAATCTCAGCATCAATGCATCATTCCCTCCGTTGTTGTAACATATGGCCCGGTACTGAGCCACATGCTATCTTGGATTCCCTAACCTATCAAATACTCTAAAACATGGATGGACAAAATTGGTGGGGTATAGCTCCCGCTCATACTCTATCGGGTACTAACAACCTCTAGTAATTGAATCCCCAAACTTTCTAAAAGAGATAGCTTGCTAACCATCTGTGCAATCATATCCAAAATCTGACCTAGCGATAACTAAACCATCTGACTCTAGACTGGTGCATTGAACTATACTGCTGGGGTTACTACTGGCACTGTCCTCTAAACTCTGTCTACTCTCATAGGCTCTAGAACTGCCGATTGTGGTACTATTGGCTCATCTTTGGATGTAGTAGGAGTACCTACATCCATGACTTGGGGTGCAGCCCCAATACTGTAAAATGGGCAATCATCGTCGCCATAACTCTTGCCATCTTTTCCATCTGTGTTTGTAACTATAAGACTGTTGCATCTGTATGCACTGACTGGGGAGGTCCACCCTGTGCTGAGGTGGAAGGCAAGTCAGCCTCTCCTTGCTCTTCAATATCATCATCCAGATCTCTATGATCATCTGAGGTACCTCGCCTCATAACAACATAAATAATGTGGATGGGGACATCTTCATCTGAATCTTCCTAGAGTAAGTCCTCACCAGTGAAGGTCTGATAAAGGGCCTTAATGTATAGACCCATAGGGGAGGAAACCTTATGGTGACTAGGAATAGAAATTGGCTCCACTTGAGCCAGGATACTATCCTTAATCTCTACCACATCATCGCAACTCATCATAATAACTACTAATCCCTAAGGAACTGAATCAACCTGACGAATCATCCCAACCATCTGCTCTATCTCGACAGGTGGGTCCATCTGCCAAAGTCTCCAAACCCATCTGCTACGATGGGACCCAATAAAAATATCTGACTATGAGGGTGAAATAACAACCACTGAACTAAGCTGAGGATGAACAAGCTCTTGATCTATGTGACGTCCATGATGATGTGGGCATCGTCCAACTGTAGGAGTGTCGGTCCGGGGTCTAACTGCTCTAGTCTGCTGCTGACGTGGCGGTTGTCATCTCTACCACTGATAACTCTATCTAAAAGACTGCCTCTACAACTAGGTGTGCACCTGAGAGATCTAGTGGAGTAACCTCTCCTCGCTAACATGGCCTCTACCGTACGTAGAATGGATAATGCTAGGGATCCTCTAGGCTAGGACCCTAGCAATACTGTCCCTGGGGACTCGGGCACATAGAAGAGTAGTGGGATAGGATGGGTCGCCACAATGTAAATAGCATCCTCCTCATCACCACTATGCACTAGCGGTGAGAAGCATCCTCCCTGGACGACATCAATCTCAGGAGTTACAATGACATCTGGAGTGTGTATAACTGTACGTCGGCGTGGCTCCCGCTACAAGGGAACCCCCTCTGTTGGATTGGCACCTGCTGAGCCACAGAAATTGCCATCTACTGCACTGCTGCCTCAGATGTAGCCAAATACAACATCCTATTCCTATTGCTTCAGGCCCTTCTCCCAAGGCCGGAGGTGGAGGAAGATGCTACGTCAGTACTAACTGACTGGACATCTATACGAACAAGATCTGTTGGAGGGAAAGTGTCGGGGTCTGCTCAGAAGCATCGGGGAGAGAAATCCTAGCAAAAATTGAAACCCGGCGAATATGAGGTGGAGGCAACTCAGTCTGAGTACCCCTCTTCCTCGAAGAGGAAGGAAGAGGGGAAACCGGAGCGCGAGTAGCCTTTACCAGGGTAGTAGGAAGAGGGACTATGGGCTGCTGGTGCTGTAGGGTCGGAGCTGTCTGAACAACAGGTGATGTAGGCGATGATCGCCTAATAGCTAGACGAACGGGCTGGACGAAAAGTGGCCTAGGCACTGGCTGCCTAGCCACCGGGTGCATAGGCTGCGCACAAATAACAGCTGGATGAACAGGTGCCGGGCTAGTTGTTGAGCAACTGGTCATCCAAAAGGATGCATAGATGCACGCCCTCTCCTCTATGGGGGAGAGAAGGCTATAGCCTTAGAGGGAGTCAGTCTGCCAAGGGTGGCATAGGCCGAGTCAGTGAAGGATTCGAAGGTGATCCCTCCTACAGGTAGGCTCGAGAGTAGGGACTCAGGAAGTGTCACCCGCTAGTCAAAGCCAAAATAGATGGTAATAGAAGGACTAAAAAAAAGCCATCGTACTTTCTGCTAACACAAATTGAAACAATTAGCAGCAGACGATACGACGAGAAAGAAGGAGAGGTGAAAGGGTGGAATAGCCAAACAGGCTAGAAAGGAAGGAACCTAACTAAGGAGCACCAAACCAAAAATACACACAAGAGAGAATAATATAAAATCCAAAGATGGAATAAGAGACCTGTCCCACCATGGTCGCTAGAAATCTGTGGGTCTCCAAAAGGACTCCACTTATAGGGAACATAATGCAAAGGGTACGACCGCACTATCCCGTAGGATAAAATGATCATAGGCCTTTACACTTTATGCAAGCAGGCCAATGGAAGAGCAGATGGAGTCATGCATATGATTAGCCATAGAGGATATCAGCTTTCACCTACACACCTTGCTGGATAATAATATGAATGACCCGATTAAAGTCATGAGATTTCCCCTATTCGATACAACAGCTCAAATAGGGTTTATTTGATGCGGAGATCGGTCTCCCACGAGCATAAGCCCCCGTGGTTAATTACATCTTAGACCTCAACCTAAGAAAACTCTTGATTAAAGACTATATATTATTATTCTCTCAAAAGGATTTGGTACATAGAAAAACTTCTAGGACCTTCCTAATTAAGGGAAAAGATAAGCTCAACTTGGTTATTTTAACATACACGGACCACATAAGCACTCGACCGATCAAATTAAAGGAAAATGGAAAAAGAAATCACTCTATACCACATGCATGAGAGAAAGATGGAAGCGACGCCATCAAAGTGACGCAGATAAGTGGAATTTATTATCTCTGATGGATAGAGAACTTACCCACCAATAAGGTGTATGACAGTACACTAGTACCATACACCTTTGAACCTAAATCTACAAAGGATATAGTACAAAACACCAGTACTAATGCCCTTGACCTATCTAATGCAATCTGGGCTTACATCTTCCCTGAAAAAGAAAGTCAGCTAAACCACCTAGTCGTGTAAAATCATTATTGCCCAGTCTTATGAAAGATGGGTGGGTGACTAAGCATTTAGAATTTGAGGCCAGCATCTAGAGAGGTTCCTAAGTGCCCTCGTACTTATGAATGGTATTATGCTTCTAAAACTAAGTAATTAAATTTTAAATTTAATTGGTTACTAATACAATGCATACTGATGAAAGTATCCAAATAGAGAATATATGAGACTTTAAAAAGGATTATAAAAATTGTTTTTTAGAAAGACTAGGCTTCCCCAGGTCCAGCACCTCATCCTCACAAGCTAGATTATCCGGACTCTACCCGCAGGCTGGGAAGTGTCTTATAGAAGGAGAGAGAAGATGCATTGATATGCATACGACCCCGGATAATTTTGGTCTATACCTAGGTTGTTAAATTTCTATTTTATTTAATTATTAAAAATTTAAAATTAGTTATGAGTAAAAAAAATTTATTCCTAAAGAGCCTAGTGAAATCAGGCCACATGCACATGCAAGAAAGTAACCTATAAAAATGATATGATTTCTACTGCGCAAACAGGTAAGTAAATTAGCACATCAAAAATAATAGAAAAGAGTGTCCAAAGTCTATGACAAGTGTCATATAATATATAACCTAGAGTGAAGAAAAGTAATGGTGGCCAGGCTCCACCGATAATAACCTAGATTCTAATCCTATAGAACGACACAAGTATTAAAATGAGGCATTTTTAATCTTGATCTTCATCTTCTAGTCCTTCTATGGATCACCTTCTTTTAGTCTTCTCGTAGTACACCGCAGTAGGATGTCCAAATGAAAAGAAATTCCCTATAATGGGACTTTCTTTTCTCTTTAGATCCCTAATCCTTTATTAAAATGCCCCATTTTAAAGACTTTCACAACTCTATACATCGAATAAATTACATTAGAATTAAAAAGAAAAATCAAGACTCTCCTGTAGGGTTTTCCTAAGCAAATAAAATAAAACATCCCAAGCAGTTATAGATGAAATTAAGTTACTCAAATCAACTACACTTGGTCATGCTCTTATTTATTTGGGGGCTAAGAAGCTAAAGCACTTGTAGAAATTATTTATGATTTATTTATTTTTAGCCCCCTTTTAGCGTTGTATGAGCACGGCCACCTGCAGAAAATATCATTAGTTTCAAAATTATTCCTAACCTATGGGTAATCTATCGCCCATCACATCACAGAGATAATATAATAAGTAAAACCACCATCATAGAAATCTAACACAAGTAATATAAAATAACCAGCATACGTGTCACATGCAAATCGTCACATCACAGAGAAAGAAAATATTGGCTAACCTAAAGGTAGAAGTAGTGTCCTAGCAAACAAATCTAAGTGTGTGTAAGCTGTGTGGTTTTAGGTATATCCTATATAGGATAGTTTAGTTAAAGTTATTTATAACTTGATTTATTGAAGGTTAAAGGGAGAACTTAGTTTGAGTGTAAGAATTAGTAATTTAAGATTGATTTTAGGAATTTTATTTTAGTGTTCGATTGATTACTACCTTTATTTCTCACCAAGGCTATGAGGTTTATTTCACTCCTTGGGGCTAACTTAATAGCCTTGTAGGCCTGCGTTACCTAATAAAAACCAATTTTGTTGAGTTATTTTAGTTTCTTGGAAAATTTTAAAAAAGGGAGATTAAGTGATTTATTATTAATTAGGGATTAAATTAATTAGATTTGCTACCAACTGGTTTGTGGCATTGTGTCGTCAGGCTCGAGGTCAAGGCATCCTTAGGACACTTAGCCCTGCACCCCAAAGTAGTCCATTTGATAAACCAAGTTGATATAGTTAAATTAAAAATGTTAATTTAACTAAATAATTTAGAATCATTTAATTTTAATCTTATACACTCCATTGAATTCATTCGTGGCGTTGTGCGACCAGGCTCAACCTCCAGGCCTCCTTAGGACACTTAGCCCCACAACCCCGAGTAGTCCATCCAATAAACTTCTCCTTTAGAGTGGTTGTTGTGTATAAAGGGGTTTGTTGATTGATTTTTAGGAAGATCAGATTAAGGATTCGATTAGGCTTTAAGTGAGTTAGTAAGTTTTGAGTTTTAGGAATCTTTTATTAGCATGTTTTAGTTTAAGTTAAACCAGTTAGCTATAGTTTAAGTGTATGTTAAATCTTATTTGTTACCAATGATTTGATTAACAATAGTTAAGTGTTTTCATGCCTTCTCATTTGAATTATTATTAGTTTATTGAGAGGTCCTTAATTATTAATTGGTTGTTACTTATGGTTGATTAGACTTAGATACTAATGCACTAATCCTATGGGAGGATTCCACTATGTTTCCTATGTTTGATGGTTTCTATCCTAAAGGGAGCATGCATCCTGAAGTCTATGTTGCCTAAAACCCAATTCTTAATTCTTGTCTTTAAACGTCACTAACATTATGGGAGACCAAAGATGCTGTCTCTAACCCTTTCAAGCAAACATACGCGTGAATAGGTGTTGGGTTCTATGATGGAAGAAAGAAATCCTAACTATGAATGAAGTTTCTACAAGGCCCTAAGGTTGGTAGCGTACAACCAAATGGTCACCTAAAAGGCTCTCTAAGTTTTAAGAGAACTTACTACACCGGGGGCCATGATCTGCTGGTGCCGCCCGTAGCACCACCACTGAAATGAATGGGGGCAACTGATGCTCGGATCCGTTTATCCATGCTCCTTCATCTAGTGCTCCAAATGCTCATTGCTTTTACTCTCCCAAAAGTACCTCGCAAAGAACACAAAAAGAGAGAAGGTGGGAGTAGAGCATAATAATAATTAATATGAAAAATAATTAAAATAAAATACAATTAAAATACTAACGTAATTTTTTTGGGCTTGGACACCAACATTGTTATTTACCCTTTAGGAATTCAAATATTGGAAGCACCCCACGAGATACGCATAGGATACGCAGTGAAACATGTGGTAAAATATGCAGGGGACTCACGATAAATGCACGATGAATACACATCACATACGTAGCCCATATGCATACAATACGTAGTGCGTACGTAGCACATACACAGTGCGTATGCAGTATGTGTGCAGTGAGTACCCAGCACATGCGCAGTGCATACAAGGCGGGTATGCAGAAGAATGTGCAATGGATATACAATGGGCATGCAATGAATGCACATAATGAATGCATGGTGATTACGCAGTGCCTACACAGCAAATATGCATCGCATATGCAGACCATACATAGTGTGCGCGAAGCACATACGCAGTTTACGCGGAGCACATACGCAGTGCGTATGCAGCACATACGAAGTGCGTATGCAGCACATACGCAGTGCGTATGCAACACATACGCAGTGCGTATGCCACAGATATGCATAAGAATGTGCAATGGATATGCAATGGGAATGAAATGAATACACATAATGAATGGATGATGAATACATAGTACCTGAGCAGTAAATATGCATCGCATGCAGACCATACGTAGTGTGTACGCAGCACATATGCAGTGTGTACGTAGCACATATGCAATGAATATGCAGCACATACGCAGTGCGTATGCAGCTCATACACAGTGCGTACGCCACAGATATGCAGAAGAATGTGCAATAGATATGCAATGGGCATGCAATGAATGCGTGATGAATACGCAGCACCTGCGCAGTGAATACGCATCACATATGCAGACCATACGCAGTGTGTACGCAACACATACACAGTGCGTACGCAGCACATATGCAATGCATATGTAGCACATACGAAATACGAATGCAACACATACGTAGTGCGTATGCCACAGATATGCAGAAGAATATGCAATAGATATGCAATGGGCATGCAATGAATGTACACAATGAATGCATGATGAATATGCAGTGCCTGCGCAGTGAATACGCGTCGCATACGCAGTGAACATGTAATGAGCATGCAATGAGTGTGCAATGAACAAACAGTAAATATGTAATTCATACACAGTACGTAGTGTTTTCAAAGTGCATACATAGTAATTATGTAGTGCGTATATAGTACATATGCAGTAAATACGTAGTACATACGCAATGCGTACGCAAGGAATAAATATGGAATAATTAATATGCATACGCAGTGCATACGCAGTGATCATGAAATGAACGCAGAATAAATAAACAGTAAGTGTGCAGTGCATACGCAAAAGATACGCAATGCGTACGGAGTAAATACGCAATGCGTACGCAGGGAACAAACAGTGAGTGTGCATATGCAGTGCGTATGCAGTGAATATGCAGTGCGTACTAATTGAATACGCAGTGTGTATGCAGTGAATACGCACAAAGTATGCACACAATACACACAGTGCATTCACAAAACAACCAGAGCGTACTCTAGCCAATAAGCATAGTATATGCACAAAATAAGCAAAGCGTACTCACGATGCAGTGAATGAGTGGGGAATAAATGGTGAATATGCAATGCATGTTCACAAAAATAAGCAGTAAATCTAGACAGTTTTCACTGCCCCGATTCTGCATGTGATGACCTCTTGTAAGTCTCAAAGTGCTTTGCATGGTGCAGAATAACAAATAGATGGATATACATGCACATATGAAAAGAAAACATAGCATCTAGCTAAGGGAGATGCATACCTACAAGTAAAAACTTACGGTTGATGGGATGAGCTGCTTCGAAAATAGTTTTCCAATACTTCTTCTTCACACTAGAGCAATGGAGAGAATAATGCCCAGGAAGCTCTAACTAGAGGGATGGGGTGTGTTCGTGCCAATGCCCTAGCCGGGATAGTCTTTTTTTTTTTTTTTTGAATTTCTGCCCTACTTCAATTTCCATATTCGTGAAAGGAAGAAGAGCTTCCATGTACTCGATCTCGCTAAAGTCGTATGCAAAATGGTGAGTCACACGACTGAAACACTACTATCATAATCAAACCTTCAATGTAATCGAAGCTGTCGAATCATTTCCTGATCTAACATTAAACTCAATTTAGTTTAGAAAGTCAATGAAACTCTAATTGAAATTAGTTTGGAACCATTGAGCTGAAATTATGTTCAAATCAAACCCAATTCAACTCGATCCAGACTAGCTTGGGTTCGCCACGAATTGATCAAGTGAAAAAATGAAAACCAAACCTAAATGGCACCAATTTGGGTTGAATTGAGTTCGATGAGCTCGATCAACCCAACTGGATACGCTCGAGAACAAATCAAACTAAAACAAGGTCAAAACTAACTTCATTAATGGTGTAATTTTCTTTTTAAATCAAAATCTTTTTCAAAATTAAAAAGTTGGACTTTGAAATAGAGATCTATTTTATCTTCCTACAATAGTCTATCTCATATGAATTGTGTTTTCAAATCAATGAATCATTATTGTGTTTTCTTAATCAAGTTATTGCATTTATCATATGAGTATGATTTTATTTTGTGTATTATTCTTCCTTATTATAAAGAGTGAGCTTTTTCTTCTCTTATGTCTGGAAGATAATCTCATAATTGAGAGTCTTTAAAGATTATGAAAGGAAGCTAGCTTGCAAAAGAAATTAAAAGAGGCATAAAATGAGATCAAAATTAAAAAGATGCACAATGTTCGCCAATTAATTGCAAGATACACTAAGTGTATCAAAAATCAAAAGATGTGTAAAGTGCGCCAAATAACTGAAAAAAAGGCACAAAATGAGTTCACAAAGAAATAAACTTCTTTCCCATTCAAATCTTTAAAAATCTTAGAAAAATCCATGCGCCACTTAATATTTTCAAGCACTTGAGATTGAAAGTCAAGATTTCTGATTCTTTACTTTGTAATACTATTTTATAAGATATTTTTTGGAATAAAGTTTGAAAGAATCGCTTTTCAGACTAATTTCTTTTCTTATAAATTAGATTTTTGTTTGAAAGGAATTTGAACCTGTAAGGTGTCCGAGGTAGGGTTTACAAAAGTCAATTTTCCAACTTTTTCTGGATTTTAGCATCGTAAATTTTATCTTATTGGACTTTGAATCTAAACTTAAAGGAAAATTCTCATTTACTGGAGTTGATCGATTCAAAAAAAAAACTTAGTTGTTATTTTCTTTTTCATTGTTTATTTCCTTTTTTATTTTTTTCTAGTATTTTGCTTGAATTTATTTTTATTTTGGATCCTCTGATCATTCCTCTCCATCATTTAATCTTTCTAAATTTTGTTCACATCATCCTGGATGATCCATGTCATCCTGGATGATATGATCAAATCAGTTCTCATCTTTCATCCAACGGCTGATCCGTACATATTATTGGCAATCATACTAGACGATCCAATAATAATCTACATGGTAGAAATGGCTAGATGATTTGAATGTTGTTAGGCTGATCCGTTATTGCAGATCATCCTGGACGATCCATGCATTCATCCTGTACAATCCATTTGTTCAATGGTCGTACATGCTGACTCCTAAGAACGATCGCTCTATGTTTAATCGTTCATTATGATATCTGATTGCATTGTACGATTTGAATAAAATTTTTAACCATTCATCTGGATGAATTGATTACACCAGATTGTCCGGTATGAGCTCCCGATCATATTGTACGATCTATCGAGTTCTTTGTAAACAACTTTTTTTCATCATTTTTGTCACACCATTCTAGTTTCTCTTCTTATATTTTGACTTCTACTTCAAAAATGGTTGGTGGAAAGCACTCCCGAGCCCTCACAGGTAGTTCTTCTAGGAGATCCATAGATCCTAGATTTATTGAAGAAGCTGATGAAGTTGCATATCATCGCTACAAGGAAGCTGGCATTAATGCATCCAAAATAGTCAGCCAAGATGTATTAACCTTCCAGGTTCTTGAACTCTTTACCCATACTACTCTTGGATTCATCCTTACTATAGCCTTTCCCTTTAACCCTGAATTACTTTTTGAGTTTTTTGTGAGCCTCAGAATCAATAGTGAGGGTATTTCCCTCCAATCCTATGTTAGTAGGAGGCAAGTAGAGATCACCTATCAGGACCTATATGAGATTCTCCATCTTTTAACTACTGGTTAAAAAATTTACACTCTAGCTGCAAATCTTGATTTCGATTGGACACAGGCCAACAATGTTTTAACACAATCTAATGTTCACTCTCACATTTGTACCGTTAACACCTTAGTACAAAATGCTAGGGTCATCCAACATATTCTTCGCAACTCCATAATTCCTAAAGTTTGTGATCGAATAAACATTACTCCTATGCTGTCTCTTACCACCTATTTCATAATGGTTGAATTGACTTTAATGTAGCTGACCTCCTTAGTCATTACCTTGAAAATCTGATAGTCATTTGAGATCCTCATTATAAGAGATTGCCCAATTTAGCTTTAGGACACCTCATTTCCTTTATCCTTGAATCCAAATATAACCTTTAATTTCCTGCACCACCTGATCACTTTTTGGTCTTTTATTCTAATAGCTCCTTCCACGTCCTTCATGGTGCTCGTCGTCGCAACATTCATGGTGGTGACCGCCTATAAGAGGAAGAGGAAGGTCCAACACCTATTCCTACACCTGCCCCTATTCGCTAGCAGTCCTAGATAGATTAGCTGGTGGAGAGATTTGAACAGCGGGAGACTAGATTTAATGCCTATGTAGTCCAACATCAGTAGCAGTACGACCAGGATATGACCTGGTTTGGGAGCAGTTCTCTTTTATTCACTGATGTTTTCAACCACCACCACCTCCATCTGATCAGGGTTCCTCTTTCTAGTTCTTTTTTTTGTTTGTTTATGAGTTTGTACTTGTTTCTATTATATATTCTGTTTAGTGGTTGCTTTTTTGTTTCCTCCTTTTTATGATTTAAAAAGGGGGAGTTAAGTTGTTAGTGTTTAGTGTTGTTAATGTTGTACTGTTTGCCTGTGTTAGTAAAATTTGCTTTGCTTGTTTTTCTTTGCTTTGTGTTTCAGTTTTTTTATGTACTTGATTTGAAATTGTCTAACAAATGTTTATCATCATCAAAAAGGGGGAGATTATTACAAATCTGGATTCAATCATTATAAATTTTTTAATAACAAACATTTATTTTTTGTTTTAATTACCTAGCCTTTCAGGTCCACAAGATTAATTACAATTCAAGCCAACTCAAGATTAGGTCTATTTGTAATTTCATTTCAATGTAATTTTTCTCTTTCTTGAGTCAAATGTAATGTGGTGGATCCGCAAGCTAGGTAACCTTGCGCACACATACTAAAGAGGATAAATTTGGTGAGTTAGAGTTCCTATTCTCTTTTTGATCATATCATCCTAGACGATCGTGAGATCGTCTTGGACGATCAATTCAAAATAGAAACTATGATTAGGGTATCCTTACTAATTAATTTTTCTTAACTAATCATAATAGATAATTTAGATCAAACAAGTCGATTAGTACAAATTAAGAAATCAGCCGCCAATTATATTTTAGGCAATGTTTTATAATTGGATTTTTGTTCCTATCGTCCCGGACAATTCTGATCGTCATAGATGATTCATGCCAATCATGCCTAAATTAGTTAGGAGATTAAGGAGAGTAATTAAGATTTGATTAATCAATCATATCGTCCGGGAAGATCGTAGGATCGGCTAGGACGATCAATAAAGAAAAGTTTAACTTTTTCTAAATATGATGGACGTCCCAAACTATATGTTGGATGATATGTCTTTTTTTGTACTAATCGTACATGATGATATCAACATCATTTTGGATGATCAATTATATTTCAAGTCATCCTGATCTATCTGCTGGACATCCTAAATTATCTGCTGGATGATAGTATCTTATTTGAACTAATCCTACAAGATGATCGCAACATCGTCTTGGATGATCAGTTATTTTTTTATATATCATCCCGACTTATCTCCTGTATGACCTGAACTATGTACTGGATGAAAATGTATGTTTGAACTAATCATACAGGAGGATGACTACATCATCCTAGACGATCAAAAAAATCTTGTGGTCTGATCGTATAGGAGAACCAGATCACCTAGGATGAAAAGGCTATTTTTGTACTGATCATACAAGACGATTGACTAATCATCCTGGACAATATTGTCGACAAGTTGAAATTTAAGACATTTTTTTTAGCCCTCCTATTTGAGCTCTTCTATAGTTGATGTTAAACATCTTTTGCAGCTTTTTTACTCTCAGAGAGCTTAGAGAAGAAGGAGAGTTTGGGATACAGAGAGGATATCTTATGAGGGGGAGTTTATGAGGGGATTCACAAAGGTTTCTCCAAGCAAGGATTTGATTATTGTCTTCCTTCTTCATCCTTTGTTCCTTCATGGCTCTTGGGAGATGATCACCGGTATCAGATCTAGGTTCTCTGCCTAATCCAGGTGAGAGTAAAAGGATTATCAGTTTATCTGCCTACTCGAGGAGGGAGTAAAAGGATTGTTAGGTTCTCTGCCTACTCTAGAAGGGAGTAAAAGGATTGTTAGGTTCTCTGCCTGCTCTTGGTGGGAGTAAAAGGATTAAATGTTCTCGGCCTCAATCTGTGAATAGATTTTGTAAGGGCTTCTCTACCTTGCTCTGGGAGTAAAAGGAGAGACACTAACTGATTAGTGCAATGCCTAGAACTGGAGATTCTGGAGAGTGGATGTAGGTCTGATTTGGCCAAACCACTATAAATCTATTATGTTCTTCTTACTTATTTTTCATATTTATTTTCATATATTTTCTGTGATCTTATCTATGATTAAAATCACTGATTTTGTCATCTGCTTCCGCTTAAGTTATTTTTGTTTTAAAATATTCAAAAAAAACTTTTCTTTTTATTTAAAGAATTTTTAAAATACCAATTCACCCCCCCCCCCCTCTTGGTTAGCCTCGGGCTAGTTCTTAAGGGTTTAACCACCCTCATGAACTTTCAGGAAGTTATGAGGAGTAGATCTTCATTGGAGAATGTAACTCCTGGGATTTCTTTGAAGTACAAAGCTTCTTCTTTAGAGGTCAAAGCTAATTGAGCTAAGAAAATCTCTAGGTCGAGAAGTGCTTTAATTAGAGTCTCCCTCATCTCTTTTAAGAGGGCGAGGGCATCATAGATGCTTAACTTAGCAAGCAACTTCCTAAGATGAGGTAAGACGTTGTAATCAATGCTTGGAACAATAATATCAGGACCTGATGGATTTGAAGGAGAGTTTGATTGTTGAGTACAAATCAGAATCAGATCATCAGAGGCAACTTGCTTGTCTTTTTCCTAGGGAGGAAGCCTAAGGGGGTAAAACATTACCACCACGTAATTATACTTGCACGATCTCATCAAAAGGATAAACTACAGGGAGGTATATGCGCTCCTTAAGTGATTGATTATCATTTTCTGAGTGAGAGTCCAAATCTAAAAAGTCTATCACGATGATACTCCCTTAAAAGTTGATTTCATAGGTATCACCATCTGATAAGACAATAGACCCGTTTCTCTCATAAGGGGTCAAATCTGTGGAGCTTAGTGTTTGAACTTCTTGATTGATCTCTGTCGGTTCTGGATTTTTTTCAACAGAAGAGTCAATTGAAATTAAATTCTCAACATTAATCATCAAAATTTAAGCAGAAATATCAGTCTTTTAATTTAATTTTTGACCATTTAGCTTTGATGGGGCAAAGTAAAAGTTAGATACCATCACTGGTGCCAGTGATTTTGAGCCACCATCCACCACTTGTATACATCTCTCATCAACAAATTTCTTATCTACAGAAGGTTTACTCTTTTCATTTTTATTAATTACAGTAGTTCCTAAAACTACTGGAGAGGAAACTGTGGACCTTTGAAGGAGCACCGCTCGTGGGGTACGAACGCAGAGGGTACGGCCGCACTATCCCGTAGGACAAAACGATCGTAGGCCTCTACACTCGACACGAATGGGTCGATGGAAGGGCAGATTGGATCGTGCATACGACTAACCATTGGGGATAGAGGCTTTCACCAACACATCCCCGATGGGTAGCAATATACACGACCTAGTCATGGATTTTCCCCACCCGAAAAAGTTTGAATGGGGTTTAGTAGATTGTGGGAACCAAGTTTCCCACAGGCGCAAGCCCCCGTGGTTAATTACATCCCAGGCCGGAGCCTGAGAAATCTCTCGATTAAGGATCATACATTATCCTCTCTTAAAGTGAGATCGACACGAGGGTATAGACTAAGAAGTCCTACTTCAAAAAGAAGAAATATCACAAAGGGCTGAATCAGACATGCGTGGCTCATTCCAACAGTCGGAGGCGCTAGGGTACTAAATAAAAACTGGAGAAAATAAAAGTCAGGCATCTGATCACATGCGTGAGAGAAAAGATGGAGGTGGCGTCATCCTGTGACGCAGATAAGTAGGATTTAGAGTCTCTGAAAAGAAGAGACCTACCTACTATTTTAGGCATACTACGAGACCGAGTGTAGTAGCCTCGAACCCTAAATCTAGATTGGGCTTAGTGTTCTACGAACAACACTAAGACCCGTGTCCTAACTAATGCAATGCGAAACCTGGACTTACCCCGACCTGGATAGGGGAGCCAGCTAACCACCTAATCGATTTAAACCATGCTGTCAAGTCAATTATGAAAGATGGGTGGGTGGTACAGTTTCTAAAAATAGGACCGACATCTAAAGAATTTTCTAAGTGGTCCTGGACTTATATAGGTTAGATGCTCCCAGCTAATACAATTAAATTTTAATTAGTTGGTTACTAATGATATGCATGCTAGTTAAAATGTCAACTCATGAATGCTTTGGATTTTAAAAAAAACAGGGTTAATATAAAATAATTTTTAGAAAAGACTGAGTCTCCCTAGGTCCGGCACTTCATCCTCATAGGTCAGATTATCCGGACTCTACCCGCAGGCAGGGAGATGTCTTATAGCAAGGAGAGAGAAGATGCAGTAATATGCATGCGACCCCGGACGATTCCGGCAGTTCCCTAGATTCGTTAAATTTCTATGTTATTTAGAATCCTAAAATTTTAAATATTAATTGCGAGTAGAAGAATTTTATAGTCCTTAATGAGCCTAATACGCTCCAGGCGAAAGCAAAAACGACATGCAAGAAAGAAACCTAGAAAAAGCAGGTAATTTCTAATGCGCAATCAGGTAAACACATCAATATAAATCCAACAAATCAAGTAAATGTCCATAGGCCAACTGCCCTTTAATTACAACCCAGGGTATGCAGAAAAGTAAAGTGGCCGGGCACCACTGCCAACAACCCGGATTTCTAAGTCTATGACAGACGCAAATGACTTTGAGTGGGATATTGGTCTTCAGTCTTCTGGGTGTCTCCTTTTCCTTGGACTCCTTAGAACTCTCCTCCTTGGACTCCTTGGATCTCTCCTCCTTGGACTCCTTGGATCCGTCGTGGCTTGAATATCCAAACGAAGAGACAATTCACCCTAGGTAGGGGGCATTGCCTTTTCTCTTTGGATATCTAAAGCCATCCCACTTGACCTCCCAAATGGAAGAAGACTCTCCCCTATGAGGATGCCTTCTTCTTTTGGGATTCAAGTGGGATAAGAATATCCACACTCAAAGATCACTTTCACAACTCTTAACAAATTTATTACAAATAAATTACATTAATTGAAAGCAGTAAATCTAAGAATCCCTGCAAGGTTATCCTAATAGAAATCATCCCAAGCAGTTTATATGAAAATAAAAATGCTAACACCATTGACCCTGTGCCAAGCCATGCTCTTAATCTTGAGGGCTAAGCGCTCCACCTGTGCAGTTATAATCAATTTAGCCCTCATTTTATTTAGGGGGAGATGAGCAAGCACATGCATAAAATATTATTAGAAATCATGACATTGCTCCCCCCTTTTATTAGCTTGAGCATGACCACCTGCACGGAAGAATAATATATATATGGCGCTCCTAACCTATGGGTAAGTCTAGCGTTCACATCCAGAGTGTAGAAAAAGTAAGCAAACATACCAATCAATTTTCAAACAGCATGCAATAAAAATATCGAAAAGCTCCAGCACACAGCAGAAAAATAAAACCCAGCGGCCTAACCTAAGTCTGTAAGTAGTGCCCTAGCAAAAAATGCTATGTGTGTGTAAGGCTTGTGTAGTTTGGATAGCTCCTAAGCAGGGTAGTTAGTTAAAATTGTCTAAAGTTCAGTTCGGTTGTAGGCCATAAAAGGAAATTTTTGTTGAAATTCAAATATTAGTGAATTAGGGTGCATTTTAATTATTTCAGTTTGTTGATCAGTTTTAAGAGCTTAGAAAATTGACATTTAAAGTTCAAGTGATATTAGCCAATTTTAGAAAGTTCTAGGTCCTCCTATGAACTAAGCTAAGGGTCCAAAAAGTCATTATGGAAAATAGGTCAGGTTTGGGTCTCCTAATGCCTTAGGAAAATACTATACCTTAGTACGTGTAGTTAGCCAGGTATTACGCTAGATTTGGAGGTCTCTAGGCAAAGTTATGAATTTTCTAAGTTTCGGGCCCTATCCTATAGACTAGGGTTGACCAAAAAGTTGACTTTCTAATTTAGATTGGTTTCTAGAAATCTAATATTTTTCATAAATAATAGACCCTAATAGGAGTCTAATGCAAGTGAGTTTTTCCAATTTGGAATTTTCTACAATTATTTATGGATTTTCTAAAATCGGTGTATATAAAGGAATTTCTAAATTAACTAGGAAAGGGCCGATTTTACTGTTTTGATCCAAATGAGCTCCAAACTGATTGGAATCACTCCCAAAGGTCAGGGATGACCTGAGAAAGTGATCCCAAGTGTTTGGGGAAAATTTAGGATCTTTAATAATTTATAATAATTTATTAGGGGCAAAATTGTAATTTCCACCTATGGTCAAATTAGGGGTCAACCTGAAGTCAAACTAGGAAGCCCTATTTATCTAAGGTCAAAGGTCATACTCTGGTCAGTTCAAGGTATTACGGGTAATTTTCTGACCTAAAATATATTTATTGTAATTTTTAGAAGGTCTCGGGGCCTTATTTAGCATATTAATTAGGGTTGGTTAATTAAGGGCTCTAAAAGCTCCTAACAATTTCCCAAAAATTCTAGAAGGTTTATGGTGTCCCTAAGTTCAAGTATTGAAGTTTTCATGTCAATCAGTGATCTATCCTAGCTCTTAGAAAACTTATAAGTTCGCTAGACGAGTCCTTAATTGTTGTCCTTAAGGTGTCACTACGTTATCAAGGTTTAAAGTGATGTTTTAACTAACCCTCAAGGTAATAAATGCATGGGAGTACAAAAATAAAATAAACACACCATATCCTTAAATCTAGGAGAGCCTAGGCTAAGTGATCGTGGTGCGATCCTACACATGCATACTACAACAAAATAAGGAAAGGAAAGATATCTAATAAAGGGATTAGTTAATGATTGGAACTCAATCACGCAATAATCCTCTCCCCCATGATAGCTCTTCATATCTAGAACCCATGTCTAAAATTTCACAAAGTAGCGGGTCTCCCGGAATTAGGAATTTAATAACATAAGTAATTTCGCAAATACTCAAAATAATTGTAAATATATATGATTTTTGAAAAATAATTTAATTTAAAAATAGGTCAATTCATATCTACATAAATATAGGGGAGACCCACTGATCACCCAGTCGATATCTCAAAACGATTTAAAAAATAGTTTGTATCATGAAAATAATCGTTATAATCAATATTCGATATAAAAAATACTCAAATAATCAAATTCAAACAGTGACCTGCCAAAATAGCCAAAATCAGGGGGTTGGAAATGGTTTCAAAATAAAATACACATTTTTCTGAAAAGCTCGAGGGGTTATACGTCAAAATTCGATTTAAAACGAAAAAGATACGAAATTTATAAGTTCAAATACAATAAAATAATATTTTTAAAATAGAGCAGTTTCACTGTTTTTAAAATAACAGAAAATGTAGACATGCCTTTTATCTGAAAATAGTCTTAAAATGTACAGAATTCAGAGTACACTCAAAACAACGTGCTGTGCGTCGAGAGCGGACTTAAAACGACAAAGTTACGCAATTTCAAAGTTCAAATACGATAATTAAATAATTTCAAAATAGTGCCATTTGGCTGTTTTCATAATAACTGCATACAGATCCAAAAATTTTAGGTAAGACTAGTTCCAGAATGTGCAGAATTCTAATACGTTCAAATCAAGGTGTTGTGCGTCGAAATCTGACTTAAAACGTCGGAGTTATGAATTTTGGATGTTTAGAACAATAAAAGGGATTTTTAAAGTAGTTTTAAAATAATGACATTTATAATAAAAATAATTATTTAATTTAAAATTAAGCAAATTTTTGAAAAATGATAATAATTTAAAATATATATATATATATATATAATATATATAATATATATATTATAATATATATATATATAATATATATATATAAATATTAATAATATTTTAAATAATTTAAGAAGCTAAGGGTAATTACTTATAAAAATAGATTTTTTTATTTATATATTTAAATAAATATAATAATAAAAATTATAATAATAATAAAAGCATGAATAATGAACTAACAGTCTAAAACAATCATTATGGCAAGTAATTATGATTATATAATAATATAACAATAACTATATTAAAAATAATAATTTAAATAATATAAAAAAAAGGTATTTTTACTATTTTTAAAATAATTTAAAATCTACAGGTCATTTATATATAAAAAAAATTTATTATGTAGAGAATAAGAATACGATCAAAACGAGGTATTGCACGCGAAAATCGGACGAAAAACGGATTTTTGGCGAATTTTTGAAGATTTCTGAGTTAAAACAAATTAAAAAAAACAATTTTTAATCCAAAAATCAACGGCGGCGACGCGTGGCGCCGGCGGTCAGATGCGTGGCACGCGCGGATTTGCCCCGCGGTTTCGGCGCAATCATTGCCAATGATTGTCGCGGCACGGAAATCAGTGCCGGCTGACTTAACCACGTCGGCCGCAGCACACAGCCGTCCGATCTCCGCGGTTCGAAGGAAGGGCCCAGATGAAGCCACGTGTACCGCGAGACCGTGCAGTCGACTCTGCGGTTCGAACGAGACCGCGGGCTCGTAGGATCTCGGTCGTTGATCGGTTGATCGACGGCGGAGATCTCGCACATACAGGATTAGGGCGAAACCGAGAGCCTGGACTGTTTTTGGTCTCGTTCTCACTCGATACTCAACTAAATTCAACGAAATTTGAAACGAGGTATCCACATACGAACAGAAATCGTGGGGAAGTAATGGATTGGTACGAAACTAAGTCTACAAATATTTATTTAGATCTAAGTGTTCTAATCTAGGGTTTAGGTTTTTACCTAATCCACACGGTGGATTCGGGAGATCTTGGGCTTGTTGGACTCGTGGAATCCTCTAGAACAAGTCTCCTGTTGAACTCGTTTTTCGAAACGGCCTCGATCGGACGGGATTCGTCCTGGAACAGGAATAGTCTCGGGTGGCCGGAGATCTCGCCGGCGGCTGCCTTGGACGGTCGGGTTCTACGTGGGGAGTCGAGAGGGAACCTAGGGGAGCTCTTACACCAAATATTTCTGGCTGAGAACGTCTAGGTCGGGAGCAAGAGCAAGAAGTCCTCAAAATAATCTAAATCCTCCTATTTAAACTCCTAAAACCTAAGGGGAACGGCTAGGATTCGATCAAGGGCTTAATTCAGAGAGAGAGGGAGTGGTTTAGGCGAGATTTTTAATTCCAAAATGTTTGGACGCTTTTTATGCAATAAATAGCTCTTAAATCCTCTTAATTAGGTCATTATGGCCTATTTAAGACTTGGGTTGACCAAGTCAACCATTGGCCTGGTCAACCCAGTCAAATAGGTCAAGGGGGAGGTGAGATCAAGCCAGGCAAGGGTTTAGATCAAGTCGAATTTGATTTGGGCCCTTAATGGGCTTAATGGTCAACCCTGGTTGACTTGGTCAACCGAGTTGACCCAGGGTCCAAGTCCAGGCTCAACAGACTCTACTCGACTCACTAAACCCATTGGGGAGGGTCTCGGGGTCTGGCTTGGTCAATTTGACCAAGTCAACCCTCTAAGCCCAGGTCTGGGCAAAATCGAGGTCAACAGAAACTATCCTAAGGTCCTCCTGCAAAGCCTCTAGGTCGACCTCCTAAATCAGTCCCCAGGCTCTCATTGACAACTATTAAGAAAGATGAAAATATTGGTTAATTAACTTTTTAAATGCCCGGGATAGTGCTATATTCCAACCATCTTCAATGGACAAAGAAAAGTTTTAATTTTTACCTAAAATTTACTTAATAGACCCCTGATTCAGATTGACCAGGTACTCCTTTGGAATTATTATGTTACCTTGACGGAAGTTCTTTTCGAGCCAATCCTTAAATACTATGCAGTCATTGATTATGTGGCCCAACATATGGTAGTAAGGGTAAAAAGTTGGATCATCCTTCTTATTTTCCTCTTCTGGCTTCTTGGCCTTCAGCAATCAAAAGTCTAGTTTCTTTTTGTTTTTTGATGATGAGATCGCCAACGGTTACAAGTTACTGAGCTCCTGAGAATCTCTTTAAGAATAGACCCTCAAGATCTATGAAATTCCTCACTAAACCATTCAGAAAATTGGTGTACCATTCAAAAGTAATACCGGACAAACTACTCATGAATTGGCGAAAGAGTAGAGCATTCGACCCTCCTACGTTGCAGCAACTCACTCAGAAGTGGGCTAGATGCTTCTCAACTTTTTTAAACTATTAAAAACTTTAAAAGAAGGTCGTACAAAGCCCTTCAGATAAGGAACTAGATCATACTCCTGGGGGTATGGCCTACCCTTTAAAATAGATACATTCCCTTGGGAATGGGCCAAGGCCTCCCCTACCTAGGTCTCAATCATTTGGCGAATATCTTTATCAGTTGGAGAGACTAGGGAAGTAACCTCTGGAACCTTTGGGCTAAAATCCGCTTTCTTGCTGTGCTCACCCACTGTCTGAACTATAGGTTGCAACTGCTCAGATTGAGATTGCTGGGCTTTGATGAGCTGATTCAGCATTTGTTCTACTTTAAACATCATCTGCTCAATCATTTTCTCCAGACTCTTGATATTGGCATCTTTATCACTTGACTTAACTAAATCATCCAAATCTAAATCTACATATATAGGATCTTCCTTATCATACCGATTTCTTGAAGACTCAGCATCTTTAGTTGATGAACGGGTCTCAACCATGCAAACATTCCCGGCTGAATCCTCCATCAACAAATCATTAAGATCTAGATTGAAGGCTTATATGGCCTTCTACTTAAGGATCTACCATATCTCTTGCACCAAACGGGGTTTGACCTTTCTTTGGTATACTGAAACTGATGTCGTACAGCCAAGTAAAAAAGCAGCGAAGCTTGTTCTACCATCAATTTCTTTTGAGTTGATTAGTAAATACCCTTTGAACTCAAGTACTTAATCAAGTTCATCTCCTTCTAGCTTAGAGAGGATCTTCTCAACTTTGAATTCCTCTTCAGTAACTGCTTTTGTTACTAGCTGGTCTAGCATTTCTTCATCAACATCCAAAACTATCCCCTCCCCCTGACTTTCTCGATGTTGGTAGTCGCAAGGATGACATCCTCTATATGCTCAGGGATATCCACCTTGATTGGTGATGAAGGAGCTTGAGTGGGAACTCCAACATCAAGTAGGGTGGAATCCTCACATACCTTATTGGGGAGTCGGAGGACTTAAACTGCTAACTGAACTGGGTTATTTCTGATTTGAATCCCAACAGATCAACTCAGCTTCTTGGGTACATAAGGTTTTTCTAGCAACATGGGCCTCTTGCCCTTGACATCTACTGGTCTCAAATCCTCAATAATCTCTTTAGATTTAACTATCACAGAGGCTAGTTTTGATAGTCTTGAAGGGGGAACCGGTGGTCTACCACTGGCAAGGTAGCCCTTACTAGATCCGGTTAACACTATCTCTTCCATCTTTGCAGATGGAAGGCGAGGTACCCAATGGAATCCATCCATAAGAACTGAGGTGACAGGCTGTTTGACAAACTTTTTGTTTCTCCTCCCTGGCTAAAGAGTCAAGTTTCTTGCTCCAGAGTTTTCTTCCTTCAAAATTTCTTTGTCAAGTCTACGAGAGAACACCCCCTTCAGGTGCCTCATGTACTATTAATTCTTTAGTCTGACCTGTCTGAGCAGCACATGTATGGATTACACTCCTTAACATCCTTGTTCTTAACATGTGCTTCTCTTTTGGGGTTCTCTTAACAGAATAGTCGACCGAGCATGGAAAGTTCTAGCAATCCGGTGACTCTCTCCTCCCCAGTAGTAGCTGCAAAGGGGTGAAAATGATTCCCTTTTAGGAGTGGAGAAGAGGCAGGGACTTGCAACTCCTCAACAGCCTCAAGCTCAACCAAACTTAAAGCCTTCTATTCAATTATCTTCCTTGATTTGGTGATCTTCTTTCTCAGCATTCCCAAATAGTTCTTGCACTTTTACCACCAAAGAGTGCTTTAGAGCTTGAAGATCATTTCTCAAAAATGTTTTTAATTTTAGCAGCAGTTTTCTTTACCTTGTCCTCCTCTGAGGGTACCACAGGTTCAAAGGCTGCACCTACCCCCCTCTCATGGTTGGGACGGGCATCATTTCCCTCTCCAAGTGCCAACTCAATCATGGGAGCATCCTTGTCACCTTTAATGGCGAGGTCTATCAAAGTTTCACCATATAATCCAAAGTGAATTGTACTTTGGTGAATCAGCTCCTCAATTTGTAGGTCTTGATCCAATGTGAAAGGTAGTTTTTCAGCCATTATAGATGATTTCATTATCTGAGATTTGAAAAGAGGAAATTTGAATTAGAATTTTGAATCTATATTTGAAAATAAATTTATATTTTATCATGTATATCGAATTATAAGAACTATAATCTGGAATACAATGATAAGATATAAGAATTAACTTTGATTTGAAGAAAGTTGGAATTTTTCTTATATATGTTTAGCTACAAGAGAATGTAAGAGAAAACTTACAACAACGATGATCTGGATTTGATTTGAATGGATTTTAAAAAGGGGTTTGAATTTTGAAAGTTGAAGGATTTTCCTTCAATTCTAGAACTTAAAGGAAAAAGGAGAAAGTTTGGCTCGACTCTCTTACCCCACTAATTGACTCAAGGGTATGATGTCAAAGACCAGATTTGGTTTGAAAGAAGTTTGAATTTGTGTTGCATATGTTCAACTATAAAGGGTTGTTATAGAAGGCATATAGTAATGATGGTTGAAGTTGATTTGGAATACTTTCCTTCACTTTTGAAACTCAAAAGGTTGAGTTTTATTTTCAACATAATGCTTGACGAAAATTGAAGGAAAATCTAGAGACCTTGACTTGAATCTTGCACTGCACTAACTAGCTTAGCATGAAATGTCAAAGTCTATATTCGATTAAGGGTTTGAATTTGAAGGGATCTTGAAAGAGATGTTTGAACCTTGGAATTTTGAAAAATATTCAGCTTGACTCTTCTACCCTACCAATTTACTTGGGATAGAATGTCAAAATTGAGATTTTGAATGTGGAATTATATTACATATGTTAGACTATGATAGAATGGGGTATAAAATGCGGGGAAATGATGATTGAAATTAATTTGAATGATTTTGGAAGGAAGTTTGAAATTTTGAAAATCCGGCAGCATCTCGCCTTATTTTAAACTCAAGTTATTAAACTCATGTTCAACACAAAGGTTTACAAAATTTTAGGACAAATTCTAAGAAAATAACTCAACTCTTTCATCCCGACAAGTGATTAATGTCAAAGACTGAATCAACCAGAAGGATTGAAGGTGCATTGCATATATTAAACTACAATTATCGTTGTAAGAAAATATATGGCAATGAAAATCAAAGTTGAATAGTTTTGAAAGAGATATCTAAAAGTTTAAAAATTTGGCAGCATCTCCCCTTCTTTTTGAAACTCAAGTTGTTGAACTTGTGTTTAACACAAAGGTTTACAAAATTTTAACAAGGAGATCCTTAGAAGTTGACCCGACTCTTTCATCCCGATGAGTGATTCAAGAGTGAAATGTCGAAGGCAAACTTTGCCGGAAGGATCGAGTTTTTGAACTGAATTTGAAAATGACTTCTACATTCAATCACATATATGGAAAATATAAAAATTACAATCCATTATGTAGTGATATAATGTAGAGTTCGACTATAATTTGAAAAAGATTTGAACTTTGCTAAGGAGTTTAAAATTTTGATTTTGAAATCGAAGGACCTTCTATAAGTTATATAACTTATCATGCTATTATTTAATCTGAGCATGTAGGTTTCTAACATTTATAGGAGGGTTTGAAAAGAATTTGGCTTGACTCTATCACTCTACCAACAAACTTGGTAGCAAAATATCAAAGCCCAGCTTGAAAGAGGTTTGACTACACTCACCTCTCATTCTAACATGTCTGATTAAGTTGGCCACACTCACCCAAGGAAAAAATGGGTAGAGTGACCAACAAAATAAAGATAGTTAGAACTACCAATTTAACAAAATTTGTAATGTTATTAAAGATAGAGAGTGAGATTTATCCCCAATAGAGTCGCCATTTTCTTGTTTGATTGAAAAATGTATTGTTTGAAAATTTTAATTCTCTTTGGGAAACTTGAAATTTCTGAAATCTTACTTTTGAAATCAAATGCTCATTATGTAAGATATATCACCTCAAAAGGTGAACATGTCATTTTTTAATAGGTTCATATTTCAAAACTTTAAGTTTATTGTGATTATTGTAATCAAACTCAAGAGAAAATAACATATGATCCCGGAGAATCAAAATGATATTTGATCAAATGTTTGACTGTTATAATTTAGATAAGAGATCATTAATTTCATAATCAAAATCATAATAATAGGATGATATATCTTCGAAAAGAAAGAAGATATCATTTATTATTAATTATTTAAAAATGATGATAATGATCGTCAAAGTTAATTTTTCCAAAGGTAATTAATTAGAGTTTTTCAAAAGCTTGATTTTGAAAATTAGATCTGGGTTTCTAAATCTCCTACGAGTATAAGCCCCTCGAAGTTAATTACATCGTAGGAAAACCAGAGTTTTCGACAAATACTCTCGATTAATATAGCGATACAAAATTTATTTAGATTTTCAAAGCTTGATGTTAAAGGAGGTAAGGGTTGGAATTTTCAAATGGGAATGGTTCAAAATTGAACACTTACTTTTAGAGATCAAAGGAGAAAGAGTAGGAGGCACCTGAGAATCTGAAACAATTCAGAAGTGCCCCAGTCTATCCTAAGTGTTGGGCTTGAATTTGATTGAAAGAGATTTAAGTTTGAGTTGTTAATTTTATTAGAAGATTAGGATTCAGTTCCCAGAGGTTGAGGGCTTATAGCCTGAGCCTGCCTCAGAACCTAAGTCTAAAGTGGGTACTAAAAATCAATTATCCAAGCCTAGCTAATGTAATGCAGATATGGACTTACCATGGCCTAGATTAGGGAGCCAACTAAACCACCTAGGCTCTTTAAAAACATGTATATGGTCTTTAATGTAGAGTGGGGGGAATATTATTTAAGATTGAGTTTTTTTTAGATTGGGGCCGATGTCTAGAGTAGTCCTTAATTTGGCCTCTTTACTTATGTTGGGTGATATAAAATTTTAAATAAAAATGCAATTAAGTTTTAGACTCAATTTAATTTATTACTAATGTGATGCATGCCAATTTAATCGAATGCTTAAATCAAATATGAAGCAGTTTTTGAAAAATGCTTAAACATGGACTTTATCCTAAAATTCACAAACTCCCCTTGACAGAGCTGCATCCTTATAGGCTAGGTGGTCTGCCAGAACCTGCAGGCATGGAGGTGCTTAACAAATGGAAAGAAAATGCAGCAAACATATTATAAAAAACTCCCAGCGATCTCGGGCTTACTTCTTAAGAGCGTTAGAGTTACTATTTGAGCTTAAATATTTTAAATTTAATTAAAGTAGAAAAATTTTAATGATCCCTCATGAGCCTCCAATCATGTTCCAGGCTATGACAAGAACGACATGCAATAATCGCCAAAAAACTATTAAAAGTAGTAATCCTAATATTGCAATCAACATGAAATAATTAATTAAAGTAATACTCAAACTGAAAGTTCATGTGGCAAGTGCCTCTTAATTGTACAACCCAGGGTCTACAGAAAAAATAAAGTGGTCGGGTACCACTTGTTGACCTCATTAGTCGAGGTCAATTTCCCCGGATTCAACTCTAGCACCTAGGCCTTCATAGCCTATAATAGACGTCACCCGCAGGATTTCCCTTAGGTGGACGCCCACTGACGTAGCATCGACTCGAGCCTATCACTCAATTCGAATAAATTTAATTAATTCGACTCCAAATAAACTCAAATCAAGCTCGATTTATAATTCGTCGATCTCGATCGACTCAATTTAAAATGATCTAATTTATTTTTGATCAAATTGATACATCATTGGGCTCAAATCAATTTACCAATCAATGCGAAACCAAGTCAAATTAACTCAAATTGAATTCGATTTCAATGGCTCCGATTAACCCATTTTGACTTGTCACAAGTATATATATAATAATAATTGATACGTCGTCAAAAATTAGCTTAATCGGGCACGAATCTCGATGTAAAATCAAGTTTGGAAACTTCAAAAATTAATTCGGAGACCATCCGAACTCCGATTTCAGCAAACTTACAGTCGAACTGAGCGTCTCAGGAATACAAACCCAACGAGACCAAGATCAACCCAATCCGAGCCCAAATGAGTCCAAATCAAGGGCTCAAAGCGCTGTTGGAAGGTTCAAACCGCAATTTGAGTTACCAAACGGTCTCCGATTTTGACGAGCTTATACTCGAATCGAACGGCTCGACGAGACGAATTCAATGAGCCTAAGATCACTGAATTCCGAAATCATTAAGGCCTTCAAATGTCCAAAGAACGGTCCACGATCAGCCCCACTCTCTCAGATTCGCGAACTGCCCTCCCACTCCTCTCTGCATTCGCACACAGGAACGACCGCCTCCTGCAGTTCACGAACGGCCTCCCCACTCTCACAGGCCCTCATTTGCACATACAGAAAACCGTCTCTCTCAAGTTAAAAACTTAATCAGAGCCAATTTCCTCTACTACTTTCTCATATGCACAGAAGCCCCCATCTTTCTCTAGATCACGTGAGAAGCCCAAGAAGAACTGCTCTGCCTCTCCCTCATACGCTCAGCCCGCCTCTTCCCTCATCTTTTCAGTTCGCACAAAGTCCAGTTCGCATACCTCTAATCATAGATCCCGTCACTTCTCCTTGTTTGCGTGGACAGCAGTCCAAGCCAAAAGATCCCTATTTTTCTCTGCCCTTGAAGGCATCAGCAACCTTCTCATCCTTGGGTAATCTCTTCTCATCTTCCTTTGCTTCTCCTTCTACTACATCATTTCTTCATTTCCTCCTCCATTGTGAGAGATAATTACAGCTGTAATATGTCTCACCGAAATAATAATAGCAAAGGATATATATGTAGATTTGTCTGTTTTAAAAGTGAACACTTAGTAAATGAAACCTGAACTTGTTGATTGTTTATATCACATGATTCAAAAATCTTATATGTAGATCGTATATCATAATTTATCATAAATTTGAAGAGTTTTTGTGCGAAGTCTTTTTTTTTTAATTATTTCTTCAATTCGCTTGAAGAAACTCATATTTAAATTCATATTTAAACTAAATCTCCAACGTCCTTAACTTCGAAAGAATAATGTTCATGTAATCTTGTTTGTACTATGGGTATTTGATGACTCATGATTGGTGAAAAGATATTTGTTTTAAAAAAGGTATTGTGTTGAAAAGTGAAAATGGAAGAGTATGTTAGAAAAGTTTTGTATTAAACATGTAAAAATAAAGTATTTGATTTTATAATAAATGTATATTTTTGAAATTGGAACTTGTGTGTTTTGTTAATTGGAATGTGTATTTTGAGAGGTGGAATAAATGTATGTTGAAAAGTGCTTGGACCTTAGAAAAGTTAAGTGAAGTATGTAAGTGAATAATAAAGAGAAATGTATAGAAAGAGAAGTAAATTATGTTTGTTTTGAAAAGTTCAATTGTGGGATTGAAAAGATAAAAGGTGAAAATGTACATTAGAGAGGTTTTGTATAAGAAAGGTGATTTGTGCGGAGGATGATATGTATAAAGTGTTTTGAAAAGTAAAACATTTATTTTTGTGGGAAGTGTATATAGAAAAGTTTGTAGATTTTGAAAAATTAAGATGTGGGTGTACTTTGAAAGGTGATAATGTGATATTTGAAAGATGAAAGGTGTGTACTTTGAAAGTTGAAAAGTGGGAAAGGTTGAGAGAAAGATTGGATTGTGAGGTCAAGGTAAAGAGTAGTTTTAAAAATAATGTAGAAAATTTTAGGAAATGAAATGTTTGTGTAAAGCAAAATGTTTAAATATGGAAGAAATGACTTGTGTGTTTTAGAAAGGGTAATATAGTGACTTGTGTGTGTAGAAGGAAAAGTAAATTGTGTGTTTTGAGAGATGAGATATTTTGGGAAGAGTATATTATAAAGTGTATAGATTTTGAAAGATTAATATTTGAAAAGGTTGAAAAGTGGAACTTGTGGGTGTTCTTTTGAAAAGTGAAGCTCAAGTGTACTTCCAAAAGTAAAGGTTTCAAAAGTCAAGTCAACAAAACCAGTAATCAAGCCCGAAGAAAGGTACGTCTTTTATTTTTAATAAATTTTAATTATATTATTATTATTTATTAAAAGTGCTTTCTAATCTCTGTTTCCCTGTTTTCTTTTCTTTATTGGCATAAACTGCGAGGAACGGTACCGGTCGAGGGAATAAAAGGACAAGGAGCTAATGATGTCAGTCGCCTCTATCCAACCGGGTAGAGGTGCTACGGGCAGAACCACCGGGTCGTAGCCCCCGGTGATTGTGAGTATTTCTAAACTTAGAAAACCTTTAGGGACCCCTTGATGTGGTGTGCGTGAACCATTCCTTTAGGTCCCTGTAGTAACTTCAATTTTATTAGGATTACTTTTGTTTTATTTTAGATCCCTAAATTCCTTTTACACATGCGCAAAGTCCTAAGGGTTATTAAATAACAAAAATTTCATCCTATATAACAGTAGTGACATTTAAGGACTTAAGGACTGAGTCTTAGAAAACATAGACTTAGGATGCATGCACACTTTAGGATAGAAACATATAACAAAGAAACCCTAGTGTCACTTCACCTTAAAATTAGTGAATATTTAAAAAAAAAAAACTAAAATTTAATCAATTAGAAAACTTTAGCCAATAATTGATTTAGGACATATCAAAACCTCACAACCTACTGCACACACTTAGATTTGTTTGTTAGGACAACTGACTCTAGTTTTATGTTAGGCTGGTGTTTATTTTCTTACTGTTGTGTGACGGGCTTTTTCTCGATTTTCATTGCATGCTGGTTGTAAAATTGATTGATGTGTTTGTTTACTTACTTTTACTGCACTCTGTGATATGATTTGGTTGACGATTAGATTACCCGTAGGTTAGGAGCGATCTGGTTGTTAACAAAATTTTTTGCAGGTGGCCACACTCATGCAGGGCAGTATTAATAATCATATAAATGTTACAGGTGCTTCAGTTGCTTAGTCCCCAAATAAAAAAAAAGAGAGTGTGGCCAAGTGTGGCTAATTGATTTAATTTAAATGCATATATATAACTGCTTGGGATGATTTTTGCTTAGGATAACCCTGCAGGTGGTCTAGATTTTCTTTCTTTCTTTTGTGAAATGTAATGTAAATGTAAATGTATTTGAAAATTATCATAAATGTGAAAGTGATTTTGAAAGTGGGATATTACATCCAATTTGGAATCCAAAGAAAGGAGAATATACCTTAAAGGATTATTCTCTTTTATTTGGAAAGCCAAATTAGGATGATTTAATATTCAAATAGAAAAGAAAATACCCCTCTTAGGGATGAGTTTCTTTTCATTTGGATATCCAGAACCCGACGGACCCGAGAAGCTCGTAGAAGAAGAAAAGATAGAACGAGAAGATTGAAGAAAGAAGATGAAGAAATAAAGATTCAAGGAACAGTATATCCCAGTTCAAAAATCACTTGCGTCATTCTTAGGATTAGAATCCGGGTTTGTTGTCAGTGGTGCCCGGCCACTTTACTTTTCTGCAAATTCTGGGTGTAATATGGACATTGGACATTGGACATTATATTTTGGATTATTTAATTTGATTGTTTATATTGTTTGTGCAGTAGAATTTTTTTAGGACTCTTGCATGCCGTGTTTTGTTTTAGTCTGGATACGAATCGGAGTGCTTTTTTTCGTAAGGGTACGCTCAAAATTCTTTTACTTGAAATTCTAATAAAAGTTTTAGGCTCACATAGTAACTCTAACGATCTAAGAAGTAAGCTCGGGAGCGCCGAGAGTCAGCATAAGCATATTAATACTTTCTCTTCCTTGTTAGGCACCTCCCCGCCTGCGGGTTCTGGCAGACCACTTGATCTATGAGGGTGCAGTTCTGTCAAGGGGAAGTTGTGCAATCTCTAGGAAAAAAACCTATTTTCTAAGCCTAATTTTAAAACTGCTTCATATTCATTTTATGCATTCGAGTCAATTAGCATGCATTGCATTAGATACAAATTAAAAGAGTCTAAAATATTAATTGCATTTCTAGACATTTATCATCCTACATAAGTTGAGGGGTCAATTAGGGTCTGTCTTAGATGTCGGCCCTCAATTTATTAAAACTTAAACAACGCCCCTATCCATCTTTCATAAAAGACTAGACACATGGTTTTAAAGCGCCTAGGTGGTTAGCTGGCTCCCCAATCCAGGCCGGGGTAAGTCCAGATTTGCACTCATTAGTTAAGTTCGGGTCACTACTTTGTAGTACCCAAATTAGATCTAGGTTCTGAGGCTGATTTCTTTTAGAATCTTAAGTCCTCGCCCTCCGGGAATATAATCCCAAATTTCTAATAAAATATCAACTTAAACATAAAATTTCTCTCTTAAAATGTATAGCCCAATATAGGATAGACTGAGGTTGTCTCTGAGCTTCTCAGAATCCGACGCCTCCTACTTTTCTCCTTTGACTCGCTAATAAATGTTCAACATTGAGCTTTCTCCTTGAAAAATTCTTACTTCTGTTCCTTGTCTTCTACTTTGTAGTCAAAAGGGTATGTAATCACTGCTTTAATCGAGAGTTTTCTTAGGAGTATCCCTCCTAGGATGTAATTAACTATAGGAGCTTGCCTCTATAGGGATTTGAGAACCCCATACTAAAATAAACCTTGTTTTATTCGTATAAAAGAAGGGAAGAATCTTTGGGAATGTAGATATTTTTAAAATCTCATTTCTAATTTTGAATAGACTTGTAGAATGTTATTATTATTTTTTTAAATAATATAATATTATACTTGTTATATTCAATTTTAGAAATGATGAATTTTATAAAACTCATTCTCATTTTTGGATATCTTGAAGAATGTTATGTTCGTCTTTTAAGATGATATAATATTCTTCTTGCCATATCTAAATAAAAGAATGAATAAACTTTTTCAAAAATGTATTTCTATCTTTAAACATATTCTATAGAATTTCATGTTCATCTTTTGAGATGATATGTTATTATTTGAATTATGTTTGATTATAGAAATATCAATTTTCAAAATCCTATTCTGATATTGAATCCATTATAGAATATTATGTCGGTCTCTTGAGACTGTATTTTATTCTTAATGCAGTATTCGATTACAAAATAGGAGAAAATAAAATCTGCGTGGTGACACAATTTTTCCCACCACCACTAACTACAACGTGGATTCTACTACTAAGGTACAAGTGACTTTGAGAATTGGGATTATTCTTGTTATCAACTTCTTCATCCTTCAGTGAGGCTCCTTGAATCATTGGGACCAGATATCCAAGTGAAAAGAAACCCCCCCTTGAAAGGGGTGTTATCTTTCCTCTTTGGATACTCAAAGTATCACAACTTAGGCTTCTAAATGAGGAAGACTCTCCCCTGAGGGATGTCCTCTCCTCTTTGTAATATAAGTAGGATATATATTTATCCCATCTCAAATCAATTTAAAATACAACTCAATTGATCTCAAACTGCATTAATTAAAATTGAAAATTTTATACTCAAGTACAACCTGTAGGGTTATCCTGAGTAGTTAGAATTTAAAACATCCCAAGCAATTATAATCAATCTCAAGCAGTTATATTAATCAAATTTAAAATGATCAAATCACAGCCACACTTGGCCATGCTATTTTTAATTTAAAGGGGGATTTCTGCAGTCTGAAGTACTTGTGCAAAACATATATTAATTTTTAATTTATGCCTCCTTTATTTGTAATTGCCCTGTACGAGCATAGCCACCTGTATAAGATTGAGTTAGTATAAATCGCTCCTATCCTAGAGGTAATATATGGCACAATCAATCATATCACAGAGTGTAGAAATTAAATAAACAACCACTTCAATTCTAATACTAGCAACCACCATGTGGTGAAAGTTCGAAAAATCTGGCACACAACAACAAGAAAGTAAAACATCGGCCTAGCCTAAGACTAGAGTTGGTTTCTTAGCAAACCATCTAAAGTGTGCGTAAATGTCTTATGCTTTTGATATATCCTATATAGGACATTTTTTTAAAATTGCTCAAAGGTTTGATTGGTTAAAAGGTTTAAGGGGAGATTTTAGTTAAAGTTTAAATTGTAATAATCTGAAATTAATTTTAAGATTGATTTTAAATTATTTGGTTGATACCACCTTTGTTTCTCACCAAGGTCGTGAAGTTTATTTCACCTTCCTTGGGGTTAAGCTAATAGCCTCGTAGGCGGGGGTTACCTCGTGGTAACCAGTATAGTTAAGTAATTTAATTTGGGTTAAAATTAAAAGTTTGCTTAAAGTTTAAGTATTAGTGGTTTGAAATTAGACTTAAGATGTGTTTTAAATTGTTTATTGATCACAACTTTTGCTGCTCACTAAGGCCATGAAGTTTATTTCACCTTCATTGGGACTAAGCTAATAGCTTCATAGGCCTGGATTATCTAGTGGTAACCAGTATATTTAAGTAGTTTGATTTGATTCAAGGTTTAAAAGTTATTAAATTCAAATTAAATTTGATTAGTTTTTGGTTTTAAAGGTTTTAATTAAGTTAAGTATGCTATAACCGGTTCGTGACGTTGTGCCACCAGACTCGAGGAGTAAAGCCTCCTTAGGACACGTAGCCCCGCAGCCCGGAATAATCCAGCCTAAAAACCTGATTGATATATATTTTTTAAATTAATATTTAATTTTTAAACATTTTTTGAAGTTCTCTTAATTTTAAGTACATTTTAAAATTAAAAATCATTAATTAAATTGAAAAAAAATTATGGCTGGGGCTACGTGGCAGCTCTGGATTGGGTATCCTGAACCATGGCCTAGCGGCGCCATCCGGTAATGGTTGCCAAATCCGCGTCGGACGGGGGTTAACAACTTTTGGATCCTCCGCATTTTGAAATGGACAGCCGTGATCGAGCCTGATGAATTAAGTGATCAACTGTGGGATCAGATTCGCAGCTAAATAGAGTCGCTGAAGGGCTCGGTCTGAACTGTTGATCGATCGATTAATGGTCCAAAAAGCATACACCTATAGGGCATTACGAATGAACCCTAGATAGGGTTTTTCATCTCATTCTCTCAATCAGGTGGATCAAATCGCTTTAAATTTTAACCTTAGCTAGTCCTCATGAACAGAAAATGCGGGGAATAGGTTTTATGGATTAAAAAAACACATTATAAAAAGCTAATTAACACTAAGTGTATAACCTAGGGCTAAGGTTTTGAGGAGTTTTTACTATTAGATCTACTAGGTTTTGATTCGGTTGAACTTGTAGACTATCCTCATACGTTTCCTTAGTTGAAGTCTCAATTCTAAAAGCCTTGGATTGGATGCTATGAGCTTTGGACGGATTAATTTGATCTTGGTTAGCCTGGAAACCTGCCGCCGGTGAGCTTTAACCGGCTGGATTAAGCTTGAAATGGGTGGAGGGATGTCTGGGATGCTCGAACAAATTGGGAGTTCAGTTGGAAGAGCTTGAGGAAGTGAGAGAATGCTTGAAATAGAATGAGAGCTCCAAAGGATATTTTGCCCTATTTAATTGATCTGGAAGAAAAGGGATAGCCCTGATGCTTCAGAGACCTCCCTCAGATGCTAGACATATGTCCCAAGCCGTTGGGCAGCAGGAGTACGGGCTAGAATGGCCTCATTTCCATTGGATGCCATTTGAGGTGGAGGGGGCCATTCTTTCTCCTTTTGGTTAAATTAGAGCTTGGGCCTGGTTTAGAGGTTGAGTAGAGAGCTTTAGCTCTCTTTTGGAAACCCTAACAAACTGGCTTTGAGAGCGATTTGCCTAGGCTAGGAAAATTGACCATCTTAAAGGGTTTTAGTGGTTTGTTGACCGGTTTGACTGGTTAACAGTCAACTTGGCTGCCTATGTGGCATGGGTGAGTGGGTTTGAGCTGGTTGGAAGTATTGAAAGGAGTTTGATGGCTACGGGTTAGATCTTAAGCATATGAAGGGAGTTTTAAGGTAGTTTGACCAAATTGCAAGTGGTTGACTTGGTCAATTCTATTAAACTCCACTTAACCTAAGATTTAGACAAGTTTAAACCATGATATAGACTGATTTTGGAAGCTTGATAGGGTTTGAAAGTCTTGAATTTGATATATATAGTATATATGCATAATTGAACTTGATTTGACCTGAGTTAAACTTAGTTGACCTGGTCAACTAATGACTAGGTCAAAATGGTCAATCATATCAAGCTTACTAGAGGGTGTGACCAAAGGATATTGACAAAGTGTTTAAATGTATTTGAGGCTTGATTGAAATAGAAATAGCATAAAGGTTGAATTGGTCAACCTAGGTTGACTTGGTCAACCAGGTTGAACTAGGGCTAGGATTTGGGCTCAATGAGTTTGAAATGTTAAATGGAGTCTGGTAGATGTATTTTCAATGGTCAGAATGATCATTTGTGTTAAATCACCTGTTTGGACCCTTAATGGGTCATTGGGTCAACCTAGGTTGATTTGGTCAACCAGGTTGACCCAAGAGCTGAGAATGGGCTCAATAAGTTTGGTTTGATGTTTTGATTCTATTGAAGGTGATCCCATGGTCTGGGGGGGCAATTCAGTCAAAATGAATGTTGGAACCCTTAAGGGCTTGTTTGGTCAACCCAGTTGATCCAGGGTTCAGATTTGGGTCCAATATGTTAGGTTTGATATTTAAAACCTGCTGGAAGTAGTTGCATTCAATTTAAAGATCATTTGGTCTAAAGGATTGTTCATACCCACCCTAAAGGGGTATTTTGGTCATTTTGGGCCCAGATTAACTGGGGGTCAAAGTGAGTTTGTTAAAAATTATTTCAACAATCAAGAAGTCACGATCAATGGTCTAGAAGTAATCAGAGGGTTTGGAGAAGGCTCCAAGGTCAGGATCCACTAGAGAAGGCTCCAAGGTCATAGGCCATAAATATTTGAAGGTTTTACAGTCTTTGGAAATCATTCCAACTTCTAAGGTTAAAGGTCTCAGATTGAGTTCAAATTTAGAGGGTTTCCTTAATAGACATGTTTTATGAATATGCAATTGACAGACTCTGAATCAGAGGTCATTTGTCTAGGGTTTAAATTGTTTGAAAAATCCCTTGAAAAGGCTTTCATAATAGGGCCTTTAAACCTTAGATTTCAGTCTGGATTTATGGGTTTATATTGAGATTTGGATTTAAAAGATTGATATTGAATTATCCAAATCATTTATGTTCATTTGAATGATCATAAATGATTCGATAAGGTTAAATTTGATTTGAAGACTGAATCAAGGTTTTAATCAAGGTTTGAGGTCTGGATAGGTTTAAGGTCTGAGTTGATCTGAGGTTTGGACTAATCTAGGATTTGAATTAATCATAGGGGTTAGAGCTTAAAAGGATCCCAAGGTCTAGGAAGTCTCAAGGTCTAGAACCTAGAAGGCTTCTAGAGTCTAAGAAATCTTAGGGCCTTGGGTCTAAAAGAGTCCTAGGACCTAGATGGATCCTAAGATCTAGATTGGTCTGGAATTTGGATTGGTCTGGGATATAGATTGATCTCAGATTAAAATTAATCTTAGGTTCTAGATTAACCTGGAACTTGGAGTTGTCAAAGATCTGAACTGATCCTAGGGTCTGAATAGATCTAAGGTCTAAGCAAATCCTAGGGCCTTTGTAGATATAAGGTTAAGGTAGATCTTGGGGTTTGGATTAATCTAGGATCTTTGTAGATCCTAAGGTCTGGATTGATCTGGAAGAATTTTAGGGTCGAGATAATTCCTAGGGACTAAAGCCTAAGAAGATCCTAGAGTCTAGGTTGGTTTGGAGGCTGAATTGATCTAGGATTTAAATTGATCTGAAGTACATGTTGATCTAAGATCAGAATTGATCCTAAAATTTAGGTTGATCTAGAATTTGGATTGGGTCCAAATGACCTCATACAAATATGAGGTTAATAGCTTAACCTGAATATATAATATGAATGACGCTTAACCCCTTGTGATTTCTATAATAATCTAACCCATTATTCCTCACTCTGCCCCTCAAAGCTAGAATTACCCCTTGATTCCTCTAACAACTCACAGGTAAAACCACCCTCTTCTTGTGGAAGATGCTTAAGAAAGAACCCTCAAATCATTTTTAAGCTCCTCCCTTGCACCCCAAACCTCTACCACATCCCAAAACAACACAATTCTCCAAGCATACCCATTTACTACCTCTTCCCAACAACCAGATCATTTGACACTTCCTCCCTCCTCCTCTGTTGCTCCACTTATCAAAAACCCCTTTTTGGATCAGATTCAAAATAACCAAGCGCATAATTCATTTTTCTATCGAGGTCTCCTCTCAGAGTTTACCTGCTATGCATGCGCTACATATTGAGATTTCATTTATTTCTTCTTTCTTTAAGGACCCAACTTTTACCTCAATACCAAATTTGAATTCCCCCACCGAAGATGGTATAGCCCCCTCTATATTGGCCCAACCCCACTCACCTGATCTATCTTCAAACAAGTTTAACACTCTCTAACAGCATGAAGATAACTTGAATGATAGCAAATCCAATGATTCTAGCTCTTATGCAGCTGAAGAGGTTGACTCTAATCAGCATAAGTCTAATTTAGTCCATCAGCCGAAATCCATAAGGGTGAAGCAAGGAAGAAAACCCCCCCAATCGTCAAAGCAATAACGTATGCTCCTTCTATAGCGACCTGGAACATTAGAGGGTTCAATAACCCTGATAAGGTTCTTTGTTGTAGATGTTTGATTAGTTCTTTTAAGCTAGATATGTTTTGTTTATTAGAGAATAGGATTAATTTTTTCCTCTCTCTAAGACCCTTTTTTTCATTTCAACCCATAATGTCTTTGCCTATGAAGCTTGTTTCAACAATTTTGACCTTTCCAAGTTTGGACGTATTTGGATTAAATGGAATTCATCTATGCTAATTCTTTCACCTTCAATTATTACCCCTCAACTAATTTCGAACTCTGTTTCATATGGAGGCTCTCCTACTTTTCAACTTTCAATCATCTATGCATCTAATAGTGAAGCTGAAAGACTCACCTTATGGAATGACATCCGATCTCTCATGCCTTCTCCTAACACCCTTCGATCATCATGGGGGATTTCAACTACTACAGATTTGCATTTGATAAAGTTGGTAGATCTACTCTCTCTCAGAGTAGGCTTTAGGAATTCAATTATATGATTTTTTATACTAATCTGTAGGAATTGCAATCAGTGGGAAGCTTTTACACTTGGTTCAATAAATGGTTAGATAACCCTATTCACATCATTAGGCAGGGTTTTGGTGAATGAGGATTGGATCTCCTTTTTCCCTTCCACATTCTGCTCCATCCAACCAACATCATGCTCAGATCACTGCCCTATTCTGCTTCATCCTAGAACTTCTCATCCCTCAAATCATATATTTCTTTTTAAAAACTATTAGACCAAGATTGGCAGGTATTAGGATATTATGCTTGACATCTTCTCCGCTCCTACGAATGGCAACCCCATCACTGACTTTTCCCTTAAGCTTAAGAAATTAAAAGAGGATATTAAGTTGAACAATTTGACTAGCTCTTCCATTATCAACACCCATCTAGCTAACCTTCATTGTAAGCAATCGAATTTCTTGGAGAAGCTTAACGCTGATCCTCTCAATGGTTCCCTCAATGCTTCTCTAAAGTATATTAATCATCAAATTATAGAATTTTCATCCATGATTTCTTCACGGGTGATTCAGCGTGCTAAAGCCTATTGGCTTTCTTATGGGGAGGATGATTTGAAATTCTTATATGCAAAAATTTGAGCTAGAAATTCCAGTAATAAGGTTGTTTTAAACCTAGGATCCATTCATCGCAACTCCACAAGATCAGATGTTATTCAATCCATCATCAACCATTTTCAAACTCTCTACGACCCCCTCCGCCAACCTTTACTGACTTATCTCTTTTCCCTGCTGGCAACACTGTGTCCTTAGCTTGGATCGCTTCTCTTATTCAGCTGATTTCTAAAGTGGAAATTAAAAGTGCAGTCTTTTGTGAAGCCTCCAACTCTGCACCAGGTCCAAATGGTTTTAACTTTCAATACTATAAAATGGGTTGGCATATCTTAGGTCCTAATCTTTGCAAGGTTGTTAGGCCATTCTTATGTAATGGCTACCTTCCTTGAGGTGTCAAAGCTACTACTTTAGCTCTGATTCCTAAATCCAGTCATGCTTCTAGTATCTTGCACTTTAGGCCCATTACCCTTTATAATGTTCTTTACAAGATTATATCTAAGATCCTTGGTAATAGATTGAAGCCTATCATGCCTCTTATTGTTAAGGATAATCAAGCTGGTTTTATTAAATCTAGGATTTCTACTGATAATATCATCCTTGCAAACGAGATTCTCAAAAGTGCTCGCAAAAAGGAGATAAAAGGCTTTTTTGTGCAAAGCCGAACATTAGAAAAGCATTTGACACTGTTTCTAAGGAATTCCTTCTTGCTAAGATGGAGCCAAAAGGTTTTCCTAGTATCTTCACTCAAGGGGTTAAAGATTGAATTTTGGATGTAAATTTCTTTGTTCTTATATATGGATCATTGGAAGGTTATTTCCCTTCTTCTACTAGTTTGAGGTAGGGATATCCCCTTAGCCCTTATCTATTGTGTATTGTTATGGATGATTTCTCTGATCTCATTGACAATGGGTAGTTTACTGGTATTTCTGTTGATAGTTACAAACTTACGCACCTACTGTACGCTGATGATCTCCTGGTTTTTGGGAAGCCAGATTATAGATAATTGTTCTAAGCTTACTCAAGCTTTTAATACATTTGCCAATGTCTCTAGGCTCCATGTTAATTATGACAAGAGTTCAATTATCATTCCCAACAACATTCCATATATCAGAATGACATTTGCAATGCACTCTCCATCTCTAATGTCAGTACTCTTATCTCTTATTCGGGTATTCCAATCTCCTTTAAAAGATAGTCCATTCTTGATTTTATGCCTTTGATGGAAAGCATTTCTCATAAGTTATCGAGTTGGAAAGCTAAGGTGCTCTCATTTGCTGAACATCTTCAATTTCTTAAATATACAATCATCAATTCTATCGACTATTGGATTAGAGGGGCAAGTATACCTAAATCTATTTCTAACTGTATCAAGAAGCTCTCATATAACTTCCTATTTTCTGGTAATGTTTTAGCATCTAAGAAATTACATTTAGTTTCATGGGAGAATATCTGCAAGCCAAAATCTCTTAGTGGGTTAGATCTGACTTCATTCATGCACTTCAATTTGGTTTCATTTTCTCAGTCATTAGTAGAATGTATAATAGGGTCTCCCCTTTATCTAAATGGCTGGCTTTTACCTATCTCTCTCCCTAGCACCTGATTCCCTCTCATGCCACCAGCTTCTAGAAATTGATTTGCAATACTACAACATTGGTGAAATCTAATTTTCACTTCAAGGTTACCCCCTATGCTCATATCTCGTTCTTCTGGGATCATTGGTGCTATGCTGATGGACTCCCTGTTAGTGCCTCTGGTTTTTGGAATGCCTTTGTTGCTGATTTTATTATACGGAATTTTTGGAGCCTGCCAATCTCTTTTCCATCTGATGTTGCTAATGATATTCAGGCTATCCCTACTTCTGATTCTATGGTTTTTTTTCTGATGTGGGGTGATTCCAATGAGGGGTCTTTTTGCCAATTTGTCAAGGAATTCTATACTGATTGTCCACTGTGTGTCTGGGTTGATTTCTTATGGCACAAAGGTTGTGCTTTATGTTTTTCAGTGTTTGCATGGCTGGGGATTATGGGGGGTTTAAAAACTGCTGATGTCCTTCTTAAGCGTAACATACATGTTGGCTCCATCAGTTACTTATGCCATTTTAAAAACAAAAGCATCCCTCATCTCTTCTTTGAATGCAATTTTTCTTTCTCAATCATTTTGGGAATCATTCCTGGAGCTTGTGTCTTTCTGTTGAGGCCTAGTATAATACAGTTTCTGGACTAGATTAATGACTGCTCCACCATTTCTTCTAATGTTAAAAGGCTTTATTTTCTCATTATGTGCTGCTCTGTATACTATATCTGGAGAGAACGTAATGAGAGGCGGTTTGGTTCAATGTTGAATTGCTACTCCTCTATGGCTATTAAGATCAAAAAAGCTATTTTTACCAAAGTAATTAGGTGGAAAAATAGTGAACAATTTCTGGATTGGCTTTGATCGATTTACTCCATATTCTGCTATGGCCGACGATTTTAGCCTAGAGGGATATTTTTGGGTTGCTTCCAGGGACGATGATGTCTATCCATCTCTCAGGCAATCCCTTGGATGGTCTTCAGGCAACCAGGGATATTCTTCTACGAATTCCATGATGGATTATCTTCTCCTAACTAAGTCCTAGCATGTTGGGATGGTCGGGTTTTTTCGACTTTATCTGGCTCCTTACTGTTAGTTTATTTTGAGCTTTTGGGTGGTTTTTGTTTCTATTGGTATAGTCTCTTGTTAACTCTTTTTTTATTGTTTTGGGCTCTTCTGAGTTGCTCTTGTTTTATTGGAGTTTTTAATTCTTAATTGTAATCTTTTTCATTAATATATGCCCAAAATTTTCCCAGATAAACCAGAAGAGTCTCCAATGATCTCAAAAATCTGCAGCAGCGTGGGTCTAAAAAGAAAACAGTTTAATATTGGAATTAAAGTAGTATTAACATAAAAAGATAAATCACATTCAAACCAGCGATGTTTATGATTCTCAGATCCTTGGATTACACGAAATGCATACAGGGGACACCTGGATGTTACATTTAAGCAGGAAATCAAAACATTTTAAACTCATTAAATTTACTTTAAGACAAAACAAAATATATTTATTCTGCTCCCAAACTTCTTTCTCTGCAACAAAACAAAAGATCTAAAGTTCAACGAATTCAGTGACTAGCGACGAGAGGATTGATAGAGCCGTCTCTAGTTGTCGGCGACCCCATCTCTGCCACCTCTGCTACCGCCGCCAAGGGAGGATAAAACAACTTGGTATAATTCCTTGGCTATCACTTTCTTGATTTGGCCCCTTTCTGGGTAGGGATTCTCTTTCCCTCATTTCTCTCTCTCTCCCTCAGCTCACTGTCCATTGAGATAAGAACAATTTCTTCACTTATGATATGGTACTGAGGCTGTTTAAATAGGCTCACTTCCTTCGCCTTCAAGCATTGGGCTTCTTTTTTAGGGCTCGTTTGTTTCTCCTTAATTATGCCGTAAACGGGGAAAATAGTTGCTCTAAACTGTTTGTTAACACGACTTCTCTCAACTACCTTTTCTTACAACGCCATATTTCTGCCGATCTGAAAAGACGGAAGATTGCCGCTTACCCGGTCTACTACCTCATTTTACACACGCAAAAAGTCATTTTTACCCCACTACGTTCGCACGTCCACCGGCACTTCTCCGAGCAACCTCTTCTACCGCCTCGTCCATATCCATTTCTCCTTCACGATTTCCACTTCCCTCCACCATTTTGGCTGTAACTTTCTCTTTCAACCTTCAACCCCATCACCGATCGGCTCCAACCATTCAGGCGACCTGCAGCATCAGGCGACACACATACACATCCGACAAGCAGTCCGTCTGGAAACGTGAAGCACCCAGGCTGCTAGCTCTCACGATCCCACGCGCCATCCAGCGATTTGATTCCCTCGCCGACCGTTCTCTCCCGCATACGAGAAATCTTACAGATTGCTCTGTTCTTCTCCAAAGAATGACGTCTTCCTTAAGCAGAGCCTGTATGTAGTGCATTTCTTTCTCAAAACACTGAACAAATATTCCCTTTTTTATTTACATCTACCCACCCATCACCGTCTGGTGCCTCGTCACAAGAATGGCTCCCATTACTCTCCCAAAAACCTCTACTTAAATGACTCGCCCTCAAGCACCAACTGAAGCAGCTGTCGCCATTAGAAGAAAAGAACAAATTTTCGCCTTTCACATCACAAGGCTCCTCCAACTCCTCACAATCACGATGGAAGCATACAAAAAGCTACTGGGCCGTTGGCTTTGAAGGCATTTCAACCAAGCAATGCAGAGAACAGAGGATTAAATGGAGCAGATGGAAATAAATGGAAACCAAGGAACACTGTTTTTTTTTCTTCTTAATGACTATATTGAGCTATATCTACTATTTTAAAACAAAATTGATAAGAAATCAAAATTTATATTTAAAGGTCAATAAACATATGGTTGCTTTTAAAACTGTAATAAAATTTGCTATAGTTTTGTCAAAGGTTTAAAAGCTTTTTGTATTAAACATTTGATATTTCAATATAATTTAACTGAGAAATTCAACTCTTTTAGAATTTGAAAAATAGATGCTTTTAATTATAATTTTGTATCAGTACATGTATTATTCTTTTATATTTAAAAGATCAAATAATTTTTTTTTAATAAACGGGCAATATTAGATCCAAGCCCGGATGAAATAAGCAAATGATATATTTAAAATCATCAATTTTCTACCCCTAACTATTTTGACTGTATATTTTTCTAATTCGTAACTCATTTGGCAATTGAATTAATTTTCTAAGCCATAATTTGCTTTAAATTCAGTTATTTAAGTGATTTAAGATTTAGAGTTTCGCATCAGAACTTGTAAGGGAATAAATGGGAGTTTTGTGGTCCTGTTGATGATGATGATGGTACAGCTTCCTATTAGATGTGCGATACTGTTGTGTTTCATAGGATGCTGATTGAGGGTGGTCTGTGAGTTATTTGATACTTTTGTTTGGAGTTTACATGATAGCAGGTTCTCTTAGCAACGATAGCTAGCTAGGCAGCGTTTTGGAATTCTATGATAGAATTCAATTATAAACAAAAAAAGATATCGAGTACCGAGGAGAGCAATAGAAACATAGAAAGATAAAGCCCAATCAAAAACTTCCACTGAAAGCTCAGCAGTATAAGATAATATAGGAATCAACTGATCAAGGAGCCAAAAGTTCAAACTGTGGACTCAGGTGGAAATAGCTAACATCCGTAACAATGGCTCATCCAGAAGAATCAGCAATAACATACAGAAGGCGGAGAATCCCTACTTGTCGCAGGACAGTTCAGAGAGAAATGGTTGCCGCAGAGAATTGATAGCCATGTTAGATGCGATGATTGTGTAGGTAAAGTCATTTCGAATGTACTTAATTTTAAGTAGAGGGTAAATTTGCCTTTTTTGATGAGAACAACGGAGCGTCAAATATAACCAAATGGAATTAATTAGCTTTTTAGTTTGCGTAAGCAGGAAAAAAGAAATTTAACCAAACAAGTTTCATTTTCTGAAATAACTTTTTTAGGAACTCTATTTCGTTAATAACTGTTTATTCACAAACTTATTCAAAAGGAGTGCCGGAATCAAACAAAGCCTTAGCCATGATTTTTACATCTGTTTTACTAAGGCTTTTTTGTTTGTCCGTTTTTTTTTTTTTTTTGTGGGGACGGTGAAGCAGAAATAAAAATTTTATTTGTTAAAACTGCATTTCGTATTAATCGTTTTCTGCCGAAACGTTAAAGCCATACCTGAGCGGATTTTTCAGAGCTGTCCGTCAACTGAGAAAGTGTTTTGTCAATTTTATCCCGGCACGCACCCACAAAATCACGTCTTCTTCCCCCAATAACGCCTTCAAGCAAAATGAACCTGAAAAAAAAAATCGCATCCCATTCTTTTACATCTGTTTTACTAAGGCTTTTTTGTTTGTCCGTTTTTTTTTTTTCTGGCGACGGTGAAGCAGAAATAAAAATTTTATTTGGTAAAACTGCATTTCGTAAATACGTAATTAATAACGTCGTTTTCTGCCGAAACGTTAAAGCCATACCTGAGCGGATTTTTTTTTTTTTTGGGGAAAATTGGGGCCAGAGCCCATTTCATTAACTCAGAAAAAAATTACAGTAAGAAAAAGAAACTGAAACCACATTAGCAGTTTCAGAATCAAAACCATAACAGCTTTGAAAAAAGGCTGCAGAAAAAAAGAAGACCCTATTACATTTTTCCAGCCATAACTGCAGAGAGTAAATAACAAAATATTAAATCACTCTGCTAAAAGAACAAAACTGACGGAGTGCGAGTAGAACGAATCCCACCAAAAGAGCTCCCGAGCCTATAGAGACCTGGACTTAGAAAATAGATTTGAATTTGCAGCAATAACAGACGTCCCTGGTTGCCCCAAAGGCCATCCAAGGGAACCAAAACCGGGAGCTTCATCATTGTCCAAGTCAGGCGTGCGTGCATGATCTCGTCGCATGGTAATAAACATATGAGAGCCACCATAGAAGCAACCCACCACATTACAGCAATTCCAGATAAGCCAAAGAGTTTTCCCATTTTGCAATTTTCTCAGCCATATTCCTTTTAACATTGTAAATCAATGTAGAATTGCAGTTAAAAATATTCCCAAACCTTCTGCCATTCCTTTCTTTCCAGATATTATAAATAGCAATTGAGAAACACAAAGAAGAAGTATTTAACCTTCTTGTGGCCTTTGTATTTGCATTTAATCCACTCAAAAACCTGCATAATATTAGGCCTAAAGAGAAAACTCCGCAAACCAGGCATTAAAGAGGTAATGACAGTGTAAGAATAGTCACATTCGAAGAACAAATGTGAAACAGTTTCGTTGCAGGCATGACATAGATTACAGGTAGCAGGAACCAAGATATTACGAGTTTGTAAAGCATCCGCAGTTTTTAGGCCTCCAGCTAAAGCCATCCATACAAACACAGAATGTTTAAGGATATTTCTCTTAGGCCAAACCAGCTTAAACCAAGAGCAACTCGGTAAATCTGAATAGTATTCATCCATGAAGTTTTTGAATTTATAAGTACTGCGGTTTTTCCACATCAAACAATGCCCATTATCACCAATATTGATCCCAGCAAGGACATTTTTCAAATTCGAAGGAAAGTGATTCGGAAAAACCCACTGAGTGCCAATAATTAACTCATTTAAGCAAAAGTCATGAGAAATACCATCCGGATTGCCCCCCAAAAACTCAGAAATGGTTTGATTGTTGCACCAGTGGTCCCATATGAAATGAATGGGAGCCTGCTGGGTAATGCTAAAGGTAAAACAGTGTTTTACAGCCATTGCAGTATTACAGATAAGCTTCCATATTTTAGAATCAGATGCACGAGGAGGCTTCCATGGGGATTTGTGATAGCAAATAAGCCAATTGGATAGAGGAGAAGGGGTATTATACATTATATGAATAACAGAGCAGCTATATGAAAATTGTAAAGCAGCAATTGAGGGAATGCCCAAACCCCCATTATATTTAGGCCTACAAATCCTATCCCAAGACACCATATGAAGTTTCTTAGCATACGTAGAGTCACCAAAAAACAAGAACCTGGAAGAGGCTTTTTTGAAATGTTTGTATACAATTTTTGGTAAGATTGACCCCCTAATCCAATATGCTATGGTGTTTTGAATAGTAAATTTAATATACTGAAGCCTGCCCGCTAAGGACAACAGGTTGGCCTTCCATCCATTCATTTTCTTGTTGATACTATCCAAAAGCGGCAAGAAGTCCTCTATTTTCAGCTTGTAAAAAGATAAAGGAATGCCAAGGTAATTGATCTTATTAACTATGTTAAAAATGGATAAAGATTGACAAATAGCCTGAACATTCCTCTGATTTTTGGTAAGCATAATGGCACTCTTGTCATAGTTCACATAAAGCCCCGTGGAGTTTGCAAAGTCCCTTAGAACAATAGCCAACTTATTACAGTTTTCAATAGAGGCCTCCCCAAATATAAGAACATCGTCAGCATATAGCAAATGAGTAAGAGAGAAATTGTCCACAGATATACCTTTAAAGCCACTGCATTCCAAAAAATTGGAGATAGCATCCATCACAAGGCAGAAGAGGTAGGGACTAAGAGGACAACCCTGTCTTAGTCCAGCAGATGAAGGAAAGAAACCCTCTAAAGCACCATTGAGCAGAATTGAGAAATTAACACCAGAGATACAAGCTTTAATCCAGTTAACAAAAAGAGAAGGAAAACCTTTCTGAGAAAGCCTAGAGAGCAAGAATTCACGACTCACAGAATCAAAGGCCTTTTTTATGTCCAACTTAGCACAGAAAATGTTGCTCCCCCTTCCCTTACCAGCATATGTAAGAATGTCACTAGCAAGCAAAATATTATCAGTGGATACTCTAGATTTGACAAAGCCTGCTTGATTATCCATGACAATCAAAGGCATAACCGGCTTCAGTCTATCAGCAATAACCTTTGCAATAATTTTGTAAAGAACTTTACATAATGCAATAGGTCTGAAATCAGAAATTTCAAAAGCATGCTTATGTTTAGGAATGATAGCCAGAGCAGTAGCTTTGAGACCTTTAGGCATATAGCATTTTTGAAAGAAAGAATGTACAGCCCTGCAAACCAGAGGGCCAATAATATGCCAGGAAGATTTATAAAAAAAGAAGTTAAATCCATCAGGACCTGGAGCAGAATTAGACTCGAGAAAATAGCTTTTTTTACCTCCTCATCAAGCACCAAAGAGGTCATACGGATGGCCTCATCCTGCGGCAACAAGGTCCCAGAGGGAAAGCAGGCCTGAGTAGCATTGGGGGAAGGGGGAGAAGAGGGATTGTAAAGTCTTTGGTAATACTGGATTAAAGAAATAACAACATCAGCTCTAGAAGAAGTAGGATTATTAGCAAATAAATTGACCATAGAATTAGAGCACCCTCTTCTAGTTCTAATTTTAGCAAATAAAAACTTTAAATCATCTTCCCCATTTCTAATCCAGTTGACTTTTGCTCGTTGAACAATCCAAGAGGCATGCATTGAATTGAACTTAGCTAGTTCCAATGTGCTAACCTTGAAAGAGTGATTGAGGTTCAAGTTATAAGGATCCACTTGCAGCTTACTCAACAGATTAGCATGATTATCATGCAGGACATCTAGATGTCTAGAAATACATGAGGAGGAGGACCAATCCTCACTTTTAACTTTATCTTTAAGGAGCCCGAGGCAATTACTAAAATGGGAAATAGGATTTCCAGAGCAAGGAAGAGAGAGAACCTCCAGTAAGGCAGCCCAGTAACTATCAAAATTGGTCCAGTAGTTCTTGAAAAGAAAGCTGTGATAAACCTTGACAGAAATACCAGAATTTAAAATGATGGGGCAATGATCCGAGCAGGAAGGGCTCTGAATAGAGCAGTAGGAGTTTGGAAATTTGTTCTGCCAGCCCACATTCACTAAAACACGGTCGAGTTTTATATGAATAGGATTAATGGAACGCTGGTTAAACCAAGTGAACTTAAAACCAACGGAATGTAAATCCACTAAACTATTGCTGAAAATCATATTGTTAAGATCAAACAAAGCATGATGAGAAATAGGATTCCCACCCAACTTTTCAGAGGCATACCGACAGCAGTTGAAATCACCAATTAAAACCCAAGGGAAGTCAGGCTTAGGCGCCAAATGAGCCAAAGAGTTCCACAGCTCCTTACGGTCTAGAGAATTATTAGAGGCGTAAATAGCAGAGAGCTGGAGCAGCGGTTTATCAGCAACCCAAATAATCCCAGAAATGACCTAGTCAGAAGAGAAGGAGGGCTTGAAGTTCAATTTCGCAGCATCCCACTTAACCCATATCCTGCCCGAAGAGGATAAATCAAAATTGTGACAGCTTTCTTCATTGGGAAACAGAGAGTGATTAGTTTTGAAAAAAGGATCCAGAAGTGATTGGGAATTAATCCTGTTTTCTAATATACAGACCAAGTTCAACCTGAACGATTTAATAAGTCGCTTACAGCTCAAGACTTTATCAGGGTGGTTGAAGCCCCTGATGTTCCACGCCGCCATGGGTGGAAAAGACATTAACCGTTTTTTTGAGGCTGGGGTTTTTTGCTCTGCTTCCCCTTTGCAGTTTTTTTCCCCGCTGCGCTTGCTTGTATCTGTTTTCCTTTATCCGGAACCTTGGAATATCCAGTAGCATTGGATTCCAATTTCCCCTCTAAACTCCCCGGGATGTCAGAATGTTGAGTTTGATCTTCCTCAGAATTAAGAACATCAAACTTATTTGGAGAGGAAAAATCTTTAGAAGGATTAAAGTTTTGAGTGCCTGATGATGAGGATAAAGCTTCGTGGGGAGAGTTGAGATTAGGAATACCAGAGACGATAGCATCCTCATTAAGCGGCAAATCACTTATGGGAGGTTCCTCAACAGCCAAGATAGACTGGGAAGGAAAAAGTTTGTTGGTTAGAGAATGGGGTTGATATGACAGAGGTTGGCCTAAGGCATTACTGGTGGTGACCGTGGGGGGCGAGGAGGATTGAGCATTAATTGTTTGCGGTTCAGGCTGAGAGTTGACAGTGGGGGTGTTGATGGGTCTGGAGAAGTTGCGGTTTTTAGAATTAAACTGGGCATGGGGATTTCTACTAGAGCTTCTCCCACGATTTCCAGCAAGGTCTTTGGCGGGCTCATCAGAGACTTGCTTAGGTTTAGTTGGACAAGAAGATGAGAGGTGCATTAGTGACTTACAGAATTCACAGGGGATTGGACGCCATTAATATTGTACTTTCAGGGTTACTACATCGCCATCTAGGGAAACCAAAATTTCCTCCGAATATGTAGCAAGATTATCCACAAGCACACAAATACGGGCATAGGTAAGCCTGGTTTTATGTTCCGTCAGCTTATCCGCTGCAACCGGGATACCAATTTTGCTGGCAATACGGGATATGCCTTCAGAGTTCCAACATGCGAGCGGCAAATCATGGATTTTCACCCAGATTGGAACAGTTGATAAATCTTCTTTTTTCGGTTTGAACTTCGGATGCCACTTTTGAAGCACAAATGGCTTACCCAGCAAGAACAAGACACCTCTTGACCAAGCCATGTTGAAGTCTTCCTGACAAGCGAATCGAAGGAGAAAAAAACTGTCATTTAAGGAAAGTAACTGGAGCGAACCTTTTAGAGACCAAGTCTTGTTAATAGCCCCCAGCAGAGCCTCGTAGAAGGGTCTGCGGCCAATCGAATAACCAACCAGGCATAGATTCCATTCTTCATCGCCCTTGCTCAACTTGTCATTCGAGAAGGGGATGATCTCTGGCTCAGAAGGGTGATGAGAGAAGTGAAAAGCTTTGGGAGCTGAAAGATCCGGAGCAAACACCTTATTCCAGTTCCTCGACAAAGAGTTCGAAACACCTTCTGAGGCAGAGCCTAAAGGGGGAAACTCAGAAGGAACATCCATGAAAGTAGAGGAAGAAGAAGAAAGTCCTCCGGCCTAGCCGGAGGAGGAAGATGAAGGGAAGAAATCAGAGCAGCGGTCAGCGCAGGAAAAAAACCCTAACCCGACTCTTCCATGAGCGGATTTTTCAGAGTTGTCCGTCAACTGAGAAAGTGTTTTGTCTATTTTATCCCGGCACGTACCCACGAAATCACGTCTTCTTCCCCAATAACGCCTTCAAGCAAAATGAACCTGAAAAAAAAAATCGCATCCCATTCTTTTAGCCCAGAAATTGCCGCCGGAAAAAATTAGAGAATCCTCCGCAGCACCTTCCAGCGTCTCTTCCTAACTGGTAAGCTCTTTTTCTTCCTCTATCCACTCACTTAGGCCTGCAAATATTGTCGAACCCATTGAAATCCATCAGTTTTTTGAATCTTTGTGCCTTACAGGACGTTGCAGATCTCCATAAATTCTTCACTGTGTCGTCGCCTCCATGCAGGGGAAGTTAAGACCAGCTTTTCCTTCACCAAACAAGTTTCAGATTTTAAGTTATTCGATAAAGAAGACCAGAAGTTCTTCACTTTGAAATAGCATCGGAGCACCTGGACTCCGATGCTCCCGGAATTAATTTTTGAACCCAGTCCGAGCCCAAATGAGTCCGAATCAAGGACCCAAAGCGCTGTTGGAAGGTTCAATCCGCAATTTGAGTTACCAAACGGTCTCCGATTTTAACAATCTTATACTCTAATCGAGCGGCTTAATGAGATGAATCCAACGAGCCCAAGATCGCTGAATTCCGACATCATTAAGGCCTCCAAAGGTCCAACGAACGATGCACAATCGAAGGGTTCAATATCGGCCGTCCATTCAAACCACTCTCTATTCGCCCATGATCTCACACCTATTTACGAGCTATGTCATTCAAAAAAAACTATAAATAGAGCCCTCATTCTACACAAGGGGGACTCAAGTGAAGAGAGAGAAGAAGAAGAGAAGAAGACGGAAAAGGGAAAAAGGCGATTCCTCTCCTCCTCGACCACCGCCGGAGCTCTTCCCGCCGCCTGAATACGCCGAAACTCTGCCGGATTTTCGGGAAACGACGGGATTCTGCAAAACTTTGTAAATTTGCTTCAAGTTGTAATATGATCGTCCCGATTTGTGGGACGAATCAGTTTCTTGTAATTTACAAAAATAGTAGTGGAATTTTACAACTGGGCAAGGCCGCGTGGTTTTTTCCCTTTTTGGGTTTTCCACGTATAAATCCCGGTGTTCATATTCTCTTTACTATTTGTGTGTTAAATTTACGTGCAACGCTCGGACGCAAATTTACAAACTCTACCGCCGCGTATTTTCTAGCACGCAACAATTTCTATTCTCCTTTATTGGCCAATATATTCATTTCCGATTTGCTCTTTTTCTTTCAAAAACGAAATGAGAAGCCCCAAACATTAGTGACCAATCATCCTCTGAATGATGTTCAATATTGCTATTAAACATCAAATGGGGTTCGGCTGTATTTGCAAAGGCTTTGGTTTCCTTGTGCTTAATGGGCAAACTTGTAAGAAGGATAGAGATTTTTGAGTAAAAATAATCAATTTTCCTTTAATTCCCTTTCTATCTTTCCAATTTACTTGTTCTCTATTTATAAAGATTCAAATAAATATCAAAGAAACATATGATGAAAAAACATATGAGATTTTTTCGTGTAGATTGAAGCTTGGTACTCATCATTCTGATTAAAATTGTCTTTGTAAAATTTTTCGTGCCTCCTTGCATTTCATTGATTCCTGTTCTTTAAAACATATTTTCCACAGTTGCTGAATGATTTACAAATAATGATTTTTGCGTTCATAATTTTTTGGCGTCGAACTTCTCCGTTTATTGTGCAGAAAGTTCATTATTGGGCACTTTGCAATAACAAGTAATCATAATCATTGTTATTGGACCATGAATTGCATTTTAATCTTTAAAAGATTAGAACCATCTCGAACGAAGATAAAAATAGTAGAAAATGATTTGGTGAGCCATATTATACTTGTAAAAAATATTAAGTATATTTGAGTTTAATATATGGATAGTTTCGTCATTTATGATGAAAAACCTAAAATTATTAATCGCATTAAATATCTATTTTAAAGTTCGAATAATAAGCATATAAAAAGTAATTTAAACAAATAATATTATGTAATAACTCCATTATATAGAACATTATTTTTGAAACTCCATTTTCTTCACAATAGTTTTAAAAGAATTTCCTTAGAAACATCGACCAACCAAACGACGCCTAAATAGTACTCCGTTTCAATAATTATGAAAATTTGCAGAGTTTATCCGTACAGCTGCTCTCCAGCAGAGTAGTTATCCGTCCCTCTAGAAGATGAAAAAAAAAAGATGGAAAAAAAAATATTTCTTTTTTTTTTTAAATTTGCAATTGAAAGTCTCTTTAAAAATATTAATTTTTGTGGTTGTGTTTTAAACAACGAGGTAATGAAATATTGTAAACAAGCCTTTAAATAATTCCAAAATATGACATTTTTATTATTTGATAACGTACTTACTTCTCCTTAAGAGTTAATAGTTTCGAAAAGTTAAAATTTTTTAATTTATATATGTCAGCCTTTCTTCTAAAATTTACTAATAAAATATTTTTGTCTCTTATTTGCAAATTTGAACCTAACAATCTTAGGCTTCACTTTAGGTAGCTTTGGATCTTTTTTTTTTGGTTATTTTTAAACAAATTTTATGCTAGAAAATAATAAAAAATTATCTCAAATAAAATATTAATTTCAAAATTATAATATAATTTTAATGACTATTTGAAAATTTTATAGAACTTCAATTCTAACATATGAATTTAAAATAAAACTTTTTTAATTTCACAAAAATTTTGTTTAATCTTAATTTAAATTCTTGAATTTGATAATAATAATAAAACTAAAAACAATATCAATAAGCTTCACATCAATTTCAACTGAAACGGAATTGTAATTATCGAAAGAAAAAATTTATTGTGTTTTTATTTATTACTTTTTTAGAAATTATTAAAATAATTTTTAAGAAAATAAGGCTATTTTCAATCACGTGGTCGTTGAGCTGAAAAAAGAGAACCTCTAAAGAAGAGAGAAGGTAAAATTATTCTGTGCGGATACGGACGTTATCCAGAGGCAAAACAGAGCGCGCCACGTCACTTCTTTGCTCTGTACCGTGGCTATGTACCCGTTGTGTACCAGGTGACGTGATGTGCTCTGATTCCCCTCGGAACGATCTGATGTCGGCACATAATAATTTTTCTTAACGAAGGGGCCGCAGGACCTTCAGCCGAGATCCAATTTTAAATTTTTAACATCTTTTTTTCATCATAATTTTTTAAAAATCATGATAATGTGATATTAATTATATGTTTTAAGTGAAATTTTCAGAATTTATTATTTTTTTTAAATGTTTAATGTTAATTTTTTTTCTATTTTACATTTCAATGAATATTCATATTCCTAATTAAAGTGCGCTTAGTAGCATTATAAATGTTCTATAGATAAATCCATTATTATTATTATTTATATGCGTTTAATTATTTTTTATAATCTTGAAAAATATCTTTAATTTTTTATATGCGTTTAATTAAAAAATATCTTTTAATTTATGAGCAATTTTAATCGTAATACTTATTATTGTTACGAATCCAACGAGCCAAGATCGCTGATTTTAATTTATTAATCGAGCGGCTCGACGGGACGAATCCATCGAGCCAAGATCATTGAATTCTGACATCATTAAGACACTTAAATATTCAATAAATGATTCATGATCAAGAAAATTGATATCGACCGTCCATTCGCAATACTCCCAACTTGATCTTGATCTTATCCCTATTTACTGGTCATGTCACTCTCAGAAAGCTAGAAATAGACCCCTCATTCTTCAGTGAAAGGGGACCGTCACCCAATTACGATATTTCCAACCTCCGCCTCCCACTGACTCTGGTCCTTCTGACTAACGTCATCTAACTACGGTCCCTTCGACCAACGTTATCTGACTATGGTCCTTTCGACCACCGTCACCCAACTACAGTCTTTCCGACCTCTGATGCCCACTAACTATGGTCTTTTTAACCACCGTCATCCGATTATGGTCCTTCAAATCATCGTCACCCAACTGTGGTCTTTCCAAACTCCATCGCCCGTCGACTATGGTCCTTCGAATCACCATCATCCGACTGCAGTCCTTCCGAGCATCATCACCAAACTATAGTCTTTAGACCTTTGTCTCCCGCCAACTACAGTCCTTCCGACCATCGTCGCCTGATTCAATCTTTCTGACCTCTATCACCCGACTACGATCCTTCCGACCACTGTCACCCGATTACAGTCTTTCCAACCTACATCACTCATTGATTATGGTCATGTTGACCAAACGAACATGTCAACACTTAGGGGTGGATCCACTATAAGCCCAGGGGGGGCAATCGCCCGATTACAGTCTTTCCAACCTAAAAAAATTTATTATATGATTTTTTAGGTAATTTGTCCATCTTCATCTATTTTTTAGTCTTTATTACAAGAGTTATTAGGCAATTGCCCAAATATAATCAAACACATTATGCAGAGATATTATTAGAGAACGATGAATCAAATACAAAGAGAAATAATAAAGAAAATCCAAAAATATCCTTACAACCAAAAATTGTTCCAGGGGCATTGCCCATGAAAACCCTATAGGGGCGCTACCCCTTGACCCCGCGACCTGATTGGGCACGTTGAACCCTGCAAGGAGGCGCCCCCTTGGGCCAACATATTTGCGAAGCATACAACGATCAAGGATATGAGGGGTAGCGCCCCCGGAACAAATTTGGTTGTAAAGATATTTATGAAAAAAAAAATCTCTATACGTTTGCTTATAAGTTTGCAACCCAGAAAATTAAGGCTGGTTCCGCCCTTATCAACACTAATTCTTCGAACTCCCACAATGTAATGTTCTGTATATAATGTATATTTGCTACATTGAGTCAAAACCTTCCCCCCAATGAAGGGACTCGTTTGTAATCAACTGCAAATACTAGTTGATTCATTAAAACTTGACAATAACCCATGATTTTTTCTCATTTTTAGAGGTTTCTACGTAAAAACTCTTTTTTTTCCTTATAAATGTTACACCTCTATCTTTTATTTGTTTGTGTGCTGAATCTTCATATAAACCTAGAACGCTAAAATTTATATTTCTCTACCACCGTGAATGTTCTAGGACACAAAATTATTATTATTATTATTATTATTATTATTATTATTATTATTATTATTATTATTATTATTATTATTATTATTATTATTGTCGTCGTTATTGTTGTTGATGTTGTTTTGGCATGGGCATTTATAAAAACAAAATTAATATTTTTTTATTTTTTTTGAGCAAATTTCTAATAATTAAATTTTTTGGGGTGGTCACGCAAAGTGTTTAGTCCAGTAACATCATCATGTGACGACCTATGGTAGATGTCACTAAGAGCACATGGCATATTTTGGAACAATTATTAGGTCCTCCGACCGGACGTAAAACTACGTCCGGTCAAAGCTAAAATCGCGCCAAAAAATAAGAAATATCGAGCAAATACCGAGCAATACCAAACAATAACGAGGAATACAATCATGTGAAGACCCAATACCGAGTTATACCGAGCAATACTGAGTTATACAAAAAAATATCGAGTTTTTCCTAGAAAAACTCGGTATAGCTCGGTATAACTCGGTATTGGTCTTCAAAGAGCGGTATTCCTCGTTATTACCAAATAATACCTAGCAATACCGAGCAAATACCGAGTTTTTTGGCAGGATTTTAGTGCCGACCGGACGTTCCTCTACGTCCAGTCGGAGGACCTAATAATTGTTCCATATTTTGGGTCAAAACTGTACACTGACCTCTACTTGTTTCTTTATATTTTTTTACACTCTCATTTGCCCGACGGCTATCACATTTTTTTTTTATTCCTTAGAATAATCAAATTATTAAATAATAATTTTTAATTTCTTTAGAATAATAAAACTAAATAATTCTTCTTTTTTATCTAGTGAAATTTAATTATAATTATAATTATTGATACGTCATCAAAAAATTATCTTGATCGGGCATGAATCTCAAGGCAAAATCAATTTCGAAACTTCTTAAATTAAAATTGGAACCATCCAAACTTTGATTTCAATGAACTTACAATCAAACTGAATGTCTCAGAAATACAAACCCAACGACCCCAAATTCAACCCAATCCGAGCCCAAATGGGCTCAAATCAAGGGTCTGAAGCTTTGTTGGAAGGTTCAAACCATAATTTTGATTTTCATACGGTCTCGAAATGTGACATGCTTATAGTCAAATCGAGTGTCTCGACGAGACGAATCCAACGAGCCCAAGATCGCCAAAATCGAACATCATTAAGACCTTTAAATGTCCAACAAACGGTCCATGATCAAGGGATTCAACATCGGCTGTCCATTCAAATCACTCCCTAACTACCCTTGATCTTCCACCTATTTACGGGCCATGCCACTCATAAAAATCTATAAATAGAGAAACCTCTCCTCTTTGAAAAGGGAACCTAAGCCTAAGGAGAAAAGAGAGAGATTGGAGATCACTCTTGCCTCCTCGACCACCGCTTGACGCCGTTGCTCCGCCGGACCACCACCTAAGGCCCTGCACTTCGCCAGACCACCACCTGAGGCCCTCCACTTTGCCGGACACCACCTAAGGTCCTGCGCACCACCGGACCACCAACTGACGTCCTAAGCTCCGCCTAATCACCTCTTGACGGCTTGTGTCTCGCCAGACCACCACCTGACGTCCTAAGCTCCGCCGAACCACCGCTTGATGCCCTAAGTCCTGCCGGACCACCACCTGACATCCTAAGCTCTACCGGACCATCGCTTGATGCCCTGAGTCCCGTTGGACCACCACCTGACGTCCTAAGCTCCGTCGAACCACAGCTTGACGCCCTGAGTCCTGTCGGACCACCACCTGACGTCTTGAGTTCTGTTGGACCTCCACCTGAGGCCCGGACTTCTACCGAAGCACCACCTGATGCCCGAGGCTCTATCAGACCTCCACCGGAGGCTTAGACTTCTGCCAGAGCACCACCTGATGCTTGGAGTTCTGTCGCCCCACCAACTAAGGTCCTCCCGACCTGTGACACCAGATTAAGGTCCTTCTAACCTCCAACCCCAGCCACTGCGGTCCTTCTAACCTCCATCGCCCGACCAACAAAGGTCCTCCCGACCTCTGTCATCAGACTACAGTCTTCCTGACCTGCAACGTTTATCAACTACAGTCCTTCAGACTTCCTTCATCAGACAACGGTCTTTCTGACCCCTGTCTCCCGCCAACTATGGTCCTTTCGACCTCCGTCGCCTGCCAACTATGATCAGCCGACCCAACAAACATGTATATATTAATTCCCACCATGTAATGCACTCTATATGATGTATATTAGCTATATCAAGCCCCAAATGGAGGGCCTGCATTTGTAAACAAGTGCAAATATTAGTGGATTCATTCAAACTGGGCCAAGCCCCGTAGTTTTTCCCCCTTTCAGGGGTTTCCACGTAAAAACTTTGGTGTCTCATATGAGTACTACACCCTCTCTCTTTTATCTGATTGTGTGCTGGATCTTCATACAATGCTAAGACATGAAGCTTTATATTTCTTTACTACTGTGAGTACTCCAGGACGCAACAATTATTATGATCATTTAGTAAAGACATTTTACCTTTGAAAGAAGATGCATGTCGTATACCAATTTTTTGAATTAAATTAATAAAACATGAGTTACTGTACCGAGTTTTTTTTTTAACGAATAATTAAAAATAAAATTTGTAGGTTAATTCGATTAAATTCCAACTAATTAGATTAGTTATTTACCTCAACATAGTGGATAGATACTTGAAGATGGAGCAAATTATCAAAAAGTTTGGATTAATGCTATCTTTGAAAGCTGACTTTGGAGATTGGAAAAAGCTTATGGAATATCTTTTAATGATATTCTTAAGTGATTATTGGATTTTATTGTTAAAATGTACTTTTCTTTTTAGCTTTTATTGCTTCATTTTTCATCTAATTTGTTATTTTAAACTTTTTTTAATTGAATTTGGAATCATTACTAAGTCTTATTCTCTAACTAGATGGGAACTCTGGGATACTAATCAACCCTCGGGTTGTTTATTATTTTGGTATCCCTTGCATCTCAATAGTTTCAAAATAGGAATTAGTGGGTTTCATATCATTTATAATAAGTTTAAATTAACAAATTTAAGTCCAATAAGGTCTCTTTTTCCTGTTAAAAAAGGAACCATTAGCTTCCTTTATCTAATTTGTATTAGGTTCTCTTTTCTTTTATAATTAATGCAATTCTGCATTTCTTCAAAAAAAAAAAAGATTACTTATTTACCAAAATTTTAACTTTGTATAATACTTGATACCTCCCAAAAAATTGTCTTATTGTGAATCTCAAGCCATATTGGAAACTCCCAAAATTAAATTTGGGGTAATCCAAACTCCAATTTCAATAAACTTATAGTCCAATCAAACTTCTCAAGGAAACGAACCTAAACACATCAAAATAAGTTCAATTTGACCCCAAATGAGTTCAAATCAAGGGATCAAAGCATATTTGGATCTTCACAGCATTAATTGGACGACCAATTGATCTTCAAATATGGCATGCTTATAGTCAAATTGAGCATTCCAATGAGCCCAGGATCGCTTAATTCTAACATTATTTGCACAGATAAATGCTTAACAAATGATATATAATTGAATGGATCAATATGTGTTGTCTAATAAAGGACTCCAAAATTACCCTGCATCATCTACATAATCACGAAGCATGCTACTCTAAAAATCTATAAATAGACCCCCACTTCCCACATGAAAAGGGAGTTTGGACCTATTTCTAGAGATTGGAGAGAACTCTAAGGCTTCAAGGAATCTAGAGTTCTACCCAAGTACAACTGCCAACAAACCTTCGTCAACCATCGTCAGACCATAGCCCGTCCACAAACCATCGTCAAACCATAGCTCGTCTGCTGACCACCGCCGACCATCGTCGGAGCATCACCTATCATCAAACCTCCACTCGGCCGCTAGCCATTGCCGGACCACTGCTAATTCGTAGAACACCGCTAGACCTCCGCCTGGCTTCTATTGACCACCACTTTGACCACCATAACTGGCCGACTACTGTCACAACCACCATCACTCGTCGACTGCAGTCCCTCCAATTGCCATTGTCCCCCGACTACAATCCCTTCGACCTTTGTCGCCTGTTGATTATGTCCCTTATGACCATCATCGCCCGCTGACTACAGTCCCTCCAAACATTGTCGCCCGTCGAACACAGTCCCACTGACCACCTTCGCTCGCCTACTTCGGTCCACTCCAACCACCGTTGCTAGCCGACTACGACCCCTCTAACCACCGTCGTTCATCTATTACGATCCCTATGACCATCATCACTCACCTATTATGGTCCTTTTGTCCTTCGTCGCCTCCCGACTAAGGTCCCTTCAGCCTTCGTCATCCACTAACGGCGGTCCCTAAAACCACCATCACCTACCGACTACAGTCGCTCCAACCTCTATCACCCATTGCTTACAGTCGCTTTGTCATCCACCGATAACGAATGCTCCAACCTCCATCGCTCACTGGTCAGGGTCCCTCCGACGTCCATCACCCACCAAACATGGTCCATCCGACCTCTGTCGCCCACCAACCACAGTTCCTTCGATCTTCATTGCTCGTCGACCACAGTCCCTCCGACTTCTTTCACCCTCCAACCACAGTCCCTTTGACCTCCATCACTAGCTGACCATGATCCCTTCAACCTCCGTGGCCGACCGACTATGATCCCTTCGACCTTCGTCGCACGCGGATTATGGTTCCGCCGACCTCAGTCGCATGCTGACTATGGTCCCTCTAACCTCCAACTATGGTCTCTCCGACCATTGTCATTCGACTACAGTCCTACTGATCAAACAAGCAAACCAACACTCTCTTGATAACAACTCTCATATCATTGGATTCTTTCAACTCCCACCATATAAATTGTTATATATGATGTATATTTGCTACATCAAGCCAAGGCTTCAATCCCTCCCCCCTTCTTCTCCTTTAAAACAAATAAATTTTATGGAACAGTGGCTCTTTTGATATATTGAATGATTGTCAGCAAAAATATTTTTATGAATTGCTTTGAAAGTTTTTAATACATGTAGAAAGAATATAAATTCCCGCTTGACAGTCAGCTACTGCATTAATATTCTAAGCTTCTCGATCATATCTCATGTAATAATATAGATATGACGACAAAAATAACTGATTTTGGGAAGGAATGCACATTTTCCACATCTCAAACTACCCTTTAATAGTTTTAACAGATCGAATTCTACAAGATTTGTACTGTTGAGATTACTTCAGTTTACTTTTGTTAAACAATACTGATTTTGTCTGCATCTAATTGCAGCCGCCTCAACTGTAGAGAATCTGAACGCTTTTAAATGAAAAGCTCACCAGAAATGTAATCACCGCAAACTAGAATCCTTGGCAGGAGCAAGAACCCTTCTTAAAATGATGGAAGCGACTAGAATCTCTTAATATGATTTCATGATCTACAATCATGGAGATGTATGTTACGGTGCTATGGAAATCACCTCAGACTCTCAGATTCTTTGTTATACGAATTGTAGCTTCAGGTGAAGAAGTAAGGATCCCATAGGCAACTGCAAGTCTTTCACTGTGCTCGGAAAGAAGATAACCTTTTTCCTCATCATCAACATCATGCAAAGAAAAGCATGTTTTAGGAATATATCCTAAAGCTTTGATTCTTTCTATCAATATTCCTAGTAAGGCATATATCTCTCGAGACTCGGGATCTGTCTCCAACAAAGAATGTAACAGTACCCTTCTTTCCCAGAAAGCTGCAACCTGGTCTCTTTTTGATTCCAGAATTCTTCATCAGAAGTCTAATTATGGCAACATTTTTCCAAAGCCCTACATTAGCATATATATTCGATAGAAGAGTGCAAGTTCCATCATTTATATATTTTAACTCTATTAACTGCTTAAAAGCATATTCAACAAGTTCAACATCAGAATGAGTTCTGCAAGCACCAAGTAAAGCCACCCAGACAACAGAAGAAGGTTTTGTAGGCATTTTAATTATCTTCTCCCTCGCTTCAGTCAGTCTACCACCACGGCCTAACAGATCAACAAGACAAGCATAGTGTTCGGAACTAGCTACTACTCCATAGTCTTTACCCATGGTTTCAAAACACTCTAACCTTTGTTCAACCATGCCAGAATGGCTACAAGCATAGAGGAGGTCAAGGAAGGTTACACCATCAGAAGAAAGACTAGATTTTTGCATCTCTGCACAGATCGATAAGACATCTTCTCCACGACTATGCATTCCATAACCTGTCATCAATGATGTAAAAGATTAATAATAGCAATCTGTATTTGTACATGTACATGTTTACATTTCTTTATCATTTGTGTATCTATTAATAGTTTGGACTTAGGCTAAACTCTATATATTGAGTTTTTGTACTTGCCCTTGGTATTTCAGTTATATGAAACACAACACATTTTCTGTTTTCATGGTATCAGAGAAGTTTCCTTCTTCCTGTACCTCTTGAGTTTCTTTCTTCTTCTTCTTTCTTCTCTTCCCATTTCCCATTCTTTCCGGCTATGGATGTCTCCTCCACATCTCAAACTGAAGATCATCAAGAAATCATGTCGGGAGATAGCTGCGCCATACCCGTCGCTCTCAAATTTGTGATCTCAAACATCAAGATCATTATGCCAGCACAACTTTCTCCCGATAACTACCCGTTATGGTGTTCTCAAGTCCTCAAACTACTGAATGCCAATGAATTCTCCGCTTTTCTTCTTTCATCAGCTTCCCCTCCTGTCCGATACAAAAATCTTCCAGACGGTTGAAAAGAATCAAATTCAAAATATCACGAATGGATTCTGGTAGATCAAAATATGGCGGCAACATTATATTCTACCCTCTCACCTAAGATTCTTCTGTATGTTATTCACCTTGAATCTACCTCTACTATTTGGTCCACTCTCGAATGCAGCCTTCAATCATCAAATCGTACATTATACAGCTCAAAAACGAGCTACATAATGTTCAAATGAAAACCCAGACAATTGCGCAATATCTCCAACAGATTAAGACCATTGTGGACAACATAACCACGACAGGATCAGTTCTTGATCAAGAAGACATTATTCTGTACACACTAAAAGGTCTCCCACCGTCATACAACACCTTCAAGATGGCTATACGCACGATGCTGCATCTAATAGATTTGGACAATCTTTATTCCCTCTTGATCAGCGAAGAAATAAACATTCAAGCAGAATCTGTCCGTCAACTTACCATAGGTGACTCCTCCACTGCACTTTATTCCCACAAAGGTTGCGGTTGACGAGGATGTGGATGATCTTCATCTCAATCATCAAGAACGACCAACAAAAATAACCTTCAATGTCAAATTTTCAACAAACGGGGGCACTTGGAAAATAACTGTTGGCACCACCTTAACATGTCTGTCAATCCACCCGAAGCTCAATCTAACAATTCTTCCTCTCGGGCAATAATTGCAGCAACTGATAACACAAATCTTGACTGGTACCTGGACTCAGGTGCATCAGCTCATCTTACTAATTCCTTAGAAAATCTCTCGTACTCTAGTTCCTACAGCGGCAACGACAACATCACCAAAGGTGATGGCAGATCTTTACCTATTGCTCATTCCGGCAATGGTATTCTGCCAACACCTTATCGTAAGCTTAAACTTAACTCTTTATTTCATGTTCCAAACTTATCTCACAACATGTTATCCATATCTAATCTAACTCAAGATAACAATGTAGCTATGTGTTTTGACTCTCATGGCTTTGTTATTAAGGACATGAAGACAAACCGAACTCTTCTGTCGGGTCCAAGTAGCAAGAGGCTCTACCCTGTTCACACGGCCATCCCTAACTCCTCCACTACGACATTAGCTGCAACTCGTTAAGCCTCGTCTCCATGACACCAAAGACTTGGTCACCTGCATCCTACAATTGTTCATGTGGTGTCTAATAACAATAAATTTCTCCAAATACCAAATAACATTTTCTTTTGCTCTGATTGTAAGACCTCCAAAGGTCATAAACTTCTATTTTCTAAAACTTATGATAGAGCATTTACGTCTTTAGCAATCATTCATTCTGATGTTTGGGGTCCTTCCCCAGCTCCCTCGCATCAAGGTTTCATGTATTATGTAGTTTTTATAGATGATTTTTCTCGCTTTACATGGTTTTTTCCTATGAGACACAAATCTGAAGTTTTCTCTATTTCTGAATTTTAAATGCTTTGTCGAAAAACAAACTAACGTTTAGATTAAATGACTTCACTCTGATGGTGACACAGAGTACTTGAACTCAAACTTCAGGAATTTTCTTACTCAATAAGGCATTGACCATCAAACTTCCTGCCCCTACATGCCTGAACAAAATGGTGTAGTAGAGCACAAACACAGACACCTCATTGAAACCACTCAAATGTTGCTAAATAGTGCCTCACTTCCTCACTCATTTTGGCCAGATGCTGTCCTAATGGCATCATATCTCATTAACCGTCTACCATATGCAACAACCAACTTCACTTCTCCCCTCTATCTTATATTCCACAAAATTCCTGACTATACATTTCTTAAAGTCTTTGGGTGTTCCTGCTTTCCTTGGATCTCGCCAAATCAACAAAATAAATTGGAACCACGATCTCGATCCTGTGTCATTCTTAGTTATTCACACATCTCTAAAGGCTATAAGTGCCTTGATCCTACAAACAACAAAATATTCATCTCAAGACATGTTGTCATCGATGAAATCACATTTCCTTTTAAACATCTCTCTACAAACTCATCACATGTCTCTTCCTCTCTTACGCCAACTCTTCTTGTTCCCATTCCAAGCAATTACAACAAAAACAAGTCATCCAGCTCCTCTAATTCTCATCCCAATTCCTTTAATCCTACCCAACAGCTTAATCCGGCTATTCAAGAAACTACCCCGATCACTTCCTCTTCTCAAATCTCTATATCTAATCATGCTACTAATACCTCTACAGCTCCTACAAATATGACTAGATCTACTTCCAACAAACAAAATACTTCTATTCATCCTATGACCACCCGAATCAAAATTGGTTCACTCAAACCAATCCAACGACTCAACTTGCTTCATATTCAATCCTCTTCTCAGTCCTTGTCAACACCTGAACCAAAAACATAACATGAAGACATTCAACATTCTCACTGGAGGCGAGCTATGGCAGAAGAATTCTATGCCTTACAAAAATAGGTTACTTGGGAGCTTGTACCAGCTCCTAACGATCAGTCTATCCTTGATAGTCGATGGACATTCCGCACAAAATATAACTCTGATGGTATAACTGCAAGGTTCAAAGCTTGTTTAGTTGCTCAAGGTAATCATCAACAATACGACATAAATTACCTGGAAACATTTAGTCCAGTAGCTAAGTTTCCAACTATACGAACTTTGCTAACTATCATTGTTTCTAAAAAATGCCCTGTGCATCAACTAGACCTGACGAATGCCTTCTTGCAAGATAATCTTGATGAGACCATATACATGAAACAGACGAAAGGCTTTGCAGATGATAGCCAAGCCAACCATGTGTGTAAACTCAAGAAAGCAATCTATGGTCTCAAACAAGCCCCTCGACAATAGTTCAATACCTTCTTAACATTTTTATGTACTCTTGTCTTCTCTCTGGGAAAAGTAGATTCATCGTTGTTTGTTCTTCACAAGGGAAACATTCATCTATATATAGTCAAATATGTAGATGATATACTACTAATAGGCAATATTTCCTCTATGATCACAATAATTCTTTCTCAACTACACAATAAGTTCGACATGAAACATCTTGGAATGCCTAGCAGTTTTCTAGGAATTCAGCATAGCTTAGTGGACAATGCCTACTTGCTGTCACAAACAAACTATGCCATCCAATTTAACAATGGCTGGCATGACCCAATGTAAAGCATTAGCTAACCCGTCATGTACCAAATTCCAAGACAATTTTGACACAGAAAAATTCATCACAGATCTCAAGCTATACAAACAGATCACCGGCTCGTTGTAATATCTTACTATTACAAGACTTGATATATCCTTTGCGGTCAATTTATTATCCCAACATATGCATAATCCGACCTCACAACTTTTTTTTTACTATATCGATTACTATGTTACATCAAAGGCGCATTATCTTTCAGTCTTCCTATTGTTCAGGTTCCAATGGAACTACACTCATATTCGGATGCTGATTGGGCTGGTGATAAAGAAATAAGATGATCTACATTAGGTTACTATACATTCTTGGGCAACACTTTCATATCCTGGAGCATCAAGAAGCAACAAACAGTAGCTCGTTCCTCAAAAGAAGCTGAGTACCGGGCCATCGCTACAGCTCTCTCCGATATCATATCAGACGTCTTTTACTCAATTTTAACATTCAACTAAATTATTCCATAAGTCTACATTGTGAAAGCACGTCTGCCATTGCACTTGCTAACAATCCTATCTTTCTTGCTCAAATGTAGCATATTGAATTCGATCACCACTTCATTCAGGAACATGTTCACTCTCACACCGTTCGGATCTTTCTCATCTCCACCAAAGATTAGCTAGCATATATATTTACTAAATCGCTCTCAACTTCTCGTTATCATCTACTTTGTGACAAGCTTACTGTACAATCTAGTCCATCAGCTTGAGGGGGCGTAATAACACCTACCTGTATTTGTACCTGTACATGTTTAGATTTCTTTATCATTCATATATCTGTTAATAGTTTAGGACTTAAGCTAAACTCTATATATTGAGTTTTTGTGCTTGCCCTTGGTATTTCAGTTATAATGAAACATATCACATTCTTTGTTTTCAAAGATACATAATTCTTTTGAGGGATTCTGTAAAAGCCTTTCTAGGCAGCATCAATATGACCACATTTTGAGTACATATCAATAAGACAATTGTTAAAAAACAGTATCTCGACCTCAGAATGCTTTCGGAAGACATAAGCATGGAATTCACGACCAGATCGCAGGACTGACAATCGAGCACATGCCATCAGAGCACATGATATGGTAAATGTTAGGGGAAGAAGAGCCATCTTTTAACATGGTTAAGAAGAGCTCAAGTGCATTATTGGCATCTCCATGCTGAGCATAACCACTAATTAACACAATCTTGGTTATCGCATTCCTTTTACTCAGTGGTATGGAACTAAATATCAAATGAGCTGAATTGAAATACTTGCACTTTGAATACATATCTATAAGGCCATTTTGCACCATGAAATCTTCTTCTTCATCACAATCATCATCTGAAATCAAAAGGCATGTTCTAAGAGCATAAGCATGTACTTCCATCCCTTGAGACAGTGCTCCCATAGAAGCACAAGCTGATAAGAGAGATATGTTGGTGACTGAATTAGGATTAGAACCAGAAAGCTACATTTTCCTGAAAACATAGAGAGCCTCATGGCCATGACCATATTGAGCATATCCAACAATCACTGAACTCCTAGTCACAACACTTAATTCTATTTTATTCTTCTCATCTCATTGAACAGCTCTAAAGCCTCATTAAATTTTCCATTTTGTGAGTAACCAGTGACAATTGAATTCCAAGAAACCACTGTTGTAAATCTATTTTCATGACTTATGTTTTGATGATTGACAAACACTATTGATTCTCTTGGACTACTTGTTACTTCTAACTTTTTAGGAATCGAAGATCGGACGAACAAATGAAGCCAGTTTAAGATTGCGTTGGTCTAGGGTTGAGTCAGTCTGTACTTTGTTTTTTCTCTTCTTGAGTCTATTTGTAATGGTCAAAGATACTGATGCTAAGTAACCCTACACACACACTTGAGAGACTTAGAAATTCTATTTTTACTCATATCGGCCAGGACAATATTTACATCGTCCTGGACGATCAGGCTTAAAACAGAAAGTCTAATTAAGGAATCTTAATTAAGGCAGCCGTCATTAACAGATCGGCCTGGATGATACGTGTATCGGCCAGGACGATAAGCTCAAAATAGAAAGAAGTTACTGCCATAGATAATTAAGGTATACTGTATTTTTAAATAATCGGCCAGGACGATCATTGATCGGCCTGGACGATAATCACAAATTATGCCTTAATTGATTAGGAAATCAAGGGAGTAATTAAGGATGATTGATACGATCATATCGTTCTTGATGATCGCAGGATCATCCAGGATGATCTATTCAAAAACCTTAGTTACTTCAGGACGATAAATATCGGCCAGCTCAAATTCAGGGCGATTCTCTGGACGATTTTCCGCTAATTTGAACTGATCGGCCGGGACGATCAAGCCAATTTTAAATCATCAAGTTTGCATTCAGGGCGATGCTCTGGCCGATCTTCTGAGTTTTGTACTGATCGGCCAGGCCTATGTCCATATCGGCCTGGATGATATTGTTGGCAACCTGCAATTAATGAGCTCCTTTGAAGCTCTTCTATTTAAGAGCTCTTGTTCAACATTTTGAAAAACCTTTGTGCTGCTATCTTGACCTGAGAAGGCCTTGACAAAAGAAAGAGAGAGAGGGAGAGAGAGAGGATCTTGTGAGGGGGTGCTTGTGAGGGGATTCACAAGGGTTGCTTCAAGGATCGCTTTGCTTCTTCTTTGTCTGGAGTTTCTCATCCGTGGAAGGGTCGGTAGAGGTAAGGAGTCAGTATCTGGTTGTGGTTCTCTGCTAGCTTCAGGAGGAAGCAAAAGGAGATAGGTTCTCTGCCTTGTCGGGGTGGCAAAAAGGAGGTTCTTTATAAAGGCTTCTCCGCCTAGCTGTGGAGGCTAAAGGAGAGTCACGTTTGTAGTGCAATACTCGGAGGGCGCCTCCGGGGAGTGGACGTAGGTCGAGTTGACTGAACCACTATAAATTTCTGTGTTCTTGTTTCTTGCTTCTGCACTTTTAATTTCCGCATTTATTTTCCTCGTGGTGTGATTTTGGTTTATGTGATTTTTGTTCTTAGTGAAAAGAAATTTTTAAAATACCAATTCACCCCCCCTCTTGGTTAGCTTGGGATAGTTCTATAGGGCTTAACATCCCTGACGAACTCTCAAGTGGTATTAGAGCGTTATTCATAAAAACTAAGTTTGAAAACTTTTTGAATTTTTATCCATGGCTAACCTTGGGAATCACAACATTACGGATGGTTGTTCAATTACACGACCTCCCTTATTTAACAATTTACCTTTTGATTTCTGGAAAACCCGCATGTCAACATTTTTATAATCTACTGATTATCGCATGTGGATGCTTATCAAAGAAGGTTATTCTCTACCTTCTCGTGAAATTAATGGTGTTAAAACTGAAGTTGCTTTTACTGAATGGACTTTCGATGAACGAGATTTAGCTCAATTGAATGCAAAATATTTGAACTATTTTTTCTGTGCTTTAAAATCTGAGGATTACATGCGTGTCTCCACTTGCAAAACTGGTAAAGAAATTTGGGATAAATTGTGTATCACCTACGAAGGCACTAATGAGGTTAAACAATCCCGTTTAAACATTCTCTTGCATGACTACGAACTTTTCCGTATGAAACATCATGAATCGATTTCTGACATGTATACTAGGTTTACTCAGATAGTTACTTCACTGCATGCACTAGGAAAAGAACTTTCAAACTATGAAAAAGTGAATAAGATTTTGAGATGCTTTCCTTCGTCATATGATGCTAAAATCACTGCAATCACTAAATCTAAAGATTTGAACACTTATTCTATTGATAACTTACTTGGCTCACTCATTGCTTACGAGCAATGGGTGATTCAAAGAAATCTTGATGCAGGTGAGAAGAAGAAGGAGAAAACAGTTGCATTGAAGATGCACAAATCAGATTCTGAATCTTTCGGGTCTCACAAGGCAATTCAAAAGCTTTCTAAGGAAGAAACAAAAGCATCATTGGAAAAAAGGTAGGGATCATAAAAATTCTAAAGGGTCTTCTGATGTTGTTTGCTATGAATGCAGGAAACCAGGACATGTGAGAGCTGATTGCCCTACACTTAAAGATCACTCAAGCAAAGGGAAGGGCGAGGAGAAACCTAAGCTAAGGAAGGACAAGATGAGAGTACAAAAAGCATTTTGGGCGGATTCGGCATCGGACTCATCGGAGACGGAACCAGAAGATGAGACATCAAAATTGTGCTTGATGGCAGACGACAATCCTGATCAAGAAGAGGTATGTGAACTTTCCTACGATCAACTTCTTGAAGTTTCAGAAAAAATTCATGCATCATATAAAAAATTAAAGAAAACAGATGCTAACTTGAAATTAGAATTTTTAAATCTACAAAAAGAGCATGAAATTTTGATTAAAGACCATCAAACGATTGATTCAAATTATATGACCTTACTTGATGAATTTGATGAGTTAAATAAAAATCATTGTGAATTAGTTGAAAAGCATGATGCATTAAAAGTTTCACACACATCACTTGAATCTGATTTTAAGAAGACTAAGGAGATGGAGAAAAATTTGAGGATTAAAAATGAAGTCTTAAAGAGCACTAATTTGAAGATTCAAAATGAATTAGAAGCATGTAAGAAAACTAGGATGACACCCACTTTTGATCAATTGCCAAAACCTAGGAAGAGGTAGTATAACTCAAACCACTTAAGAAATCCCTTTCCTGGAGTTAGATGTTTTTCATGTGGCATGCTAGGACACATCTCACACACTTGCACAGTTCACCATAGTACACATTGGGTGTGGAGACCTAAGGTGCATGATCCACAGCATATCACACATGCATTGCATTCTACTCTTCATAAGAAGGAACCCAAACCTACATGGGTTCCTAAATCTAACATTTGGTAATTTTGCAGGAGGGCACTCACAAAAGGCCTCATGAGAGTATGTGGTACCTGGACAGTGGATGCTCTCGACATATGACTGGTGATGTCAATCAGTTTGTGGTACTAGAGTCCAGGACTGGAGGCAAGGTTACTCTTGGAGACAACACCACCAAGAAGGTGGTAGGCGCAGGTATAATTGGTAATTCCAAGAACCTTATGATTGAAAATGTTTTGCTTGTAGATGGATTAAAGCACAACTTACTCAGCATCAGTCAATTCTATGACAAAGGCTTCATCGTGCAATTCTTTGCAAATTCATGCATTGTAAGTTTAAGTAACAACACTATTTTGCAGGGAAAGAGAATCAACAATGTCTACATGCTTGATTTAAATAACATTTAATGTGCTGCTTCATTTTGCTTAAAAACTGTGATTGATGATTCTTGGTTGTGGCACCAGAGATTTGTCATGCAAGTATGAAAACCCTTAGGAAAGTGACCCAAAAAGACCTAGTTAGAGGTGTCCCCAAACTCAAGTTTTCAAAAGATCACCTTTGTGATGCCTGTCAACTAGGAAAGCAAGTCCACTCCACCTTTCACCCCATTAAGGACATTAGCACCTCTAGACCTTTAGAAGTCCTTCACATGGATTTGTTTGGACCCATTAGCACTGCCAGCCTGGGAGGGAAAGTGTATGGATTTGTGAGTGTTGATGACTACTCGAGGTTCACTTGGACTAGATTTCTTTCACATAAAAATGAGTCTTTTGAGGAGTTTAAAACATTTTCTACTTGGATTCAAAAAAAGCTAGGGTGTGAGATTTTGACCATCCATAGTGACCATGGGGGAGAGTTTGAGAATGAAAGATTTTTGAGATTTTTGTGAGGACAAGGGGATTAGCCACAATATTTTAGCTCCTAGGACCCCTCAGCAGAATGGGGTAGCTGAAAGGAAGAACCGGACCTTGGTGGAAGCCGCTAGAGCCATGCTTGCTGAGTATTCACTTCCAAAATACTTTTGTGCTGAAGCGATTAACACAGCTTGTTATGTGTTGAATAGGGTGATTGTGAGAGCCAAATTAAAAAAGACACCCTATGAGATCCTTAAAGGTAGGGAAGTCACCCAAGGAGTAGAAAATTTTGATTTGGATGAAAGGGTTGGACCTTCACACACTTTGCCTAGAGATTGGAGATACTCTACAAGTCACCCCAAGGATTTGATCTTAGGATACCCTTCTAGTGGAGTTAAGACTAGACATGGACTTTGGAAGGAGGTGAACCACTCTGCCTTTATCTCAATGACTGAACCCACCACTATTAACCAAGCCCTTACTGATGAGTTTTGGATTCTAGCAATGCAAGAAGAATTGAATCAATTTGTTAGAAATGATGTTTGGGAGCTTGTAGAAAGACTTAAGGGACAAAGTGTAGTTGGGACAAAGTGGGTCTTTAAGAACAACGTGAATGATTCAGGAGTGGTGGTTAGGAATAAAGCAAGATTAGTGGCTAAGGGGTATAACCAAATAGAAGGGATAGACTTTGAGGAGACTTTTGCCCCTGTAGCTAGATTGGAAGCCATTAGAGTGCTATTAGCCTTTGCCTGTTATAAAGAATTTAAGCTTTTTCAAATGGATGTCAAGAGTGTCTTTTTAAATGGGGAAATAAAAGAAGATGTGTTTGTAGAACAACCCCTAGGTTTTGAGAGTTTCTAATTTCCAAATCATGTTTTTAAATTAAAAAAGGCTTTGTATGGTTTAAAACAGGCACCAAGAGCTTGGTATGAGATCTTAGCATATTCTTACTAGAGAGGGAGTTTGTCAAGGGTAGCGTAGACACCACCCTTTTTCTTAGGAGAGTTGGAGATGATTTACTCATTGTTCAGATTTATGTGGATGATATACTCTTTGGATCTTCCAATAAGAAATTGTGTGATGATTTTTCTAAAAAAATGAGTAGAGAGTTTGAGATGAGTTTGATGGGAGAGTTGTCCTACTTTTTGGGGTTTAGCATAAAATAATTGGAGGATGGAACCTTTTTAAATCAAACAAAATACATAAAGCACATTTTGAAGAAATATGAGATGGACAAAGCCAAGCCAATTAACACTCCCATGACTTTTAGTGCTCCATTGGAAAAGGACCCAAGTGGTAAATCTATTGATCAGAAGAAGTATAGAGGCATGATTGGATCTTTACTTTACTTGACTGCGAGCTGACCTGATATTATGTTTAGTGTTTGCCTTTGTGCTAGATTTCAAGCTGACCCTAAGGAGTCCCACATGACTACTGTTAAGAGAATTTTTAGATACCTTTTGGGGACACAAGGCTAAGGAATTTGGTACCCTAGACACAGCACTTCTTTTGAGATTATCGGATTTTCTGACTCTGATTTTACAGGATGCAAGGTGGATAGAAAAAGCACTTCAGGAACTTGTCAATTCATTGGACAGTCTTTGGTCTCTTGGTCTAGTAGGAAGCAAAACTCTATTGCACTTTCCACAACTGAAGCTGAATACATCGCTCTTAGAAGTTGTGTGGCCCAAGTCCTTTAGTTGACACAACAGGTATTGAATTTAGGATTACCGGTAGGCACCATCTCAATCTTTTGTGACAACACTAGTGCCATATGCATCTCTAAGAATCCTATCCAACATTCAAGGACTAAGCACATTGACATTAGGCATCACTTCATTAGAGATCATGTGACTAAGGGAGACATTGAGTTACACAATGTGACAACTGAAAATCAATTGGCTGATATCTTTACTAAACCACTGGCTTTCGACACTTTCAGTTCTTTAAGGACCAGATTGGGTGTGATTGACATAAATGCATGAAACTTGATCTTTTAGTTACTTTCTTTTGTTTTTGTTTTATATTTAGTTTTTTAGTATGTTTTACTTTTTTTTTCTTAGTTTTCAAAATCATCGCTGAAATGATAACATATTCCATACCATTATTTTTGAAAATTTGTAGTCAATGTATTTTTCATCTCTCAATCTCTTAGATGGAAAAAATATTTTGTGATTGTGTCTTTTTCTCTAACCTATTTTAGTGGCATAGTCTTCTTTTCTAATAAAAAATTTATTTCAAATTAAAGATTGTGTATGAAATTAAGATCTTTTCTTAAGCTTACTTAAGCAAATCTATCTTGTATTTATAATGTTTAAAGTCTTTTTGTCACACCAAGACCCTTCGTTATCCTTATCTTTGATAATTGATTCTATTTGTGGTAATTCTTCCCTATGTTAGAGAGAGAGCTCCTATTCTCTAATATCTGAGAAGATATATTCACAACTAAGAGTTTTTAAGAGGTTATAAAAGAGAATGTAGCTTACAAAAATAAAAAAAAAATTGGCCAATGATGCCAACAAAAGAAGCGCAATGACGCCAAATTGAAAAATATACACAAAAGTGTATCGAAAATAAAAAAAAAGAATGCGCAAAGTGCCACTCAAATTGACAAGAGGCATAAAATGAGCCCACTCAAAAGCAAGCTATTCTCTCTTTTTAAATCTTTTTAGAACTTAGAAGTTTTGGTTCTCAAAGACTTGATTTCGATTGTTTTGCGATCGTGACAAATTTACTTTGGTTCATTATTTTATAAAGATAGTTTTTTCTTAAACCAAGTAATGGATGGATCCTTTTTTCTTATATTCAATTAATTCTTTGAGTTAGGTCCTTGATTTCAAAAGACGATTCTACCCTAAGAAAACGTCTGAGCTAAGGGTAACCATGATCAGATATTCTACTATTCTATGGATTATTGAGATAGTTAACTCATTAACCTACAAGTTTTTAAATCAATTACATGGAATACTACATCATCTTCATGCCTTGGTTAAAAAAAAAACTGTTGTGATGTGCTATTGTTCTTTTGTGTTCCCTCTTCCTTTTTGATATGTCAAAAGGGGGAGAAGTTTATGATGCTTTTACACTTGCCAAACCTAAAATTTTACTGCTAATTGTCTTCATAGTGTTTTGCCATCATGAAAAAGGGGGAGATTGTTGCAAATCTATTTTCATGACTTATGTTTTGATGATTGACAAACACTATTGATTCTCTTGGACTGCTTATTACTTCTAACTTTTCAGGAATCGAAGATCGGACGAACAAACGAAGCCAGTTCAAGATTGCGTAGGTCTAGGGTTGAGTCAGTCTGTACTTTATTTTTTCTCTTCTTGAGTCTATTTATAATGGTCAAAGAGACTGATGCTAAGTAACCCTACACACACACACTTGAGAGACTTAGAAATTCTGGTTTTACTCATATCGGTCAGGACGATATTTACATCGTCCTGGACGATCAGGCTTAAAACAGAAAGTTTAATTAAGGATTCTTAATTAAGGCAGCCGTCATTAACAAATCTGCCTGGACAATGGTCAGGACAATAAGCTCAAAACAGAAAGAAGTTGCCGCCATAGACAATTAAGGTATACTGTATTTTTAAATAATCGGCCAGGACGATCATTGATCAGCCTGGACGATAATCACAAATTATGCCTTAATTGATCAGGAAATCAAGGGAGTAATTAAGGATGATTGATATGATCATATCATCCTGGACGATCACAGGATCGGCTAGGACGATCTATTCAAAAACCTTAGTTACTTCAGTACGATAAATATCGACCAGCTCAAATTCAGGGTGATTCTCTGGACGATTTTCCTCTAATTTGAACTGATCGGCCGGGACGATCGTGAGATCGACCTGGACGATCAAGCCAATTTTAAATCATCCAGTTTGCATTCAGGGCGATGCTCTGGCCGATCTTCTGAGTTTTGTACTGATCGGCCAGGCCGATGTCCATATCGGCCTGGACGATATTGTCGGCAACCTGCAATTAATGAGCTCCTTTGAAGCTCTTCTATTTAAGAGCTCTTGTTCAACGTTTTGAACAACCTTTGTACTGCTGCCTTGACCTGAGAAGGCCTTGAGGAGAGAAAGAGAGAGAGGGAGAGAGAGAGGATCTTGTGAGGGGGAGCTTATGAGGGGATTCACAAGGGTTGCTTCAAGGATCGCTCTACTTCTTCTTCGTCTAGAGTTTCTCGTCCGTGGAAGGGTCGGTAGAGGTAAGGAGTCAGCATCTGGTTGTGGTTCTCTGCCAGCTTCAGGAGGAAGCAAAAGGAGATAGGTTATGCCTTGCCGGGGTGGCAAAAAGGAGGTTCGTTGTAAAGGCTTCTCCGCCTAGCTATGGGGGCTAAAAGAGAGTCACGTTTGTAGTGCAATACTCGTAGGGAGCCTCCGGGGAGTGGACGTAGGTCGAGTTGACCGAACCACTATAAATTTTTGTGTTCTTGTTTCTTGCTTCCGCACTTTTAATTTCCACATTTATTTTTCTCGTGGTGTGATTTTGGTTTATGTGGTTTTTGTTCTTTGTGAAAAGAAATTTTTAAAATACCAATTCACCCCTTCCCTCTTGGTTAGCTTGGGACAGTTCTATAGGGCTTAACATCCCTAATGAACTCTCAACCACATCTTTGTTTCCCAGTCCTTGAAAAACTTTCAGTGCATCTTCCATCATCCCACGCTTGGCATAAACATCAATGAACGCGTTCGCTACAAAGACATCCCAAGTAACTAATGAGTTGGTTAAGGGAGAGAGAAAGGGAAGAGTGTTTGTGGAGAAGAGTCTTGAAGTAGTTTTCTTCATTGCCTTTGTTAAGTGGAGAAGCATTAGGGTGGAGGCGGCGGTAGCTGCAGCGACGACGACTCATGCGGGCTGCTCTATTGTTGAAACTGAAAGCCGAGGTGGAAGCCATTGATTCATTTCATTGGAAAAGAGTAAAGGAAGGGTATATATTTGTAGGATGGTTAGAATCAGGTTTTAGGTCGAACCCGAATCAGACCTGGCACTTTCTAATCCTACCCGAACCTGATCTATTTTTGCAAACGGGTTAGTTTTTCTTATCTGAACCAGACTCGCTTTGGGTCCGCGTCAACCCGAACCCGACCCACTTTGGGTATGTTTTACTAATATATATTTTAATTTTATTTGATTTATTTAAACCTAAATTGAATTAAGGTATGATTTACTTCAATCAATTTTAAATAAACCAAGCTTAATTCGGTTTGGGCAACATGGTTTATTATTTTTTAAAAATAGTATTTACTTATATCATAACAATCTTCTAAAACTCTTCTAAATCAATTAAAAAATGGGTCAAATCGGATTAATTTCAGGTTTCTCGGTCAACCCGAATCAAACCCAATTTTTGCAAATGGGTCGAAATCCTAAACCCGAACCCAACCCTGTTCGTGTTCGGGCTCGGGTTAGGTTTTCGGGTCGTGTCAAATATTGACACCCCTAGCTCAGATTGTTTGCTTGAAAAACTAATTTACTCTATTTTTGGACAATGAGAGTTGTATATCATATTGAGTAAGAGGTATTTTTTCCTGTTTGATCTATTCTATGAAAGTAGATAAATTATGGAAGAAGAATTGCATGATAATTCTAGCATCAGTCTTAGATAAGAGTATAGATTCTCCTCTTTCTAATGTCATGGTAGCGTGAGAACTTTTGGATGTATTTCTTAAGAAGTTAGTCAGGTTTCCTTTGGGCAGAGATATAGAATTCTATATTGATCTATTTCTAGGTACGACCCCAACATCTAAGGCTCCATATTAAATGACACCTAAGGAACTTTAAGAGTTGAAGGTGCCATTTCAAGAGTTGGTTGATAAATAATTCATCCATTCAAGTGTGTCTCCATGGGGAGCACTTATTTTATTTATAAAGAAAAGGACAATACGTGTATAATATTTATAGGAGTTGAATAAAGTCACTATCAAGAATATGTATACTCTACCACAAATTATTGATCTATTCGATCAGCTTACTAGATCTTCTATATTTTTGAAGATTAATCTATGATCAGGATATTATCAGGTAAAGGAGAAAGAGTCTGATGTGATGAAGATACTTTTAGTATGAGGTACAAACACTATGAGTTCCTAGCCTTAATTTTGGGTTGACTAATACACAACCCATATTTATGGATCTAATGAACTGAGTGTTCAAAATTTTTTGAATAAGTTTGTTATTATTTTCATAGATGATATTTTAGTTAATCCTATTTTGGAGACACTGAGGCAGCATCAACTATATGTAATATTCTATAAATGTTAGTTTTGGCTTAGAAGTATTGCTTTTTTTGGGGCACATGGTGTTATTTTTATAGATCCTTAAAAAGTTTAGGAAGTTATTGAATGGCTGAGCCTACTACTATATTTACGGTATGTAGTTTTTTTGGTACGGCTAAATATTATAGGAAGTTTGTGAAATAGTTTTCTTAAATTTTTGCAGCTCTAGCAAGACTGAATAAAAATTAGTAGCTTCTATCCGAAGTCCAGAGTGTGAGGTTAAATTTTAGAGATAAAATAATTGTTTGACTTATGTTACAATTTTGGCTCTTCATCTAATAGAGAAGATTTTCAGGTATTTAGTGATGCTTCACTGAGAGGTTTGTAGGATGTGTTCTAATACAACAAAAAAATGTGATTACCAATATTTCTAGACAGTTGAAGCCACATGAGAGGAATTATCCGACATATGATATGAAACTTATTATTGTAATTTTTATTTTAAAGATCTTATGACACTATCTGTATGATGTTAGGTGTGAGATTTTTACAAATCATTAGAGCTTAAAGTGCATATTTACTTAGAAGAATCTAAATTTGAGGCAAAGGAGATGACTTGAATTGATTAAATACTATGATATAACTATTTAGTATCATTATAGCATTGTTAATGTGGTAGCAAATGCTCTGAACAAGAAATCTTCTGTATTATCATGTGTTCAACTGACTTCTGATGAACACTTAATAAGCAATATTCATCTACTAATTGGGATACCAGTATATTGGCTCAGATGACTTATTCAGCCTTCTTTATAAGAAAAGATTCAAGAAGCTCAAAAGTTAGATATAGAATATACAAAATTGATTGATCAAATTACGTTTGGTAAGAAATTTGAATTATGAGTGTATGATTCTGACATTACTTTCTTTAAGGATAGATTATGAATTCCTAGTTTAGGAGATTTGAGATGAGAGATTCTATATGAGGCTTACTATTCAGGTTATACGATTCTCCCAGGAAGCAGTAAAATGTACAATAATTTGAAAGGTATGTTACAAATCTGGGCATATATACAATAGTTTTGATGATAACAATATTACTGTTTCTTTACTAATACTAGTCTTGCATATCTATTTTGATTGCCCTGCTCACTAATCTTTCAGGTCCACAATTTCACTTGGAACATCAATCAGCTCAAGATCAGGTAGACTAGGATTAAGTCAGTCTGTAATTTTAATTCCAAATGCATCTTTTATCTTTTATTGAGTCAAATGTAATGTGATGGATCCTGAAGCTAAGTAACCTTGCACATACACACTTAAGGGGAGAAATTTGGTGAGTTAGAGTTCCTGTTCTGATTTTGATCATATCGTACAGGACGATCGTGAGATCATCTTGGACGATCTATTAAAAAAATAAACCCTAATTAGGGCATCTGGGTTAAGTAAGCCTGATCAAGAAAATTGTCCTAACGATACTCCTATTGTCATGGATGATATGCTTAAATCAAAATACCCAGCTTCTAAACTCATTTAGGTAAGATTTTATACTCTCAAAGTTGTACTAATCGTACATGATGATCATGATCGTCCTGGACAATTTCTATTCAATCATGCCTAAATTGATCAGGTTATTAGGAGAGTAATTAAGGATAGATTGATCGATTATATTATCCTGGACGATCGCAGAATCATCCTGGACGATTCTCCTAAGTCTCCTGAACATCCCAAACTATCTTTTGGATGATAATGTCTATTTTTGTGCTAATCAGATGGGACAATCGTGACATCATACTAGACGATCAAATATATTTCAACATATCATCCCAATTTATCTTCTAGACATTATGAACTATTTACTGGATGATAATGTCTGATTTTGAACTAATCATATAAGAAGATGACCACATCATCCTGGATAATCAGAATAAACCTTGTGTTCTAATCGTACAGGAAACTCAGATCATCCTGGCTAGATGAACTTATTTATACTGATCGTACAGGATGATTGCCAGATCATCCTAGACAATATTGTCGACAAGTTAGAAATTAGGGCTTTTTTGTAAGCCTCCTATTTAAGTTCTCATATTTTCTTCTTAGAAAATTTTTTGCTATTTTTCTAACCCAAGAGAGCTTAGAGGAAAAGGAGTTTTGGGAGAGAGAGAGAGAGGATCTTATGAGGGGTAGTTTTTGAGGGGATTCACAAAGGTTTCTCCAAGCAAGGATACGATCGTCGTCTTCCTTCTTCGTCCTTGGTTCCTTGGTGGCTCTAGGGAGATGATCATCAGCATTAGATCCAGGTTCTCGGCGCACTCCAAGTTAGAGTAAAAGGATTGTTTAGGTTCTCTGTCTACTCTAGGAGGGAGTAAAAGGATTGTTAGGTTCTCTACCTACTCCGGGAGGGAGTAAAAGGATTCAAGGTTCTTTGCCTCACCGAGTCGGTGAAAAGATTTTGTATGAGCTTCTCCACCTTGCTCTGGGAGTAAAAGGAGAGATATTAACTGATTAGTGTAATGCCTAGAACTGGAGGTTCTGGGGAGTGGACGTAGGTCTGAATTGACGGAACCACTATAATTTTGCTGTGTTCTTTCTACTTATTTTTCACATTTATTTTTGCATGTTTTCTCTGATTGAAATCTCTAATTTTATCATCTACTTCTGCTTAAGCTATTTTAGTTTTAAAATATTCAAAAAGATTTTTCTTTTTGTTTAAAGAATTTTTAAAACACCAATTCACACCCCTCTTGGTTAGCCTCAGGCTAGTTCTATAGGGTTTAACACCCCTCACAAACTTTTAAGTGGTATCAGAGAGGGATTCATAAAATCAAGTTTTAAAAAACTTTTAAATTTCAATCAACGGCTAACTTTGTTAATCACAACACCGCGGAAGGATATTTAATCACACGACCACCTCTATTTGATAATATAACTTTTGATTTTTGGAAAACTCGCATGTTCTCCTTTTATAATCTATAGTTTATCGTATGTAGATGCTTGTAAAATAAGGTTATTCTATACCAACACGTGGCATAAAAATTGAACTTCTTTTTATTGATTGGACTTTTGATGATAGAGATCTAGCACAACTTAATGCAAAATGTTTAATTTATTTTTTTTTTTTTTTTGCACTAAAATCTGAAGATTATATGTGTGTTTCAATATGTTCAACTGGTAAAGAAATATGGGATAGATTATGCATTACTTATGAAGACACAAGTGAAGTTAAGCAATTTAGGTTAAATATTTTACTTGATGACTATGGACTTTTTTGCATGAAACTTAGTGAGTCAATATCTGAAATGTATACTAGGTTTACACAAATAGTCACCTCCTTGCATGCCTTAGGAAGAGAGCTAACAAACTATGAGAAAGTTAACAAAATTTTAAAATGTTTACCTTCTGCCTTTAATGCTAAGATTACTGCTATAACTGAATCTAAGGATTTGAATGTTTACTCAATTGATAACTTACTTGGATCACTAATTGCTTACGAGCAAGGGGTGAATCAAAGGCAGTTTGATGCATGTATAAAGAAAAAGGAGAAAACTGTAGCCTTGAAGGATAAGGAGTCTAACAATGATGTTTCTAGTTCTGATGATGATGACATGGCTTTAATCATAAGGCAATTTAAGAGCTTCTTAAGGAAGAAATAAAAGCATCATTTGAAATGGAATAAAGGTGAAAATAATAAACATTCTAAAGTCTGATTACCCAACTTTGAAGGCTCATCCAAGCAAGGAGAAAGGTGAGGAGAAACCCAAGTTCAAGAAGGGAAAGCGAAGAACCCAAAAGGCTTTCTGGGCAGATTCTACATCTAACTCCTCTGAAACTGAAGTTGAAGAGGAGATAACAAACTTGTGTTTGATGGCGGATGATCATCTTAGTCACTTTGACCAAGAAGAGATATGTGAATTAACATACGATCAATTGCTTCAAGTTTTTGAGAAAATTCATTCATCTTATAAAAGCTTAAAAAATCACATGCTAGCGTGAAATTGGAATTTCTTCACTTACAAAAAGAGCATGAAATTTTGATTAAGATCATTCCACCTTGGATAGCAATCATATGACATTACTTGATGAATTTGATGAATTAAATAAAAAGCATTCTGATTTAACTTCTAAGCATGATTCATTAAAAACATTGCATGTTGATCTAGAAAAAGCTTTCTAAGACCTAGACACTATTGCATGTAATTTAGATAGTAGTGAGCATGCATTGAAACAACAAGTGACAAGCTATGAAGAGGCAAATGAGTTTCTAAGAGAAAAGATCATGGCATTAGAGCAAAATAAAACACCACTTTTACTTGTAGGATTTTATAAAACATCAACAAAGTATGCATCATTCAAACCTAGGAAGAGGCACAACAACCCACATAGATTAGTAAACCCTTTTTCTGGCATTAGATGTTTTTCTTGTGGCATGCTAGGACACATCTCCCACACTTGCACCATTCACCATAGAACATATTTAGTATGGAGACCAAAAGTTCAAAATTTATAGCATAGCATGCATACATCTCATTCTTCTTTCCATTATAAGCGACCCAAACTTGTTTGGATTCCTAAATCTGATATTTGATGATTTTGTAGGTGTGCTCTCAAAAAAGGCCTCGTGAGAGCATGTTGTACCTGGATAATGGATGTTCAAGGAATATGACTAAAGATGAAATTAAATTCATTTCGCTGGAGGCTAGGGCAGGAGGCAAGGTGGTACTTGGAGATAGCACCACCAGGAGAGTGATGGGGTCAGGTATAATTGGTAATTCAAAAAATTTCATCATTGAAAATGTTTTGCTTATAGATGGGCTAAAACATAATCTGCTTAGCATCAGTCAGCTCTGTGATAAAGGCTTCAGCATAAAAAAATTTGCCAACCAGTTGCATTATAAGCTTAAATGACAAAACTATTTTGCAGGAAAAAAGGATCAATAATGTCTACATGCTGGATGTAAATTGCTTAAAAGATGATACTGCTCTTTGCTTAAAAATAATTATTGATGAATCATGGTTATGACATAAGAGATTGTGTCATTCAAGCTTGAAAAGCCTTAGGAAGATCACCCAAAATAACTTAGTGAGAGGTGTCCTCAAATTATAGTTTACTAAGGACCACCTGTGTGATGCCTGTCAGTTAGGAAAGCAAGTCAAATCCTCCTTACACTCAATCAAAGACCTTATCACTAGCAAACCCTTAGAAGTCCTTCACATGGATCTCTTTGGACCTGTCAAAACTTCAAGCCTAAGAGGGAAATTCTATAGGTATGTGATAATTAATAATTGTTCGAGGTTTACTTGGGTTAGATTTCTATCTCATAAAAGTGAATCATTCTTGGAGTTTAGATCTTTTTTCACTTGGATTTAGAGGAAGCTAGGTTGTGAGATTATAACCATTCATAGTGACCATGGTAAAGAATTTGAGAATGACAAATTTGAGTCCTTCTATAAAGAGCAAGGGATAGATCACATAATTTTTTAGCTCCTAGGACCCCTCAATAAAATGGGATAGCTGAAAGGAAGAACAGGACCCTATTAGAAGCCGCTAGAGCTATGTTAATTGAATATTCACTTCTTAAATACTTCTGGGCAGAAGTGGTGAATACATCCTGTTATGTTCTGAATAGGGTAAATCTTAGATCTTAGCTGAACAAGACATCCTATGAGATTCTTAAGGGAAGGATACTCAATATCTCTCATCTTCATTTCTTTGAATGTAAAGTGTTTATTCTGAATAATGGGAAGTCTCAACTAGGAAAGCTTGACCCAAAATCTGATGCAATGTTCCTAGGTTATTCAAGTGTTGGGAAATCTTATAGAGTCTTCAATAAAAGAATACTAGTAGTTGAGGAGACCACTCATGCTGTATTTAATTAATTTGATAATTTTGGAGAATCTAGGGTAGAAGAAGAAGAGGTTATAGAAGTCACCCAAGGAGTAAAATCTATAAATATGGAAGAAAGGGTAGAACCTGATATTTCTTTTCCTAGAGAATGGAGATATTCTTCAAGTCATCCTAAAGAACTAATCTTAGGAGACCCATCTGAAGGAGTTAGAACTAGGCATAGATTTAGAAAAGAAGTAAACTACTATACCTTCATTTTAATGACTGAACCCACCAACCTAAATCAAGCCTTTTCTGATAAATTCTAGATCTTAGCCATGCAGGAGGAGTTGAATAAATTTATAATGAATAATGTTTGCGAGTTAGTAAAAGGAACTAAGGATCAGAGTGTGGTTGGAACTAAATGGGTTTTCAAAGATAAAATGAATGATTCTGGAGTAGTGGTGAGAAATAAGGCAAGATTGGCGGCTAAGGGATATACTTTGAAGAGACCTTTACCCTTGTAGCTAGATAAGAAGCCATTAGGGTGATACTAGCCTTTGTCTGTTATAAGGGATTTAAGCTTTTTCAAATGGATGTCAGGAGTACCTTTTTAAATGGGGTAATAAAAGAATATGTGTTTATAGAGCAACCCCCAAGCTTTGAGAATTCCCAATTTCCAAATCATGTGTTCAAATTAAAAAAAAAAAGACTTTGTATGGATTAAAATAGGAACCCAGGGCATGGTATGAGAAGCTTAGCACATTCCTACAGGAAAGAGAGCTTATTAAGGGGAGTGAGACACCACCCTTTTTTTGAAGAGAGTAGGAGATGAATTACTCATTGTCCATATTTATGTTGATGATATACTTTTTAGATCTTCTGATAAAAATTTATGTGATAATTTTTCTAAAATAATGAGTAAAGAATTTGAGATAAGTATGATGGGAGAATTGTCCTACTTTTTGGAGTTTAGCATAAGGCAAATGGATGATGAAACTTTTCTTAATCAATCAAAATACATTAAGGACATCCTAAAGAAATATGAAATGGATAAAGCTAAGCCAATAAACACTCCCATGAGCTCTAGTGTTCAATTAGATAAGAATTCAAATGAAAAATCTGATGATCAAAAGAAATATAGAGGAATAATTGGATCACTTATTTACTTAACTGCTAGCAGACCTGATATTATGTTTAGTGTTTGTCTTTGTGCTAGATTTTAGGCTGATCCAAAAGAGTCTCGCCTGACTGCTGTTAAGAGAATCCTTAGATATCTCTTAGGGACCCAAGACTTAGAATATGGTATCCTAGGCATAGCACTTCCTTTGAAATCATAGGATATTATGATTCAAATTTTTAGGATGCCAAGTTGATAGAAAAAGCACTTTTGGGATATGTCAATTCATAAGACAATCCTTAGTCTTCTGGTCTAGTAAAAAATAGAACTCACTTGCCTTGTCTATTATTGAAGCTGAGTATATAGCCTTAGGAAGTTGTGTGGCCCAGGTTTTTTGGCTAAAGAAACAAATTTTGGATTTAGGACTTCTTGTAGGCATAATTCTAGTCATATGTGATAATACTAGTGCCATCTATATTTCTAAGAACCCAATCCAACACTCCAGGACCAAACACATAGACATCAGGCACCACTTCATTAAGGACCATGTTACTAAAGGAGACATAGAGCAACACCATGTAGCCATTGAAAACCAACTTGCAGATATCTTCACAAAACCACTGGCCTTTGAAACATTTAGCACCTTAAGAACTAGATTCGGTGTGATACATATTCATGCTTGAAAATGATGCCTTCAATTTATATTTCCATTTCTTAGAGTTTTTGTTTGATTTGCATATTTATTTCTTTTTGTGTTTTTCTTTGCTTTATGTTTTTTATTTCTCGTTATTTTTTTTACTTCTATATTTAAGAATCAGATCACTGCTCACCTCTGCTGATGAACTTGCATTCGAAATGAGATGTATGCCTAGTTTTTTGTTTAGAAGCTTGTAAGCAGTGATTGACTCCTCTAAAATAGTTAAAAGAAGAAATATTGATGAAGGTTTCTCTTCATCTAACTCCTTCAATGGTGTATTTTTCTATTTAAATCAAAATCTTTTTCAAAATTAAAAAGTTGGAATTTGAAATACAGTTCTATTTTATCTTCCTACAGTAATCTATCTCATATGAATAGTATTTTCCAATCATTGAATCACTTTCATGTTTCCTTAATCAGGTGGTTGCATTTATCATATAAATATGATTTTGATTTTATGGTTTACTCTTCCATATACTAAAGAGTGAGTTTTTCTTCTCTTATATCTAGAAGATAATCTCACAACTGAGAGTGTTTGAAGGTTTTGAAAGGAAGCAAGCTTGCAAAAGAAATAAAAAGAGGTACAAAATAAGCCCAACACTAAAAAGATGCAAAGTGTTCACCAATTAATTGAAAGATACACAAAGTGTATCAAAAATCAAAAGATGCGCAAAGTGCGCCAAATAAATTGAAAGACATGCACAAAATGAGCCCACGAAGAAATAAGCTTCCTTCTCTTTCAAATCTTTAAAAATGTTAGAAGAATCCATGTGCCACTTAATATATTCAAACACTTAAGATTAAAAATCATGATTTCTAATTCTTTACTTTACAATACTATTTAATCAGAAATTTTTCTTGAACAAAGTTTGAAAGGATCACTTTTCTTATCTAATTTCTTTTCTTCTGAATTAGATTTTTGTTTAAAAAGAATTTGAGCCTGTAAGGTGTCTGAGGTAGGGTTTACCAAAATTGATTTTCCAACTTTTCCTAGATTTTAGCATTGTCGATTCATTTCTTTCAAGTTTTTAGGCTTAAAATTGAGGTACAAATTATCACTATCTGGAGCTGATCGACTTTTTTAAAAAAAAATTTGTTTTATTCTAATAGTTGATTTTTATCGTATCTTTTGTTTTTGATTTTTAGTATTTTGAGTTTTTTTTTTTGTATTTTAGATCCTCTCTGATCTTCCCTCTCCATCATTCAAATTTTCCAATTTTTGTTCATATTATCCTGGATGATATGATCAAGTCACTATTCAAAATCCATCCAACGTTTGATATGAATCTATTATTGGCAATCATCCTGGACGATATACATAATCTTGGATGATATGATCAAATCACTATTCAATCCTCATCCAATGGTCGATTTGAATTCTATTATTGGTAATCGTCCTGGATGATCCACATGTTTATCCTAGATGATCCACATTGTCAAAACAGCTAGACGATTTGAATTTAGTTGGTACAATCCTTAATGACTCATCATCCTCGATGATCCACGTGTTCATTCAGGATGATCTAGTCAGTCAAAGATCATTTCGTCTGACTCCTCAGGATGATTGCTTGTGTCTAATCATCCTGGATGATGTCTGATCATCTTGGATGATAGGACCACCTTTTTGACCGATCGTTATGGATGTCATTATTGCTTCAAATCATCCTGTATGATATCACGATCATCTTGGATGATCTGAACAACTCTTTATAAACAAGCCGATTTCAAGTTTTTTTTCTCACCCCAAATCTTCTTTCCTCAATCCCTTGCACTTAAATCTTCTTTATGGCTGGTGGTAAACATTCTAGGATGCTGACTGGAAGTTCCTCTAGGGGAACTGTAGACCCTTTCTTCACTAAGGCAGCTGATCAGGCTGCTTACCTTCGGTATAAATCTACAGGGATTACACCCTCAAAGATAATCAATCCCCGCACACTAACCTATCTGGTATTAGATCTGTTCTCCTATATAATCCTTACCTTCGTTTTGACCCTCGTATTCCCTTTCAACTCTGAACTTCTGTATGAGGTCTTTGTTAGCCTTAGACTTAACTCTACCTACACTGCACTTCAATCATATGTCAACAAACGACCTATTGAAATAACTTATCAGGACTACCATGAAATTCTAAAACTTTCCATCACTAAAGAAAATATTCATATCTTAGCTTTAGATCCTTATTTCAACTGGAGCCCTATTAATCAATATTTAAGAAACACCAATGTCACTTACCATGATGGTGCCTCTAGTTCATTAGTCAAAGATGCTAGGACCATCCAACATATCCTTAGAACTTCTGTAATTCCAAAAATTGGTGACCGTGTTCACATTACTCCTTTACTCTCAATCACTACTTATGATATAATGACTCATAGGGATTTCAATGCTACTGATCTTCTATTCAGATATATTGAATACTTTTTTTTTTTTTGAAAAAGATGCAATTGCATTAAAATGTAAACCAAAGAACTTTACAAAGAAGTATCTTTCCTTAACAAGTCAACAAAACTTGTAGGAAGATTAGACTCAATAAGAGATTCCCAAAGAAAATCGCCTAATAAAGCATGCTTGGCACAAAAATCTGCCAATTTATTACATTCTCTATGAGCAAAAAGAAAAATTACTCTATTGAAGACTTGAAAGAAGGAAAGGTCCGTTTTTGTACCTTTGCTCATCTTCAAATCAATCGAATCCTGAAGCATCTTCATTATATTTGTATTATCTCCTTCAATGATTATTCAATTATATTCACAAAACCAATTTTGGATGTAGTTTCCAAAGGCCATAATAGCTTTGAGTTCCAGGTGTGCAATATCCCAATGTATAAGTTTTTTGCCATACGCATAAAGTAATCTCCCTTTGCAGTCTCTAAGAACTCCCGCTATACCTGCCATGTTATTTATTGCAAGAGTAGCATCCACGTTCAATTTAATCCAACCGTGAGGAGGGGGACACCAAGATTTGGACAGCAATTGCTGGTTGGTGTTCCAGTTCTTATCAATTGGATTAGAAAGGATATGCGAAGAATGAGAAATGATCTCTGTAACTGCAAATGCTAAATGAGTTTCTGCCTTGCCGTGCTTCATCAAATTTCTGTATTTCCAGTTATAAAACACTGCCACCGCATAAATCTTCATCAGTCCTTTTTCAGAATTCTTCTCTAATGTATTAATACATTCCTCCATGTTTTGAAATTCCGGAACATTGAAACCATTTTTCCCCAGTTCCTGTAATAACTTCTTCAGCCTTAAACATTTGACAAGAACGTGCTCTGCATTTTCATTCTCCTGGCAGCCTCTTGGACACCTTAAGGAAACAGATAACTTTCTATGGCAAAGCCACTCCATTGTAGGTAAGGCTCCATTCAAAGTTCTCCACCAGAACAAGTATATTCTCTGATCCAGTCTCAACTTCTTCAACCAAATGTGTTTAGTAAACTTATAATTTTTCTGAAACCATATTGCCTCATTGCTTAAAGCAGAAATCGTTTTCCCTGTATTTGTTTTAATAAGTTCCACTTCATCTTCCATATCGTTAGGACCTTTCTTCATTTGCCGTATCAGCTTCACCATTTCTTCTGAAAATAATTCAGATAAAATTTCTGAATTCCAGGTTCCATCTTCATTCATAAGATCAGCAACTTTCTTCTCCTCAGCATCCAACGTATTACAAAGTGCTGGCCATCTATTAATGCTTCTATCCAGGATCCAAATATCAGAATTTATATTGATACTTTCCCCATTGTTAATCTGCCATCTAACAATAGGTTTCAGATGCTCAATTCCATCTTTAATTAATTTCCAAGCTGTAGAAGCCCCTCCTTAGCTCTATCTTCCCATCTAATTTTATCAAATTTTTTGAAAAGAAATTTGTGGAGGAGAGAATCCTTATTCTGCAGGAACATCCAAGCTATTCTACTTCTTAAAGTTCCGTGACTTACTGCAGCTCCATGAATGCCAAATCCCCCTAATTCTGTAGGAAGACATAGAGTATCCCAAGCAATATAATGTGCCCCTTGCTTCCCATTTTCTTTATGCCACAAGAAATTTCTACAGATTTTGTCAATATTAAGTAAAATACTTTTGGGAATGAGAGAATGTGTAACCTGATAGTTTATCATGCTCGAAAAAGCCGTTTTGACAAGAAGAATTCTTCCAGCTAGAGAAAGCCATCTCGCTCCCCATGAATTTAGCTTGTTCATTGCTTTCTCCATATTGCTATTATAGTCTTCAGCCTTCATTCTTCTGAGAACCATCTTAATTCCAAGGTAGTTTAATTCCTTAACTTCCTTGAATTCCAATATTTTAGTTATTTTCCTTTTTCTGTTTCTGGACACTATTTTACCAAAGATCACCATGGATTTCTGAGTATTCACCGCCTGCCCTGTCCATCTGCAGTAAACTTTAAAAATCTTCTTTAATCTTCTTGCATTACTACAGAAAGCTTTAGCTGTTACCAATACGTCATCCGCGTACAGTAAGTGGGTAATTCTTTCAGTATTTGGAGCTAGAGTCATTCCCAATTGATCTTTGAATTCACTAATAGTTTTAGAGAGGAGGTCAGAACATAAAATGAAAAGGCTCGGTGATAACGGACACCCCTGTCTAAAACCACACTGCGCATTAATCCATTCTTTCTCCTATCATTAATCACGATGGAGAATTTTGGATTTGAAATACATTGAAGAATGAGCATAATAAACCTTTCCGGAAATCCTGTCAATTTCAATACCTTTTCAAGAGTTTCCCAGCACATACAGTCATATGCCTGTTCCATGTCGATTTTTAGAATAAAAAAACCTGGCTTAGCAACTGAAGATCTCATCTTACTAACCATCTCTTGTGCAATAATGCTGTTATCCGAAATGCTTCTCCCTTGTATAAAAGCTCCCTGAAATTCTGAAATAACTTTCGGTAGGCAGTTTTTAAATCTATTCAAGAGCATCCCAGCCACCATCTTGTAGATTGTTTGACACAAGCAGATTGGTCTGTATTTGGAACATTCTCTAGCATTTTGGATTTTAGGAATTAGCACCACAACCGTTTCCTTCCATTGATCCGGCATTTCCCCTGTTCTGAAGAAACAATTCACTGCATTCCAGGTTTCCTTCTCCACAATGTTCCAATAGTTTTTGAAAAAATAGGCATTAGCCCCATCAGCACCTGGTGATTTATTATTTCCCATTTTATTAAGAGTGAACTTCAATTCGTCCAGAGTGAAATCTGCTTCTAAAAACTTCTTCAGATTTTCCTGAATACAATCATCATCTTTGAAAACCGGCCAGTTATTAAGATCACAATGACGTTTTTTCCATTTCTGCTTGAAAAAACTTTCCATGATACCATGAATATCATCCTGATTAGAAACAAGAGATCCATCCTCTCTAGCAATTTGAAGAATCCTATTGCTTTTTCTCTTGGCTGAAGCATACATATGATAATATCTGGTGTTTTTCTCGCCTTCTTCCATCCATTGACATTTAGATCTTTGCTTCCACCAGGTTGCAATTCTAGCCAGGTTAGTCTTGAATTCTGTCACCATGTTTCTTAGTAACAAAAGATCTCCATGATTTAAACCTCCTTCCTCTGCTTCTTTGTTCTGGAACACTGAAATTTCCTTTTTCAGCACTTGATTTCTATCATTAAGCTCCTTTAACTTATTCTTACTCCAGTAGAAGATATTTTTGAGCGATCTTTTAATTTTTCTTTGAAGAACCTCCTTAGAAGAACCATAATCTTTCTTCATCCAAGATTTTTTGATAATACCATTTGCAGCCTCATACGAACACCACAGATTTTCGAATCTGAAATCCTTTTTGAACTTCCTAGTAATCTCTTCCAGTTGTATGAGAACAGGGTAGTGGTCCAAGGATACCCTTTGTAGATGCTTGATCACAGCATTCGGATATTCCATAATAACTTTAGAATTAAACCACATCCTGTCCAATCTCTCCCATAATCTAGCGCTCCCATCTTTGTTGTTACACCAAGTGTATTTGGGTCCAATGAAACCGATATCATGGTAGTCATTGTTGATCATAAACTCTTTCATTTCTTGTGGACCTTTGGAGAAAACAAAATTTTTTCCCCCAAATTTCTCATTACTACTGATAAGGCAATTGAAATCTCCTCCAACTATACACGGAGTTTCACAGTTAGTATTATTTTCTATCATTTCCCAAAGCTTTCTTCTTTCATACAAGCTTTTATGACCATACACAATACAAACATTCACAGTTTTGCATTTAGGTGTATAAAGTTCCCCTATAATGCATTGGTTTGAGGTTACCTTAACTTTGAAATTAGCCGTTTTTTGCTTCCATAGCACAAGTAACCCTCCAGACTTTCCAGTCGCAGCAACATTGTGGAAATCCCATTCTTTCCCTACCATCTTTTCCACATCAAAGTTGTTTAAATTTTCCATTTTAGTTTCAATCAAGCCAATAAAGAAAATACCATTCTCATTTATCAGGTTTCTGAGGTAATGGGAGGCCGCCTTTTTTCTTCCTCCCCTACAATTCCATACTAAAATTGAAGTCATTAAACAATCTTTGGGATTAAGGCCCCAGCCTTTATTCCTCCTCCCTCACCTCTTCTCGTTCTAGTCTTCCCCTTGATAGGACCAAGCAATTTCATCTCCTTAGCCAACTTTGTTTTACCAGTAGAAGTTTTCGTGGACATCTGATTCCATTCCCCTTGATTATCCTGGAAGTTCAATCTCAAAACTTAAGTATTGATTAAAGACTGAGGTTCCATGTTAGATGCTAAAATGGTATTTCCGTCTTCTTCAATCCTTCCCAGTATTTCAAAAGGATTAATGGATTTCTTCACCTCCATAACTATCTTGTTTACAGTGATCCCTTCTGAAATTTCCAGAGATCTTTCTTCCATTCCCAACTCATTCTTGTCTTCTTTAACAGCTGTATCTTCTATAGAGGCTTTCACTGATTCTTCAATTATTTCTCCTTCTTCAACACACTGTAATTCCTGAGAATTAACAGGAATACTCAATTTATCCTGGGAATTTCCTTTGATGTCTTCCAAATTCGTCTTCTTAGCTTTGATGTTCCAAGTCTTTACTTGTTGTTTCTTCTTCTCCCATGCTTCACTATCTCCAGTTTTTTTAACCACTGAGTTGAATATTCTTCTCTTGTTATTCACCAACACCCAAGGGCCGTAGTTGTCCTTACTATCCTCAGCCATCCTCATTTTAGATTCCTGCAATATATTTTTATCAGAAGCCAAGTTTTCTACCGCATTGGTCTTCAAACATTCCTCCTTCGTATGGCCGATTTTTCCACAATCAAAGCAGAAATTCGAGATTCTTTCAAACTCGAATTTCTGGAAAAATCTCCCTCCGAGGCTTTCAACCCAAACTCCAGCCGGTAATTTCTGATCTAGTTTGATTCAGACGCAAATTCCCTTCTTCCCCAACTGAACATATTGCCATCTAGCATCAATGGCTTTCCAACAGCAGCTGCTATCCTTGCTATATTCTTCTCATCCCAGCATTGAAGAGGTAATTGTGGCATACGCATCCAAATCGGAGAGGTTAGACCTTCCATAGATGACTGGGAGAACTCCGGTGTCCATTTCTCCATCCCAATTATATGCTCCTTCACAAACTAAGGTCCTCCCATAAGAACTCCTTCCAAAGCTTCAACAGTTTTGAACGAGCATAGGAACCATCCATTCCCCAGCGTCGTGAAATGGAAATTATCAAATCGAGCCCATTGTCTTCTAAGTTCCCATGAAACTTCTTGTGGCTTAATGTTCTTTCCAAAAACTTTGCAAACCAACGATTTCTCCAACAGGTTAGCATTCTTCCTTTCATCTTCCTTGATCAGTTGAATCGCCTCACCGTCTACTGTAAAAATTGCTTCATCCTCTTTGAAGTTCAGCTTGATGTATGGTTTTCTGTTCCATACATTGTCACTTATCTGATTTACCAATTTCTTTTCAGGCAAAGAATCATCCATCTGGTTGACCTCCTTTACATTGTTCTGTTCCGTAACATCTTCTTCTTGTACGCTCTGCTTGCAGCCAATCTGGCTTTCCAGATTATTTTTTATTCCATGCTGATTTTCACCGAACTTTCTACTGTGCTGGTTCGCAATAGTTTTACCATAACCTTGCACAAAAATGTTCATTCCTGATGAAGACATTCCACGATCGATGCCTACCTCAAGATCCTCCAAATCCCTCAAAGAATTCGGAGTTTTTGATTCAGCGAACACCTCAATTGATTTACCTTTCCTCTCCACTACAGGAACCTTTTGAGTTTTATTTCCCACCTCATCGTCAATAACCAAGAAACCTTTAGCTCTTCTTAGTCGCGCTTCCTCCGCATTCAGCGCCGTTCTTGGTCGATCAGAATTTGGATTCACACAATCCAACTCCTCCAAAGAGGTCGCACCAGCTTTCTTCATGATACCGATATATTGAATACTTGACTGGTATTAGGGATCCCAAACATAAGAGAAAACCAAATATAGCCTTATGACACATTATTAAAATATTTAAATATTCGAGTTTTTAAATACTATTTAATTAAACCAATATTGAAATACTATTTTATAATTTTAAATTTTTAGAAATTTCACAGATTTAATTTAACTTGATTTTATTATTATTATTATTAGTTAATTATGAATTGATTTAAAAAACCTTAATTAACTTAAAACTTCAAAAATTTCAAACAAATTCAATTTAAATCAGAAAAATTAAAATAATATATCAAAAATTTCAGAAATTTGAGAATTCTAATTTAAAAATATTTTCAAGATTCAAAAATTTATTTTATTTTAATTAATTTGAATTATTTGAGTACCTTAATAGTTAATTAATATTTAATTAAATATTATATTAATTATTTTAAAAACTAAAAATTATTTTAAAAATAACTTTGAAAATCAGTGGATCTCTTAATCATTAAAAAAATTTTATTTTGATAATATTTTGACTTATTTTATTTTAAAACTTATATATTTATATATATAGGTTTATATATACATATATTTTAAAACTATTTTAAAATTATATGTATTTAAATCTTTAAACTTTGAGAGATCCCCCTTAAAACTTTAAACATGGATTGAGCTTGAATGAATAGCTTTGATTGGGATGATTAGTGGATAATTACCTTAATTATTCACTAATCAAATGGTTGGTTATTCAAATTTATTTTGTCTCTTGCATGTGTAGGGAGCACACACTTGCAGCTAGTCTTAGGGCTCTCCTAGATCTAGGATTTGATTGTAAATGTGATGCTTGCATCTATGTATTTTATTCCAAGGGTTAGAGAGAACAAGTGATTTAATCCTAGCTAACCTCGTGATATTAAGGACAATAATTAAGGACTTCAGTTAAGGACTTATGTGTAGAGAACTTAGAGAAATTCTAACAATTAGGATACAAATCTTTTTTACATGAAACTTCAAACACTTGAACTTAGTGACACATACAACCCATAGAAAAATTTTCATGTGTTTTAGAGATCATTAAGACCCTTAATCAATTTCTTAAGCTTAAACCCTAAATTAACCCTCAAAACTTCTAAAAATTTTATTAAATCGAATTTAAACCCAAAAAATACAAAAAACCCCTCTAACGGACCAGAATCAAGCTCTTAACCAACGAAAATTAAAACCAATTCAATTTAACAGCAATTTTTCACTTAATTTAATTTTAATTGAAAATTGATATTTTATTAATTTTAATAATTAATAATAATTTAAAATTCCAAAAATTTCTCAAACACTTGGGAATCTCTTCTTAGGTCATTCTTGACCTTTGGAGCTGATTTCAAGGAGTTGGGATCTCATTTGGAGCAAAATTGCAAAAAGGCCCTTAAATTAAGGATTTTTAATAATTCATTAAACACATCAAACTTCAAAAATTCATAACTACTTCAAGAAAAATCCAAATTGACCAAACTCACTTGAATTAAACTCATAATGATGTCTAATATTTATTAAAAATATCAAAATTCTAGAAAATTATTAAATTTGAAAAGTCAACCTTTTTGTCCAACCTAGGTCAAAATTTCAAACCTTCGTAACTAAAAATAGGAAAAATCCAATTTCAATGTAATTACTGTCTAACTGATCATGTTAAGGCCTAGTATTTTAATAAAATACTAACTTTCCAGAAAATACTTTTTATTAAAAAGTTAACTTTTAACCCATTAATTAAATGATTAAAATATTCCAAAAATTTTAAAAACTTCAAAATCACTTTAAAACTCTAGAAATATTTAATCAACTTCAAAAATCAGTAATCAACTAACTTAAAATAAAATTTATTAACCTCAAACACTAATCAAATCAAATCACTTAATCACATCGGGTACCACTGGGTAACTCTGGCCTACGAGGCTATTAAATTAGCCCCAAGGAAGGTAAAATAAACTTCACGGTCTCGGTGTGAAACAAAGGTGGTATCCAACAAATAATTAAGAATTAATCTTAAAATAAATCTCAAATCATTAAGACTTAAACTTTAATTAAATTTTTCCCTTAAGCCTTTCAACCAATCGAACCTTAAGTAACTTCAATCTAAATATCCTATTTAGGACATATCAAAATCACACAGCCTACCTCACACACTTTAGATGGTTTGTTAGGATCACCAACTCTAGTTTTAGTATAGGCCGGTGTTTACTTTTCTATTGTGTGTTGAGTTTTTGAGCTTTCACTACATGCTAGTTATTAGCTTAGAATTGATTGACTGACTGTTTATTTATTTATTGTACTCCTTGTTGTAATTGATTGAGCATTTAAATTTCAAATATAACTGCTTGAGATTAACTATAACTGCTTGGAATTATATATAACTATTGATTATTAGGATAACCCTACAGGATTGAGTCAAGATTTTTCAATTTTGATTAATATAAACTTGATTTGATTTGAGTTGTGATTTCAAGTGATTTGAGATGGGATAACATCCAAAAGGGACATCCCTTAGGGGAGAGTCCCTATCCATTTGGAGCTCCAAATTAGGATGATTTTAAAATATCCAAAGAGAAAAGATAACACCCCTTCCAAGGGGGAGTTTCTCTTTATTTGGATATCCGGACCCGACGATCAAAGAAGCAGCAGAAGGATGAAGAAGTGGATAACGAGAAGACCCATTCTCAAAGTCACTTGAGTCTTAGGATTAGAAATCCGGGTTGTTGTCGTTAGTCGTACCCGGCCACTTTACTTTTCTGCAAATTCTGGGATGTAATAATAAGTGGCACTTGCCACATGGACATTCAATTTGAGCTACTGATTTAATTGATTTATTTAATTAATTGCGCAGTAGAACTACTTGCTTTTATAGTCTTTTTACCTGCATGCCAATTTTGATTTGACCTGGAATTCGATTGTAAGCGCTTAAGGACTTATTCAAAATTATTTATACTTAAACAAAAATTAAAACATTTAAGCTCACATAGAAACTCTAACATTTTAAGAAGTAAGCCCGGGACTGCCGGGAGTTTTCATTTCAAAACTCTTCTTTCAAATTTAAGTATTTAATCGAGTCAATCAGCATGTATTCATTAGCGACAAATTAAATAGTCTAAATTTTTAATTGAATTTTTAGCTTAAGCATCAATACCCAACATAAGTCAAAGGGCCAATTAGGATCTGCTCTAGATGTCGGTCCTATTCTTAAAAACCTATCTTAAACAACGTCCCTACCCATTCTAATATTAAATGACTTGATACATATTTTTAAAGCGCCTAGGTGGTTTAGCTGGCTCCCTAATCCAGGCTGGGATAAGTCCAGATTTACACTGCATTAGCTAGGTTCGGGTCACTTTTCAGTACGCAATTTAGACTTAGGATCCGAGGCTGGCTCGGGCTATAAGATCTCAACCTTCGGGAATTGAATCCCAAATTTCTAATAAAATTGACCATAAAATTAAATATCTCTTTCAATCAAATTCAAGCCTAATAGTTAGGATAGGCTGAGAAGTTTTTTGAAGTAATTCAGAATCTCAAAACATCTCCTACCCTTCTTCCTTTGACTCCAGAAATAAGTGTTCAACATTGAACCAATCCCACTTGAAATTCTAAACCTGAACCTCCTTTGATATCGATCTTTGAAAATCTTAAATAAAATTTCTATCGTTATTTTAATCGAGAGTATTCATAGGAAAACTCCAATTTTCCTATGATGTAATTAACTACGAGGGCTTGTGCTCGTAGGAGATTTAGTAACCCAGACCTGATTTTCAAAATCAAAATTTTCAAAACCTTTAATTAATTATCTTTGGGAAGATTCAAAATTCAATGATCATTTCCTCCATTTTCAAATGATCAATAGTGATTAATAACTTCTTTCCTCGGAGAGATATATCAATTTCTATTGTGATTTTAATTATAAAATTAACGATCACTTATCCAAATTATTATAGTTAAACAATTGATTGAAAGATTGAACATAATTTTGATCTTTCGAGATCATATGTTGTCTCTCCTGAGTTTGACTATGATAATCAGGATGAATTAAAAATTTTATAATTCGAACCCATTAGGAAATGATATGTTCACCTCCCGAGATGATATATTATTTATAATGATGCGTTCAATTTCAAAATTTCAAAAATTAAATATTCCCAAAGAAAATTAATTCTTTTTCAAACTACAATTTTCAATCAAAACAAAGAGTCAGAATAAAAGTAAGAGTAATATGGGCAAATAGATCTAACACTGGATAGGTTAGGCGATTATTGACTATCTTAGAGAGTGTAATTCCTACAGTTTTATAGCAAAGGTAAGCAGCCTAATCTGCTACATCAGTGAAGCGAGGGTCCACGGTTCCCCTCAACGAGCTTCCAGTAAGAATCCTGGAATGTTTTCCACCAGCCATTTAGGAGCTTGACTGAAGGAGAGAAGGAATTGAAGTGGAGAAAATTGGAGTGAAGAGAGCCTTGAAATTGGCATGTTTATAAAGAGTTGCCAATATCGTCCAGGACGATCATGATATCATCCAGAATGATTTGAAGCAATAATGTTGGCCAGGCCGATTGGTCAAAAAGGCGGTCATATCATCCAGAACGATCAGATATCGGCAATCATCTCGAGGAGTCAAGCTGGACGACCATTGACGGAAAGTATTGTCCAGGAAGATTAGGTGGATCGTCCAGGAAGATTAGGTGGATCGTCCAGGATGATGAACATTAATGAATCGTACATACCAAATTTAAATCATCCAGGCATGTTTTCCGCATGGATCGTCTGGGACGATTAGGTGGATCATTCGGGATGATCACTAATAATTGGTCAGATCAGTCGTTTGATGCATTATGGGGATGAGTTGATCATATCATCCAGGATGATATGAGGATCAATCAAGATGATGTGAACAAAAAAAAATTGAATAACAGAGAGGAATGATTAGAGGATCCAAAATACACAAAAAAAAATTCAAAGAAAAATATCAAAAAAAAAAAAGAAAATAACCAACAAAAAAGAAAATAAAAAAAAAGTTTTTTTTTTTGAATCGATCATTTCCAATAAATGAGAATTTTTCCTTAAGTTTAAATTCAAAAGCCAAAAAGAGAAATGATGATGCTGAAATCCAAAAAAAGTTGGAAAATCGACTTTCTTAAACTCTACCTCGGACACCTTACAAGTTCAAATTCCTTTCAAACAAAAATCTAATTCATAAGAAAAGAAATTAGATCTAAAAAGTGATCCTTTCAAACTTCATTCCAAAAAAAATATCTGAGAAAATTATATTATAATTTTTCAATTTATTTGGCTCACTTTGCATATCTTTTAATTTTTGATACACTTTATGTATCTTGCAATTAATTGGCAAACATTGCGCATCTTTTCATTGTTGGGCTCATTTTGTCCTCTTTTCATTTCTTCTACAAGCTTGCTTCCTTTCATACTCTTTAAAGACTCTCAGTTGTGAGACTATCTTCTAGACATAAGAGAAAAAAAAGCTCACTCTTTACAATAAGGAAGAATAATCCACAAAACAAAATCATACTCATATAATAAATGCAATCACCTGATTAAGAAAATATAGTAATGATTCAATGCTTTGAAAATACTATTCATATGAGATAGATTACCGTATGAAGATAAAATAGATCTCTATTTCAAAATTCAACTTTTTAATTTTGAAAAATATTTTGATTAAAAAAAAAACATCATTAAAGAAGTTAGAGAAAGAGAAAAAATTATCAATGTGTCTTCCTTTAACTGATTTAAAGAAGTCAATCATTGCTTACAAGCTCCTAAATAAAAACCAAGGAAAACCCATCTAGAAAACAAGTTCATCAGCAGAAGTGAGCAATGATCTTATTCTGAGGGAAATCAAAAACCAAAGGAAAGCACTTAAAAAGAAATTTACAAATCAAACAAAAACAATAATAAAAAGGAGGAAAATTAGCATAAAAATAAATAAACAAAATCATAACAAGAAATAGACAAATAAATCAAAATCATAAAGTAAAAATAAAAAAAAATAAACATGCAAATCAAACAAAATACTATAAATAAAAACATAAATTGAAAGTGTCATTTTCAAGCATGAATATCTATCACACTTAATCTGGATCTTAAGGAGCTAAAGGTTTCAAGGGCCAGTGATTTTGTGAAGATATCTGCAAGTTGATTTTCTGTAGCTACATGATATAGCTCTATATCTCCTTTGGTAACATGCTCCCTAATAAAGTGGTGCCTGATGTCAATGTGTTTGGTCCTAAAGTGTTGGATTGGATTCTTTGAAATACAAATAGCACTAGTTTTATCACATATGATAGAAATTGTGCCTACAGGAAGTCCTAAATTCAAAATTTGTTGCTTTAACCAAAAGACCTGGGCCATACAACTTCCTAAGGCAATGTATTCAGCTTCAGTAATGGACAGTGCAATTGAGTTCTATTTTCTAACTAACTAGGAGACTAAGGATTGTCCTATGAATTGACATGTTTTAGAAGTGCTCTTTTTATCCACCCTACATCCTATAAAGTTAGAATCAGAATATCCTATAATTTCAAAAGACGTGATATACCTAGGATACTAGATTCCTAAGTCTTAAGTCCCTAAGAGATATATAAGGATTCTCTTAACAGCAGTTAGGTGGGACTCTTTTTGATCAGCCTGAAATCTAGCACAAAGACAAACACTAAACACAATATCAAGTCTACTAGCAGTCAAGTAAAGAAGTGATCCAATTATCCCTTTGTATTTCTTTTAATTAATTGATGTTTTATTTGAATACTTATCTAATTGAACACTAGAACTTATGGGAGAGTTGATTGGCTTAGCTTTACCCATTTCATATTTCTTCATAATATTCTTAATCTATTTTGATTAATTAAGAAAAGTTTCATCATCCATTTTCCTTACGCTAAACCCCAAAAAGAAGAAAAATTCTCCCATCATACTCATCTCAAATTCCTTACTCAATATTTTAGAAAAATTAACTCAAATTTTTATCAGAAGATCTAAATAATATATCATCAAAATAGATCTGAACAATGAGTAATTTATCTCCTACTTTTATCGAAAAAAGGGTGTTGTATACGCTCCCCTTAACAAACTCTCTTTCTAGTAGGAATGTGCTAAGCCTCTCATTTCATGCCCTGGGTGCCTGTTTTAACCCATACAAAGTCTTTTTTAATTCGAAAACATGATTTGAAATTGGAAATTCTCAAAGCCTGGGGGTTGCTCTACAAACACATCTTCTTTTATTACCCCATTCAAAAAGGCACTTTTGACATCTATTTGGAAAGGCTTAAATCCTTTATAACAAACAAAGGCTAGTAGCACTCTAATGGCTTCTAATCTAGCTATAGGGGTAAAGGTCTCCTCAAAATCAATCCCTTCTATTTGATTATACCCCTTAGCCACCAATCTTGCCTTATTTCTCACTACTACTCCAGAATCATTCATTTTATCTTTGAAAACCCATTTAGTCCCAACCAGACTTTGATCCTTAGGTCTTTTTACTAACTCCCAAACATTATTCCTTACAAATTGATTCAACTCTTCCTACATGGCTAAGATCCAAAATTCATCAGATAAGGCTTGATTTAGGTTGGTGAGTTTAGTCATTGAAATGAAGGCAAAGTGATTTAGTTCTTTTCTAAGTCCATGCCTAGTTCTAACACCTTCAGATGGGTCTCCTAAGATCAGTTCTTTAGGATGATTTGAAGAATATCTCCATTCTCTAGGCAAAGAAACATCATGTTCTACCCTTTCCTCCAAATTTACAAATTCTACTCCTTGGGTGACTTCTATAACCTCTTCTTCATCTACGCTAGACCCTCCAGAATTATCAGATTCATTAAATATAATATGAGTAGTCTCCTCAACAATTAGGGTTCTTTAATTGAAGACTCTATAGGATTTCCCAACACTTGAGTAACCTAAGAACACTCCTTCATTAGATTTTAGGTCAAACTTTCCTAGTTGAGACTTCCCATTATTCAAAATGAACACTTTACATCTAAAGACATATAGGTGAGAGAGGTTGGGTGTCCTACCCTTCATAATTTCGTAGGGTGTCATGTTTAGCTTAGATCTAAGATTTACCCTATTCAGAATATAACAGGTTATGTTCACTACTTCTGCCCAAAAGTATTTAGGAAGTGAGTATTCAGCTAACATGGCTCTAGCAGCAACTATTAGGGTCTTGTTCTTCCTTTCAGCTATCCCGTTCTGCTGAGGAGTCCTATGAGCTAAAAAATTTTGATCTATCATTTGCTCCTTATAGAAAGACTCAAATTTTTCATTCTCAAATTCTCCACCATGGTCACTATGAATGGTTACAATCTCACAACCTAGCTTCCTCTAAATCCAAGTGGAAAAAGATCTAAACTCCTCGAATGATTCACTTTTATGAGACATAAATCTAACCTAAGTAAAACTGAATAATTATCAACTATCACATACCCATAGACTTTCCCTTCTAGGCTTGAAGTGTTGACAGATCCAAAGAGATCCAAGTGAAGGACTTTTAAGGGTTTACTAGTGGAAGGGAAGGAGGATTTGACTTGCTTTTCGAACTGACAGGAATCACACAGGTGGTCCTTAGTAAACTCTAATTTGGGGACACCTCTCACTAAGTCATTTTGGGTGATCTTCCTAAGGCTTTTCATGCTTGCATGACATAATCTCCTATGCTAAAGCCATGATTCATCAACAATAGTTTTAAGCAAATAGCAATATCAGATTTAAAGTAATTTAAATCCAACATGTGGACATTATTGATCCTTTTTTCCTGTAAAATAATTTTGTCATTTAAGCTTATAATACAGCAAGTTAGCAGAAATTTTATGCTGAAGCCTTTATCACAGAGCTAGTTGATACTGAGCAGATTATATTTCAGTCCATCTACAAGCAAAACATTATCAATGATGAAATTTTTTGAATCACCAATTATACCTGATCCCACTACCCTCCTGGTGGTGTTGTCTCCAAGTATTACCTTGCCTCCTTCCCTGGCCTCCAGTAAAATGAATTGCTTTGCATCTCCAGTCATATTCCTTGAACATCCACTGTCCCAGTACCACATGATCTGGTTCTCTTGTACGTCAGACAACAAGATTTATTTTAATCATCTAGGTCGATGTGGTCATCATCCTATATGATTAGTTCAAAAATATATTTTCATCCAGCACATAGTTCAGGTCGTATAGGAGATAAGTCGGGATGATATATAAAAATGATAATCCAGGACAATGTTGTGATCATCCTGTACGATTAGTTCAAAATAAGATATTATCATCCAGCAGATAGTTTTGGACGTCTAGCAGATGGATCCGGACGACTTGAAATATAACTGATCGTCCAGGATGATGTTGATATCATCCTGTATGATTAGTACAAAAAAGATATATCATCCAGCAGATAGTTCGGGACGTCCAACAGATTGAGGGGAAATTTATGGTTTTCTTAACTGATCGTCTGACCGATCCTTCGATCTTCCCGAACGATATGATCTATCAATCTAATATTAATTACTCTCCTTAATCACCTGACTAATTTAGGCATAATTAGCATGTATCGTCCAGGACGATCAAGATCATCGGGGACGATAGGAACAAAATTCTTATTATAAAATATTGCTTAAAATATAATTGGCAGCTGATTTCTCAATTTGTATTGATCGTCCTGTACGATCGAAATCGTCCAGGATGATTACTTAAGAAAAATTAATTAGTTGGGATGCCCTAATCATAGTTTCTATTTTGACCTGATCGTCTAGGACAATCTCACGATCATCTAGGATGATATGATCAAAAATAGAACAGGAATTCTAACTCATCAAATTTCTCCCCCTGAGTGTGTGCGCAAGGTTACTTAGCTTTGGGATCCACCACATTACATTTGACTCAAGAAAGGAAAAAAAAATATTTAAATGAAATTACAAACAGACTCGATCTTGAACTGGCTTGAATTGCAATTGATCTTATGGACCTGAATGGTTAGGAAATTAAAATAAAAATAGGAATGTTTGTTATTATCAAAATTATAATGCTTGAATACAAATTTGCAACATAGGTGACATAGTAAAATGAGCTTATTGCCCACCATAAAAAAAATCTTAATCTTCCTATGTCTAAGGTTTATCAATTTTAAAAGGGTAACATTAGAATGTGACACTCACTATATAAGGAGACACAAGGGTTTTACGAGGTCTAAGGATTAACACTGGGTGGTTAAGGAATAGGGGTTATTATGGCTTTAAATTTCTAAAATGGGGTAACATGTGCAAATCTTTGAACCTTTTTTCCTTTACTTAAGAGGTATGTTGCATAATAACAAAAGACACAAGGATCAATGCCTCCTTAGGACTCATAGCCATGCAACCTGAGGATTTCAACCTATATAATCCATATAAATTAGGGAAGAGGATATAAAGATGAACAAAAATTAGACATAGATTAAAGCACTAAGGTTTAACTTGAAATTCATTTACTTTTTGACATCATATGTTATATTTGAAAATTAACCACTTATAGTAAATGAGTTTTAAACATAAGATATAGACTAGGTTAAAGTGGTAAAGCCTAATCTATTTCCAATGAATAAACACCTTATACAGAGCTAATATATAGATCAACCTAACATGTTAAAGCTCTGATTTTACATCTTTTCATATTTTTGACATGTTCATGTTAGTGAAATCAAAACTTAAAGGCTTAAAATCATTAAGGAGTCAATTATTATGATTATTTAAGCATTTTATTGGTGAAACCAAAATCACCTTAGGGATGTCTTCTTCATGCAAAAAAAATAGAAATCTAATGTACATGACACATATTAGTGGCATACCTTACAGACCTAGTTAACCATATGAAGGTCAGTGAGGTTTATAGAGGGGTAAGCTTTAGCCAACAAGGCTAAAGCTTTGTTATTGAGCTATCCTATGGCCAATATCTAACAAACCCTACCATATATTGGGTGAAAGTAAAGGGAATAGTATAAAGTGTGTGTGAATGCGTGTCACCAAATTTTTCATAATAAAAGAGAGTGTCTTGACAAGTTGTAGAGATTATACATGAACCGAGAAGCAAGTTAAGGTATGTCCGTATGTCTCAACCCAATGAAGGGGCCTCTCTTAAGGCCTGGAAGCTACGAATCGCCTTCCATGACATGAAAATAATATCCCTCACAAGCAACACAAAAGAGCATACATATAAGAAAATGATATGATAGTGATGCATGAATATGTGAAGTAACGCATATATCAATATGATCTAACTCTACATGCATTGAGAGAAATAATTTTCTAAAGTTTTAGGTCGAATAATGACCTATGTCTTTAAAAAATCAATTACAAAACTTAGGGGTTTTACCATGCCCAGATAAAATTAGAAAGTAAAAAACATCCCCTAGTTTATTTTATCCAAATTTGAGCCCTAAATGATCATTGGTTAGGGAGAATTAAATTAAAATTTGTGGTGCTTTAAACCCTAATTACTTCCTATACATTGATCATTAACCTCTGGAGTTATTTTTAAATTAAAGTTTGCTTTATCTCGGTTCCATAGAGCCTAAGAATATATAATTTGGCTAAGAAATATATTTATAATGATTTTTCAAAGTTCTGGGTATTTTTTTAATTAAATAATCAATTAAAAGCATTTAACGTCGTGCCGCCATTGCCACTGCCATGTCATACTTGTGTGAGAACACATGTCAGTGTGCTATTGACCATCGCTAAGTGGTGGCCTTCAGCCTAATTACTCCCTATACATTAATCATTAGACTTTGGGTTATCAGATTGCATGTAGTTTGCATGTACGATTGTGATCATGTTGGACGAAATTACGGTTCATCAAACTATTCAATTTAATCAAATGGATCGTGCCATCCAACCAAGTCTGGGCCATCAGATCCAATACACGCACGATCAGATGGCAAAAAATTGGCAGATCGATTTAGTTTATTTTTGAATTATTTGGAAGAATGCCCATAACTTTTTATTTACTCAATCAAATTAAGTGAAATTTTAGATAGAGCTTCTTTGTTATTTACTATCAAATTCCATGAATTTTGGATAAAGTTTGGGGTCTCCATAACATAGGATAGTAAAGTTATTTAAATCCTAGATCTAGACCTAGGGTTTGAAATTTATCTCTATCAGTGGATGAAATGGCTTCTTCTTAGGCTTGTTCTTTTGTTTGTTCTCTTCCTTGAAGCTTGAGAGGTAACTTATATGAAGGACCCACACTGTGAAATTCTTGGATTGAAAGTTGGAATCTCTTTAAGGAAATAGGCTACATGTCACCTCGGATCTCCGGTCCAATAAGCTTTCAAAGGCTATAAATAATATGGAAGGGAAAAAGAAAGCTCCAGAAGAGGAATGGAGGCAATGGGAGCTCTAGGGTGGCTCTAGTTGGAGAGATCTCTTGTTATGAGGGTTTTGGATGTTTTGCCAAATTTTAAGCAATGGAGTATAAAAGGTGGGCTGAGATTGATTAGGCTTGCTTCCTAGATGTTTGTCAAGTGTCCTAGGTGGTTAGGTGAGCAAGCTTTGACCAGAGAAGGACAATCTTATGTGGAAATGGAATTTTGGCATTTTGTGAGGGGGATCCACTTAGGTTAAGTTTGGCTTGGATTTAAACAACTTTAAGAAAGTTCTAGAGTTAATCTAAATAAGCTCAAAGAGCTAGTATGGGTTGGAGATAAGGATTTGCATTAATTTGGCCAAATTTGATCTTTTGGGTATTTTTGGAATATTTAACTAATTTGACCACTTTGACTGGTCAAACATAGTCAAGATGACGAGGATAGACTATGGGGAGTCCCTAGAAGCTACTTGAATTGAATGCATGAGATTTGATATATTTGAACTATTTGCATAGTTTAACCAAGCCAACTTGATTAAGGTGGCCCACCTAGGCTTTGAACTCATCAAAGGCAATAAGGGCATCATTTGAAGATTTGAAGGAATGGGTTTTGGAATTTAAATGACCCTAGCCAAGTTAACACCATCATCTCTCAGCCTCTCCTTCAAATAAAAACACTGCTAACAGTACCTTTTGGTTCTCTAGATATTATATACTGTTAAAGATCTTCTTTATCCTTAATAACCAATCTTCTATAGCTTGGGGTCCTACAACTCCTTTGAATTATGGGGGCTTTAATTTATGAAATATTTATAAATTCTCATCTCCCTCGTCCTCCTTACTCCCAAATGGCTTTCTATGTATATCACCCATTACCTATGCTAGAACACTGACCATCTACATAACACATCTAATGATACTGGAGTTGCACTGTGTTATTCATTGGATTCATTTTTCTCTAGCCGGTTATTTGATTGAAAATATATGTTTAATTTTAAAAAAAGTATTAATTTTCTTTGGGAAATATTTAATTTTGAATTTTAAAATTGAACACATCATTATGAACAGTATATCGCCTTGGGAGGTGATCATATCGTTCCCTAATGGGTTCAAATTTTAGAATTTTAAATTTATCTGAATTATCGTAGTCAAACTCAAGGGGGAACAACATATGATCTCGAAAGATCAAAATGACATCCAATCAATTGGTTAACTAAAATAATTCAGATAAGAGATCGTTAATTTCATAATTAAAATAATGATAATAAAATAATATATCTTCCGGAAGAAAGATGATATTACCTATTATCGATTATTTGAATATGACGATAATGATCGCCATTTTTGTTTGAATTCCCAAAGATAATTAATTAGAGGTTTTGAAAACTTGATTTTAAAAATCAGGTCTGGGTTTATAAATCTTCTACGAGCACAAGCCCTCGTAGTTAATTACATCGCAGGAAACTGGAGTTCCCTACGAATACTCTCGATTAAAATAGTGGTATGAATTTTATTTAAGAATTTCAAAGTTGGATGTCAAAGGAGGTAAAGTTTGGAATTTTCAATTGGGATTGGGTCAAATTTGAACATTTATTTCTAGAGTCGAAGGAAGAAGTGTAGGAGGTGTTTTGAGATTCTGAATTACTTCAGAAATACCCCAGCCTATCCTAAGTGTTGGGCTTAAATTTTGATGGAAAGAGATTTAATGTTTAAGTGATCAATTTTATTGGAAAATTGGGATTCAATTCCCGGAGGTTAAGGTCTTATGAACCGAGTCAGCCTCAGAACCTAAGTCTAAATTGGGCACTTAAAAGTGGCCCGAACCTAGCTAGTGCAGTGCAAATCTGGACTTACTCCGGCCTGGATTGGGGTGCCAGCTAAACTACCTAGGCGCTTTAAAACATGAGTCTAGTCTTTTAATGTTGAGTGGTCGGGATGTTGTTTAAGAAAAGTTTTTGAGAACGAGGCCGACATCTAGAGCGGATCCTAATTGGCCGGATTTTCTGTTAACTCAACTTGGTTTTATTTTCATTGGTTAAGTGTTTGATTCTGGTCAGTTTTAGGAGTTGTTTGTATTTTTTGGAATTAAACTTGATTTATTACATTTTTTGGAAGTTTTAATACTTAATTAAGGGGTTAATTTTGACTTGTTTAATTTTTTTGACTTAATGAACTCCAAATTTGATGAGATTTGAACCTAAGGTTTATATTGTCACTAAGTTTAATGTTCTCAAGTTTCACCTCTATTGGGTGTGTGTAGAATTTCCTAGGATTTTTCTAAATTAACCAGACCTTCTCCTTAATTATTTTCCCTAGGTATTTCTACTGTTCAAATTGGCTTAAAATTTGGTGTTTCTAACCCTGGCATACATGAATCCACACCACAGAAATTTCATCGTAAAACATTGAGAATTTAAGGAGTTATGAATTTTCAAATTTTAGAGTCCAAAATGGACCCTTTATCTTGAAAATTCACATCAAAGAAAACCATTGGGTATCTAACCCTAGAAAAATTAGTGAACATGCCTAAGATACCCAATAATATTTCATCAAAATTTGGGCTCCAGTTGATCACTAGATTGTGAGCAAATTGCAAAAAACATAATTCAAACAAATGAAACTATCTCACAATACATAGACCAAAGTAACTTGATTTTAATTTTATTAAATACTACATAAAATTACCTTTCCAACGAGCCCAACAAAGTCAAATTTGGTGAAAAATTCGATTTTCTATGAATTTTGGAAGATCTAGGCATTTTTTTAATTATTTTTGACCATTTTTGGTCAAACTGACCAGAATGGCGGCGCCCAATGGGAACACGCCACGTGGCGGGCTGAGCTAGAAAACTTCAAATGTCCATAACTTTCAAAATACTCAACGAAATTGTACGAAATTTGAACTGTAGCTAGAGGGCAACATGATCTAATAATGCCTGAAGTTTGGAGGCTCCATGCATTGTAGATATGCTACAGTTTCAAATTGAAATTTAAACTAAAAACTCAAATAAGTTACAATCCAACTGTCGGATTTTTGTGTTCATGGGCTCGTTGGAAAGCTTCCATGATCCTGTACAACTCTTATGAAGACACCAAGAGCTGGAACTCGTTGGATTGAAAATTATATTTGAAACTTCTCTTTCTCTCTCTAGGTTCCTCTCTTTTCACCATGAGACTTTAGAGGCTTGGATTTGGTGGGGGAAGGCTTGGAAGTGCTAGAGGAAGATCTATAGGAGGTTTTTGAGGGTTTTGAGTGCTGGATTAGCTCTGGATCAGAGAGAGTGAGTGAGAGATAACTTAGGGGTTAAATTGCTTAATGAGATATTTTGCCCCATTGAATCATTTCCTAAACAAATGGGTGGCTGGGATTGACTGAGGGAGTGCTTATGATCAAGCCATCTATCCCTAGGATTGTTGGGAAGCTAAGGGAAAGGACAAGGCAAGGACATGAGGTGGAAAAACTCCTTTTTGCCTCTTATGGACATGTGGGATGATGGGAGCCATTAGATCTCCACCCAAAGGCTAAGAAAATCTTTGAGAAGGTTCTAAAAATTGATTAAGACTGCTGGAGTGGATTGGATTAGAGAAGGTTAGCTCCAAGAGGTCATTTGACCAAGTTTGACCACTTCCTAAGCTTGGTTTGACACTTTGACTTGTCCCCATGCCACATGGCAGCTGAGGTGGCATGGGAAGTGTAAATATTAGCTAGTTGGAATGGTTTAGATTTGGCTTGAGGCTAGAAAATTTAATCTTGAATGAAAACAAAAGGGTTTCAAATGATTTGACAAAGCTTTTATGAGTTGACTTGGTCAACTAGACTTGGATTTGATTGGCCATGATTTAAGGCATGATTAAGCCATGTTTTGGAGTTGATTTGAAGCTTGAAAGAGATTAAATGGTTTGAATATATTAAAATAACCTATTTAAACAATAAAGGGCATTTAGGTCAACCTAGATTGACTTGGTCAACCAAGTTGGCCTAAGACCCAAATTTGGACTCAACAAGTTTGGTTGGATGTTTTGAGTCTATTGAAGGTTGATCTATAGTTTGGATAAGTCAATTTGGTCAAAATGCATATTTTGACCTTAAAGATCTTATTTTGGTCAACCTAGGTTGACTTGGTCAACTAGGTTGACCCAGGGTCTAGAAATGGGCTCAATCAATTTAAAATGACATTTGGAGACTATTGGAGGTGGTCTCCAGGTCTGGAGTGTTAAGATAGTTGCTATTTGTATGTTTTACATTTTTGCAACTTGTATAGTTTTGATGATTCCAAACATTATTGTTCAAATGTATAGTTATCTCCTAACAAATTTAGAAGATTTGTATTTGCTCTTGTGTGTACTAACATTTCAGGAAAATCGAACTCCATACTACGAAGACTTCAAATCAAATTCAGCATGTAATGCTTTGTGAATTTGAAGCTTGTACTTTTCTTTGAAATAAACTTGAAAGGGAGTGATTGTAATTGAGTGAATAAAAACATACTCACACACATAAGGAGATCATATAAAATTTATACTGATCGTACGGGACGATATCAGTTCGTACGGGACGATCAGACAGTTATCTCCTATTAAGATCACATGGAACGAATAGGAACTGGATAGAAAAATTTTTCTAAGTCTTATTCGTCCAGGATGAAATTAAAAATAGTCCGAGACAATTTGTTCTCTGTAAAATTTTCGTCCACACGAAATTAAATTATCGTACATGATGATTTGTTCTCTGTAAGATTTTTGTCCAGACGAAATTAAATATCGTCCAGGACGATCTGGTCTCTATAAGATTTTCGTCCAAACAAAATTAAATATCGTCCAGGACGATCTGGTCTCTGTAAGATTTTCATCCAGACGAAATTAAATATCGTCCAAGACGATTTGGTCTCTATAAGATTTTCATCCAGACGAAATTAAATTATCGTACATGACGATTTGCTCTCTCTAAGATTTTTGTCCAGACGAAATTAAATATCGTCCAGGACGATCTGGTCTCTGTAAGAATTTCGTCCAGACGAACCAATTTTCGTCCAGACGACACAACCGACTTAGGATGATTTTTCTGCAGTTTTTGGAACCGACCTTGTAATAACCATTCATACCGGACGAACTTGGTTCATACGGGACGATCAGCTTGTACGAAAACATTTCATACACATATACAAAGAGGTTCATTTCAAGGCTTTTAAGTAATATCGTCCAAGATGATCCACGATCGTACGGGACGATCCACTGCGTACAGAATTGAAAACTTGCAGGTTTTGGGCAGTTTTTCTTATCTTTTGTATAAATAGTCCAAATTAGACTGCCATCCAATCTTTTTGTCATTTGATCTTCGTGCCTATTGAGAGAAAAGTTAAGGAGAGAGTGTGAGAGAGCATTCAAAGGAGGATTCCTACCACTGGAGTGTGAAGACTTCACTTGGTGTTTAAAGGTAAGAATCTCTAGTTGTGAATTTGGATTACTTCACTCTTTTCTTTCTTTCTTCTAGATTTCTTGTGAGAAGATCTGTCAAGGAGATCCGGTTCGCTGCCGACACTTGGAGAGTGTGAACAGCCGAAGGGTTCGCTGCCTACACTTGGAGAGTGTGAACAGCCGAAGGGTTCTCTGCCCACACTAGGAGAGTGTGAAAGGATGGAAGGGTTCGCTGCCTACACTTGGAGAGTGTGAACAGCCGAAGGGTTCTCTGCCCACACTAGGAGAGTGTGAAAGGACGAAAGGGTTTGCTGCCTACACTTGGAGAGTGTGAACAGCCGAAGGGTTCTCTGTCCATACTAGGAAAGTGTGAAAGGACGGAAGGGTTCTCTGCCCACACTAGAAGAGTGTGAAAGGACGGAAGGTTCTCTGCCAACACTAAGGATTGTGTAAAAGGACGACGGTTCTCTGCCGCACCGGGTAGTGGTGAAAAGAGTGTTTGTAAAGGCTTCTCCGCCTTGCTGTGGGTGTAAAAAGAGAGTCACTATTGGTATTAGTGAAATACTCAGATGGTGCCTCTGGGGAGTGGATGTAGGTCATGTTTAGACCAAACCACTATAAATCTTGTGTCATTTACTTTACTGCTTTTTAATTTCTGCATTTTTCTTTTGTTTAAAAACTCTGTGGTTGAAAAATGTTTTCTATAAAAAACTTAATAAAATGTTCATTTCGGTTCAACACATTTTTAAAGAGGGAATAAATTTTTAAACTACCAATTCATCCCCCCCCCCCTCTTGGTAGCCTTGGGACATTAACTTAGGTCTAACAACCTATTCACTAGACTTAACAAGTGGTATCAGAGCATCATTTCAAAATCATAAGTTTAAACTACTTTTTGATTAACGTAGATGGCTACATTCGGAAACCAAAACACACCTGAGGGTTACTCTATTACTAGACCTCTACTGTTTGATAATATTCCTTTTGATTTCTGGAAAACACGTATGTCTACTTTCTTACAGTCACTTGATTATCGTATGTGGATCCTAGTCCAGAAAGGTTATACAAAACCAACTAGATTAGTTGATGGAGTTAGGGTAGAAACACCTATTGTAGATTGGACTATAGAAGAACGTGACTTAGCACAACTAAATACCAAATGTCTAAATAGCTTCTTTGTGCTTTAAAATCTGAAGACTACATGCGGGTTTCCACTTGCAAAAGTGGAAAGGACATATGGGATAGACTTTGTATAACTTATGAAGGAACTAATGAGGTTAAGCAATCAAGACTCAATATCTTGTTACATGACTATGAGTTGTTTCGCATGAAACCTAATGAATTTATTTCTGACATGTATATAAGATTCACACAAATTGTTACTTATTTGCATACACTTGGTAGGGAATTAACTAATGCTGAAATGGTTAATAAGATTCTTCATTGTTTACCTACTGCTTATGATGCAAAAATTACTGCAATTACAGAGTCTAAAGATCTAAACATTTATTCTATTGACAATCTTCTTGGTTCACTCATTGCTTATGAGTAAGGAGTAAGTCAAAGAAAGATTGATGCAGGTGAACCACGAAAGGAGAAAAATATTGTACTAAAAGTGGAAGAGTCAGAGAGTGAACACTCACAACCTGAGGATGAAGATGATATTGCATTAATGACTAGACAATTCAGAAGCTTTTTAAAGAGGAAGCAGAAGAGATGCCAACAATGGAATAGAGATAAGTTTAACAGAAATGGCAAGGTTTCTAATGAAGAGATTTGTTATGAATGCAGGAAACCAGGTCATATCAAGATTGAATGCCCAAAACTCAAAGCCACTCCTAGCATGGAGAAGATAGAGGAGAAACCAATTGTAAAGAAGGGCAAGAAGAATTTTCAAAAGCTTTTTGGGCGGACTCAGCCTCAGACTCATCTGAGACGAAAAAAGAAGAAGACGTCGCCAACCATTGCTTGATGGCAGATAATGTTGATCAATCAGATCAAGAAGAGGTATGTGACTTAACTTATGATGAATTATTTGAAGTTTCTGAACACATGCATGATGCATATAGGAAAATGAAAAAGATGCATGCTAGTGTAAGTTTAGAATTGGAAGAGCTTAAGAAGGAACATGAAATCCTTAGGAAAAATTATGCATTAATAGATGACAACCACATGAAACTACTTGATGAATATGATGACTTAAATAAGAATTTTGAAAATCTAAAATAATCCTATGCTGATCTTGAAAGAGATTTTAAAAAATTTAAGGATGAATGTGAGAGGAAAATATATCGAATCAGTTATACAAATCGATTTTTGGAAGAAATGAATTCATTTTAAAAATTGACAATAAGAGCTCTTGAGGATAATAGGATACCCCCCAAAATTGAAGATTTTACAAATCCTAAATATTATCCTAAATATATGGAATCCCTTAGAAGACAAACAAATGGAAGAAAACTTAAGAATACTTTTCCTAATGTTAAATGTAATAATTATGGATTTTTGGGACATATAGCTCACACCTGTACTTTGAAGATGAAAACTAATTTGGTGTGGAGACCTAAGATGCATAAACCTAGACATATCATACTTGCATCTGATTATAAATTTCTAAAAGGTGAACCCAAACTTGTTTGGGTTCCCAGGTCTAACATTTGATATTTTTGCAGGGTTGCTCTCACATAAGACCTCGTGGGAGCATATGGTACCTAGACAGCAGATGTTCAAAGCATATGACTGGAGATACTGCTCAATTCATAATGCTGGAAGCTATGAGTGGAGGCAAGGTTACACTTGGAGATAATACCACAAAGAAAGTGGTTGGATCAGGTATGATTGGAAATTTGAAAAACTTTTTCATAGACAATATATTATTGGTTGAAGGCTTAAAACATAATTTGTTAAGTATAAGTCAGCTATATGATAAGAGCTATAATGTAAAATTTTTACCTACTAGCTGCATATTAAGCCTAAATGGGAAAGAAGTTTTAAATGGAAAAAGGGTAAACAATGTTTACATGATATATTTAAATTGTATTCAATCTCCTACTGCTTTTTGTTTGAAAACTGTTTCTGATGAATCATGGCTTTGGCATAGGAGACTTTGTCATTCTAATATGAAAAATCTTAGGAGAATTACCCAAAAGAACTTAGTGAGAGGTATACCAAAACTAGACTTTACTAAGGACCACCTTTGTGATGCATGTCAATTAGGAAAACAAGTGAAGTCCTCTTTTAAGTCCAATAAGGATCTTAGAACTAGTAAACCATTAGAAATTCTTCACATTGATCTTTTTGGACCAGTAGGAACTGTAAGTCTAGGAGGGAAGGTATACGGATTTATTATAGTAGATGATTTTTCAAGATTCACTTGGGTTAATTTCTTTTTCATAAGAATGAATCGTTTGAGAAATTTAGAAATTTTTTGACTTGGATTCAAAGAAAATTAGGGTGTGAAATAATGTCTATACAAAGTGATCATGGAGGAGAATTTGAAAATGAAAGATTTGAAAATTTTTGTAAAGAAAAAGGGATTGATCACAATTTTTCTGCACCTAGAACCCCTCAACAAAATGGGATAGTTGAAAGGAAAAATAGAACATTAATAGAAGCCGCCTGAGCAATGTTGGTAGAATACTCACTTCCTAGATATTTTTAGGCTGAGGTGGTTAGCACTGCATGTTATGTTCTGAATAGGGTGAATGTGAGATCGAATTTAAATAAAATACCCTATGAGTTGTTAAAAGGTAGAATACCAAATTTGTCTCATTTGCATATTTTTGATTGCAATGTGTTCATTCATAATAATGGAAAATCTGCTTTAGGAAAATTTGATCCAAAATCAGATGAAGGAATTTTTGTTGAATATTCAATTGTTGGAAAATCTTATAGGGTATTCAACAAAAGAATTTTGGTAATTGAAGAAACCACACATGTTGTATTTGATGAATCTGGAAATTTGGAAGAGCCAAATATTGTTGAAGATGAGATTGAGGAAAACTCCCAAAAGATTGATAGAATAAATTTGGAAGAGAATTTGGAAACAGAAAACTCTTTGCCTAGAGATTTGAGATTTTCTAAAAACCACCCAAGGGAATTGATTATAGGTGAACCTAGTGAGGGTGTTAGAACTAGGCGTGGATTAAATAAGGAAGTCAATCATTCAGCCTTTATTTCAACTATAGAACTCACTAATGTTGATCAAGCACTTTCTAATGAATTTTGGATATTGGCCATGCAAGAAGAGTTGAATCAATTTGTAAGAAATAAAGTTTGGAAATTAACTTCAAGGCCAAAAGATCAAAGTGTTGTTAGAACCAAGTGGGTGTTCAAAAATAAAATGAATGACTCAGGAGTAGTCATTAGAAATAATGCTAGATTAGTTGCTAAGGGGTATAATCAAATTAAAGGAATTGATTTTGAGGAGACTTTTGCCCCTGTAGCTAGACTTGAAGCAATTAGGGTTTTACTTGTCTTTGCCTGTTTTAAAGGATTTAAATTGTTTCAAATAGATGTCAAAAGTGCCTTTTTAAATGGGATAATTGAAGAAGATGTTTTTGTAGAACAACCTCCAGATTTTGAAAATTCTAAATATCCTAATCATATTTTTAAGTTAAAAAAGGCATTATTGGATTGAAACAGGCACCTAGGGCTTGGTATGAGAGGTTGAGCACCTTCCTACTTGAAAGATCTTTTGAAAAAGGAAGTGTGGATACAACTCTCTTTTTAAAGAAATTTGGAAAGTATATACTCATTGTTCAAATTTATGTGGATGATATCATTTTTGAATCTTCAAATAAAAATCTTTGTGATAATTTTTCTAAAACAATGAGTAGTGATTTGAAATGAGTCTAATGTGAGATTTAAATTACTTTCTAGGCTTTAGCATTAAGCAACTTAAGGAATGTACATTTCTTAGTCAAACTAAATATGTAAAGGATATCCTCAAAAAATATGAAATGGACAATGCTAAACCTGTTAGTACACCAATGAGTTCCTCAGTTCAGTTGGATAAGGACATTAAGGGAAAATTTATTGATCAAAAGAAATTTAGAGTGATGATTGGATCTTTACTTTACTTGACTGCTAGCCGACCAGATATTATGTTCAGTGTTTGCTTATGTGCTAGATTTCAATCAGATCTAAAAGAATCACATTTGACAGCAGTGAAAAGGATATTAAGATACTTACTGGGAACTCAAAACTTAGGAATTTGGTATCCTAAGTTTAGCTCTTCATTTGAAATTATTGGTTATTCAGATTCTGACTTTGCAGGCTGTAAAGTGGATAGGAAAAGCACTTCTGGAACATGTTAATTCATTGAAAATTCATTAGTTTCATGGTCTAGTAGAAAACAAAATTCAGTGGCCCTATCTACTGCAGAAGCAGAATACATTGCATTAGGAAGTTGTGTGGCACAAGTACTTTGGTTAAAACAACAGTTGATTGATTTAGGATTAACTATAGGCACTATTCCAATTTATTGTGATAATACTAGTGCTATTTGCATTTCCAAAAATCCTATTCAACATTCTAGAACCAAACACATTGACATAAGGCATCATTTCAAAAGGGATCATGTATCCAAGGGAGAAATTGAACTTACTCATGTTTCAACTGAAAATCAACTTGCAGACATTTTTATAAAACCTTTAGCCTTTGATACTTTCAGTACATTAAGAACAAGGCTTGGTGTAATTGATTTGAATGCTTAAATAAAAAAGTTTTTGCAACATTGATATTTCTATTTTCGTAGTTTATGTTTCTATGATTTTGTTTTTGTGATTTTTATTTGTTTTGAGTGATTTTATTTTAGAGTCTGTGCATTTGTCATAGTGTATTGTGATTTGTGTTTTTTTTTATTTTCTTTAATAAAAATTCAAAAATCCAAAAAATGTGGAAATCATCCGGGACGAAATTTTTCGTACGGGACGATGTGTGTAAAATTCAGTTTGCATGATTTGAAAGGTCTCGAGAGCAGTTTTTAATGTAGTTCGTCTGTACGTTCTGAATGATCGTCCAGGATGAAATTTTTTTTCTCTCAAACGTCGGGACAGTTGAATGGATAAGGCAGTTTTAATTGCGAACTTCGTTCGTACGAACTTTTGGTTCGTCCAGACGAACAGACGTCGATTCATAGCGGGGGACGATTTTCAACTGACATTAAAACGAATTAACTTTTGATCGTCTGTACGAAATTTCTTCATCTGTACGATCGGTCAAGTCAAAAAGTCTGTACGAAAGGACATATCGTAAGTTGTGTTGATTACGAAAAGCCGTCATATTTTGGACAAATTTGATCGTCTGTAAAAAAATTTTTCGTCCAGACGAACGATAATTTTCGTCCAAGACGAACATTTTTCGTCCAGGACGAACGTATCATTTTCTTTAAATAAGAAGGCTTTCTAACTCAACAATCACATCTCCAAACATCTCTTTCAATCCCTTTCAACTTCCAAATCAACAATGGCCTCCTCTAGCAAGCGACAAAAGGTGTTAGCAAAGAAACCTCATAGGAATGCTTCTGAAAACTTTCTCTCAAAAGCAAATGAGGAATCCTTTCCTCGATTTACTTCTGCAAAAATCACTCCTTCTCGCATTCTGATTCAAAGTGAGATAAACTTCAAGGTAATACACCTTTTTGCTTCCACTCAGTTTCAATTTATCTTATCTATCATCCACCTCTACAACAAACAAACCTTCCTTTACTTCCTAGCCAATATGAGTTTTAACTCCGATCACTCTTCTGTCAGTTCTTATGTGTTTAAACAAAAAGTTGAAATCACTAAGAATGACTTAGGTGCTTTTCTTAACTTAAGAACTGAAGGTTCTAGTTCCAACACTCTTATGAACGATAACACCTTCAAGTGGTTTCAAATCAATAGGGTGATTAGATGAAATAGCCTAAATTATCATATTGCTAGAGTTTCTGGTATGACCAAAAAATGCTCGAATCATCCAGCACATTCTTAGATCTTCTATTATTCCAAAAGCTGGTGATAGGATCAACATTACTCCACTCCTTTCTGTTGTAACTTTTTTTATTATGAATAAAAGTCCTATTGATGAAGCCCAACTTATCTTAGACCATTTTTTGGGCTTTCTGAAATTGGACATGCTGATCAGAAAAGAAAAAGGAATATTTCATTGGGTCACTTGATTATATATATTTTGGAAAAGAAATACAATCTAGTGCATCTTGATGAAGAATATGAGGAGCCGGTCTACTACAATGATGCTTCTTTTAGAGCAATCTTCAAGGAGCAAAAAGAGAAAGCACCTGCCAGTGCTTCTGAAGAAGAAGAAGAAGGAGAACAATCATCTGCACCTCAATCAAATTATCAAAATTTAATTGAGAAATTTGATAGATTTGAGACTCATTTTGATCAACGATTTGATCAAATTGATGCTCAACTTCAGCAGCAGCAACAGGACATTGGTAGTATAAGAAATGAAGTTCATGAAATTAATACCAATGTTATGTTGATGACTTCCTACTTCAACTTATTTGGTGGCATTCCTCCTCCTCCTCTAGAAGAATAGAAATTTGAGTGATGATTTTCTAGATGTTTGTTGTATTAGTGTTTGTTTTTAGTTTGTTTTAGTTGTGTTAAAAGTTTAGTGTCTTTTTTTTGTATTGATATTATGAAGTGATTTTATAATCTTTTTTATTAATATTAATATATATTGTATTTGCTTTAAATTTGGATTGGTGTTGAAATGTGTTTAATCTTTATGAATTTCATTTAGTCTTTTTAATCTTAATTGTGCTTAAATTAGATTGTAATTTGAGATTAATGTCATTAAATAATCTAGACTTTCTAAATTTAAAATTTATTTATAACTTGTTATAATTAGAATTTTTAATTTCATGTCTATTCATTTAGACTATATTAAATTTAATATTATTATTACAATTAAGATGTTTTCTTATTTTATATTTTTTTGATCAAGTGATATTTATGCACTTATAAAAATTTGAAATTTTAGATTATTGATCTTGAAAAGAATTGGCATCAATTACTCTTGAAAATTGTATAAAAAGTACAAAAATCAAAAGGAATGCGCAAATATTCGTAAATGTGAAAAAGAGGCACAAAATAAGCCCAATGTAAAAAGATGCACAAAAATGTGCCAAATAATTGAAAAAGATGCGCAAAGCGCCACATGTGGTAATTCTCTTCTTTCCAGATTCTTTCAATCTCTTAATTCAAATTGATTTTATATTCATTTATATTTCTATTGAACTTTGAAATATAGAATTTTAATTCATCTCTCTTGTAATGATTTTCTATATCTCAAATATCTAAATTGAATCATGTCTTTGATAAATTCTTCTTACTTACAATGTTATATCACTTCTTAAATTATATGAATTTCTATGATTTACCTAATGTTATTAGTTTTAGATTGCATATCATATGTCAATCACTCTTTAGATTAAATTTTCAAATGGATTTCATATCATTACTTACATTTCTTGTCTATTTCTTCTTCACTTTTTATTGTTGTCAAAAAGGGGGAGAAATTATTGTGTTTGTATGTTTGTAGTTTGGTTTTGAAATTGGTTTTATATTGGTTTTGTTTTTGTGTCATTTGGCTTGTGTTATTAGTATTGTCTTGTTTTTTTTTTTTTTTGTTAAAAATTTTGAAAAACAAAATTGTGTTCTTTAGTTCAAAATGTCTCCTTATTTTCATGTATTCATCGACTCAGGGGGAGTTTAGGAGATTTTGTAAATTAAAATCATACAAACAATAATTGTTTTACCATCATCAAAAAGGGAGAGATTGTTAAGATAATTGCTATTTGCATGTTTTACATTTTTGTAACTTATATAGTTTTGATGATTCCAAACATTATTGTTCAAATGTGTAGTTATCTCCTAACAAATTTAGAAGATATGTATTTGCTCTTATGTGTACTAACATTTTAGGAAAATCGAACTCCATATTACGAATACTTCAAATCAAATTCAGCATGTAATACTTTGTGAATTTGAAGCTTGTACTTTTCTTTGAAATAAACTTGAAAGGGAGTGATTGTAATTGAGTGAATAAAAACATACTCACACACATAAGGAGATCATATAAAATTTATACTGATCGTACGGGACGATATCAGTTCGTACGGGACGATCAGACAGTTATCTCCTATTAAGATCACATGGAACGAATAGGAACTGGACAAAAAAAATTTTCTAAGTCCTATTCGTCCAGGACGAAATTAAAAATCGTCTGGGATGATTTGTTCTCTGTAAAATTTTCGTCCAGATGAAATTAAATTATCGTACATGACGATTTGCTCTCTGTAAGATTTTCGTCCATATGAAATTAAATATCGTCCAGGACAATCTGGTCTCTGTAAGATTTTCGTCCAGACAAAATTAAATATCATCCAGGACGATCTGGTCTCTGTAAGATTTTTGTCCAGACAAAATTAAATATCGTCCAGGACGATTTGGTCTCTGTAAGATTTTCGTCCAGATAAATTTAAATTATCGTACATGACGATTTGCTCTCTGTAAGATTTTTGTCCAGACGAAATTAAATATTGTCCAGGACGATCTGGTCTCTGTAAGAATTTCATCCGGACGAACCAATTTTCGTCCAGACGATACAACCGACTTAGGACAATTTTTCTGCAGTTTTTGGAACCGACCTTGTAATAACCGTTCGTACCGGACGAACTTGGTTTGTACGGGACGAACTTGGTTCGTACGGGACGATCAGCTTGTACGAAAACATTTCATACACATATACAAAGAGGTTCGTTTCAAGGCTTTTAAGTAATATCGTCCAGGACGATCCACGATCGTACGGGACGATCCACTGCGTACAGAATTGAAAACTTGCAGTTTTTGGGCAGTTTTTCTTATCTTTTGTATAAATAGTCCAAATTAGACTACCACCTAATCTTTTTGTCATTTGATCTTCGTGCCTATTGAGAGAAAAGTCAAGGAGAGAGTGTGAGAGAGCATTTAAAGGAGGATTCCTACCACTGGAGTGTGAAGACTTCACTTGGTGTTTAAAGGTAAGAATCTCTACTTGTGAATTTGGATTACTTCACTCTTTTCTTTCTTCCTTCTAGATTTCTTGTGAGAAGATCTGTCAAGGAGATCTGGTTCGCTGCCGACACTTAGAGAGTGTGAACAACCGAAGGGTTCGCTGCCTACACTTGGAGAGTGTGAACAGCCGAAAGGTTCTCTGTCCACACTAGGAGAGTGTGAAAGGACGGAAGGGTTCGCTGCCTACACTTGGAGAGTGTGAACAACCGAAGGGTTCTTTGCCCACACTAGGAGAGTGTGAAAGGACGGAAGGGTTCGCTGCCTACACTTGGAGAGTGTGAACAGCTGAAGGGTTCTCTGCCCACACTAGAAGAGTGTGAAAGGACGGAAGGGTTCTCTGCCCACACTAGGAGAGTGTGAAAGGACGGAAGGTTTTCTGTCAACATTGGGGATTGTGTAAAAGGATGACGGTTCTCTGCCGCACTGGCTAGTGGTGAAAAGAGTGTTTGTAAAGGCTTCTCCGCCTTGCTGTGGGTGCTAAAGGAGAGTCACTATTGGTATTAGTGCAATACTCAGAGGGTGCCTCTGGGGAGTGGATGTAGGTCTGGTTTAGACTGAACCACTATAAATCTTGTGTCATTTACTTTACTGCTTTTTAATTTCCGTATTTTTCTTTTGTTTAAAAACTCTGTGGTTAAAAAATATTTTCTATAAAAAACTTAATAAAATTATTAATTTTGGTTTAACACATTTTCAAAGAGGGAATAAATTCTTAAACTACCAATTCACCCCCCCCCCCCCCCTCTTGGTAGCCTTGGGACATTAACTTAGGTCTAACAACCTATTCACTAGACTTAACATGGAGAAGTCAAATCAGTTAAAATATCAACTTTGACCCTTAAGGGCCTATTTGGTCAACCTAGTTTGACCTGGTCAACCAGGTTGACCCAAGGTCCGAGTTTGGGTCCAACAGGTTTGGTTTGACATTTGAAACTTGCTGGAAGTGATTGCAAGCGATTTGGAGTTTATTTGGTTTGAAATTGATATTTGGGCCCCTTAAGGGGTATTTTGGTCAAAAGGGTCGAATTGGTCAAAAAAGATTTGACCAGGGTCAGGGTTTGAGTCCAATGTATTCTTAATGGTGTTTAAGATGCATTGGAAGAGGTTATGGGGTTTGATTTGAAAAGGGCATATTGAAGTCTATAGAAAACTTTAATATTACCATTTAAGGGCATTTTGGTCATTTTGACCCCTGGTCAACTAGGGGTCAAGATGGGTCTACCAAAGTGCAATTTAATGTTCAACATGTCAGGATTAAGGTTCTGGATGTGATTAGAGATTTTAGAGAAAACTCTAAGGTCAAGATCCACTGGGTTGCAGAACTAGTGGTATAGGCCGTAAATATTTGAAGGTTTTACCGCCTTTGAATTTTGATTTGATTTCTGGGGCTAGAGACCTCAGAATGAACTCAAATTTGGGGGGTTACCTCTAGAGACATGTCTTATCACTATGCAAGTGATAGACTCCAAATCAGAGGTCATTTGACTAGATTTTGAAGTATTTGAAAATTCATTGAAAAAGACTTTCAGGACTTAGCCTTTTAGCGTTGAATTTTGGTTTAAATTTCTAAGATCTAGGTAGATCCTAAGGTCTGGATTGGCCCTAGTGACCTCATACAAAAATGAGGTCAACACCGGTCCATTACAAATATTCTTTAGTACACCTCTATCTTAGCAATTCACACATGCAATCAAATATATATGTAAAATAATGCACCATAACATGTTCAGTTAACCTGACTCACAATCAATTCATATAGCTCTAGTTTACAATTCAATTCTTTCAATAACTATTACCTCGAAACTAAGATTATCACGCCCCATAATATAATTTGAAAGAATGATTATTTTTCTCTTTTAATTAATAACAACCAAAGCTATCTAATTTCTTTTATCAATAATATTGATATCAATAAAAATGAATCTATTGATTAAAATATCAATATACATCTATATTCATACTCCAAAATTGATATGGAGTTACACAATCACAATATACATTCTATCTAGTCATGACTATAAAAGAATAATAAAATAAAATAATACTAATTGGAGATTCCTATAACTAAACAGTCTCACACTCCCGATCTTCTTCCATGACCTGACATTATTTAAATCATATATAATGAGAAGCCCAGATCGCTAAATCTTACAACTAAACTCAAAATATGACAAAGAAGTAGTATGCATGTCATAAATTTGTAAATAGTGAATCAATAGCAATTACAATAATAGTGATAGTGAATCAGTAGTAATATCAATAACAGTATTAATATCAACAATAACTCATTAGTATCCCTAAAAATGATAGCAATATCAAAAATAATAATAGTATCATTAGTAGTATTATTAATATCAGTAAAATCGATGGTGGTAGTAACAGTAAACTAATGCAATAATAATAATTAGTAGAATAGTAAAATAGTATAATGGCATTAGTGTAGTAACAATAAATCAGTACAATAACATGCATTCTAGTAATCATACTAAACAAATAAGTGGCTTGTGTGGTGTTTTTCTAATGGTGAGTAATTAGTAATCATTAACTCAATAAACATAGTCGTCACTGCTTGTCTGTCAAAATAATAATATCTCCTTATAACTCTCAATCAGTGAATCACATGTATCAATAGAGGATAACACCAAATCTGTATTTAAAAGAAAGCTCGTCGGCCCACCATTCTGGACAGGACAGTCAGTCTCCAATCAACATTAGTAAAATTAGCCTTTAATTTATCTTCAAACATACTATTATCATAGTATTATAATAGTAATAGCAACCAGCTATTACCTAATCACATACACATACTCATTCACAATGCTTATATTACCAATATGCTTACATAAAAATATTAAAATTACTATTCTATGCAAATTAAATAAAATACAAAAACTTTTATTTTACTTTTTAAAATCATGAAATCATCAAGTCAAAATGTCTATAATAATCACAACTACGATATATAAAAAGTTACATGGTAAAAGTTCACTAAATCCAGGGAATATAATAAAATTAATTTTGAAGAAGTCAAACTAACAAAATCAAAATCTCTAAAAATAGGAAAAGGATAAAAGTCACCTATCACAATCTTAAAAATTTTCATAAAACCGACAAAGCGGATCGGCGACCAAAATAGAATTTCTCTTTCCTCTCTCCTCCTTTCCTCCCCCATCCTTTCTTCCTTCCATGGCAAGCCACGGCACTAGTTTCGGTGAGGAGGTGAGTGAGTAGAGAGAAATTAATTATATATATATATATATATATATATATATATATATATATATATATATATATATATATATATATATATATATATATTTATTTATTTTTATGTGTAGCGTCGTAGCGCCACTACCTAGCGTCGTTGCCCTACATGGTAAATCCAGAATTACTCTAGAATAGAGCCTTCAATATCATGTGGTAACTTCTAGCGCCGCTACGCTTGCAGCCCCAGAACCGCAACGTTCACAAGCCCAACATCACACGCTCCAGTTCAAATAGAAATTTGAATTTTCCGTCAAAATTTTCAGGTTACAAATATAACATGAGAAACTTTGTCAATGTTGAAAGAATGGGAAAAACAAACCAAGGATTAAAGCCATAGGCCATAGCTTGTTGCATTGCGGGAGACGTCAGTCGATGGAAATTAAATATCTAAGACCGTGCAAATATTCTCTCCAAAGTTTGGCTTGTGGTGTTGTGGGAGACTGGCTACTGGAAGCCTAGAACAAAGGAATGAGAAGAGAAGCTCCACCTCTACTTGGCCTGTCATAATTTAGTCATGATATCCTTACATAATTCTTCTTTAAAATATCAGTAATATTAATTTATTGAAATATATTTATGTATATATTTTAATGTGCTCTAAACACTGAAATGGTATATCAATGCTTTTAAAACCGGATCGGACCGGCCGGTTCAACCGGTTGAACCGCGAACCGGTCGGCCGGCCGGTTACGGTACCGGTTACGGTTCAAATGAAAACCTGTTTTGCAGAAAATCAGGATAAACCCGCTCGAACCGGCGGTTCGACCGCCGAACCGCCGAACCGGTTCCGGTTTTTTATAACCGGCCGGAAAGCTTAAATGCGGAGAGAAAAAAAAAACCCTCATTTGCGTCGTCTGCTCGATTCTTCGGCTTCGAGCTTCAATAGAGATCCGCACCTACGCTTCCTCAGTACTCGTCGAGGTCACCTACAACCTCGCCGTTCTCGACGGCCGCGACGCCGGCTTCATGATCCTAGCCAACTATATTGGCGTCGTCGGCAAGCCTCAAAACTCCCACCCCGAGAAAATCCTGACGGCTCCCGTCATCACCCACCCGGCGCAGAAGATAGCCATGACTGCGCCTGTCATCACAAGCGGCGGAGGAGGACCGGCGCCAGTGACAATGCAATTCATGCTACTGGCTAATTAAGGTGAGAGGAAGCAAGGAGTTGTGAGATTCAGTGGCGTGGAGACAGAAGCAACGACTGCGGACAGAAGGGAGAAGTTGAGGAGAAGCTTGGAAAGGGATGGTTATAAAGTGGTTGGGGAGTATGTGCTTGCCATGTATAATCCGCCATGGACTCTGCCTCCAAAGAAAGTTATCCTTAATTTTTTTTTTGCCGTTGATAAATATATACCTAAAGTTTAGATTCAAGTGCAGATCTTATCTTAAATTATATAGCTATGTTAGAAAAATCATGCTAGGCTACATCTAGGTATATATTCTTCAGTGAGATAATTTTAAAATTGTTTATAGTTTTGATTTTTGAGCAAGGGTTTTAATTTGTGTATATGATTTTATTATAATATTTAAATATAATAAATATTTATTACGTCATCTGGTTCGACCCCGGTTCGACCCCGGTCGAACCATCAAACCGCTAACCTCTTCTTCTTCCGGTTCATTGACCGGTCCGGTTTTCAAAGCCTTGGTATATATGTCAAAATTTTATAAGCAAACATATGCCCATCCTTTTCTCTTTGCCAATGAAATGAATCAATGGCTTCCGCCTCGGCTTTCAGTTTCAACAATAGAGCCGCCCGCATGAGTCGCCGTCGCTGCAGCTACCGCCGCCTCCACCCTAATGCTTCTCCGCTTACCAAAGGCAACGAAGACAACTACTTCAAGACTCTTCTCCACAAACACTCTTCTGCTTCTCTCGCCCTTAACCAACTCACCTTCCGACTTTCTATCTCTATTTCAAGAATGCAAGTCGTCTTCACACATTCGCTGTCTACACCAACAAATCCTAGCACGAGGCCTCCTCTCCCCTCTGCCTTCAACATCTTCTTCTGAATCTCCCTTGTCTCAACAATTAGGCGCGGCCATCGTGTCTTCTTACCTCGCTTGCAGTGCCCTTACTGATGCTATAACAGTTCTAGAGCGTCTTACACCCTCTCCAATCTTATGGTGGAATCTTCTCATCCGACAGAACGTCCAAAGCTGCCAACTTTACAGCGCTTTCTCCCTTTGTTTCCGGCTGCGGTATGCCGGAGCGAGGCCGGATCAGTACACTTTCCCGTTCGTCCTTAAAGCTTGCGGCGAGCTTCCATCTTACCGCAGAGGAACTCTCGTCCACGCTCTCATTTGTACCAGTGGCTTTGATTCCAATGTCTTTGTGTGCAATGCTTTAATTACAATGTACTCCCGGTGCGGCGTTTTGGTGGATGCCTGCCAAGTATTTGATGATATTACTATACGGGGAATAGATGATGTTATTTCATGGAATTCGATCGTGGCGTGTTATGTGAAGGGAGGTAGTCCTCAGTTTGCCTTGAAACTTTTTGCAGAGATGGGGAATGGAGTTAGTGAGAGGAGTAGTAAGAGGAGGTCTGATGTTATAAGCTTGGTTAACATTCTTCCTGCCTGTGCTGCTTTAAGAGCTTTGTTGCAGGCTCGGGAAATTCATGGCTATGCTATGAGAAATGATCTTTATTGGGATGTCTTTGTAGCAAACGCATTCATTGATGTTTATGCCAAGTGTGGGATGATGGAAGATGCACTGAAAGTTTTTCGGGGAATGGGAAACAAAGATGTGGTTTCCTGGAATGCAATGGTCACTGGTTACTCCCAAAATGGCAAATTTAATGAGGCTTTAGAGCTGTTCAATGAGATGAGAAAGAATAAAATAGAATTAAATGTTGTGACTTGGAGTTCAGTAATTGCTGGATATGCTCAACATGGTCATGGCTATGAGGCTCTTGATGTTTTCAGGAAAATGCAGCTTGCTGGTTCTAATCCTAATTCTGTCACCATCATCTCTCTCTTATCAGCTTGTGCTTCTGTGGGAGCACTGTCTCAAGGAATGGAAGTACATGCTTATGCTCTAAGAACATGCCTTTTGATTTCAGATGATGATTGTGATGAAGAAGAAGATCTCATGGTGCAAAATGGCCTTATAGATATGTATTCAAAGTGCAAGCATTTCAATTCAGCTCATTTGATATTTAGTTCCATACCACTGATTAAAAGGAATGTGGTAACCTGGACTGTGTTAATTGGTGGTTATGCTCAGCATGGAGATGCCAATCATGCACTTGAGCTCTTCTCAACCATGTTAAAAGATGGCTCATCTTCCCCTAACGCTTTTACCATATCATGTGCTCTGATGGCTTGTGCTCGATTGTCAGTCCTGCGATTTGGTCGTGAAATCCATGCTTATGTCTTCCGAAATCAATCTGAGGCCGAGATACTGTTTGTTAACAATTGTCTTATTGATATGTACTCAAAATGCGGTCATATTGATGCTGCCCAAAAAGTCTTTTACAGAATCCCTCAAAAGAATTATGTATCTTTTACATCATTGATGACAGGTTATGGAATGCATGGTCGCGGAGAAGATGCCTTATCGATCTTTGCAGAGATGCAAAAATCTGGTCTTTCACCTGATGGTGTAACCTTCCTTGTCCTCCTCTATGCTTGTAGCCATTCTGGCATGGTTGAACAAGGGTTAAGGTATTTTGAAACCATGGGTAAGGACTATGGACTAGTAGCTAGTTCTGAACACTATGCTTGTCTTATTGATTTGTTAGGCCGTGGTGGTAGACTGACTGAAGCGTGGGAGAAGATAATTAAAATGCCTATAGAACCTTCTTCTGTTGTCTGGGTGGCTTTACTTGGTGCTTGCAGAACTCATTCTGATGTTGAACTTGCTGAATATGCTTTTAAGCAGTTAATAGAGTTAAAATATATAAATGATGGAACTTGCACTCTTCTATCGAATATATATGCTAATGCAGGGCTTTGGCAAAATGTAGCCAGAATTAGACTTCTGATGAAGAATTCTGGAATCAAAAAGAGACCAGGTTGCAGCTGGATTCTGGGAAAGAAGGGTACTGTTACATTCTTTGTTGGAGACAGATCCCATCCAGAGTCTCGGGAGATATATGCTTTACTTGGAATATTGATAGAAAGAATCAAAGCTTTAGGATATATTCCTAAAACATGCTTTGCTTTGCATGATGTTGATGATGAGGAAAAAGGTTTTCTTCTTTCTGAGCACAGTGAAAGACTTGCAGTTGCCTATGGGATCCTTACTTCTTCACCTGAAGCTACAATTCGTATAACAAAGAATCTGAGAGTCTGCGGTGATTGCCATAGCGCCATAACATACATCTCCATGATTGTTGATCATGAAATCATATTGAGAGATTCTAGTCGCTTCCATCATTTTAAGAAGGGTTCTTGCTCCTGCCAAGGATTCTGGTGAGCTTTTCATTGAAAAGAGTAATTTAGGAATTACAATTACTTATTGCTAAGTGCTGGGAATATGATTTTTGTATTGTATTTTACTTTGACTGAAAGACAATCTTCCCTCATTTGGTATCATGAATTTCACATATACATGCTTGAAGTTTCATGATTAACACAGCTCCCAGCGTTCAGATTCTCTACAATTGTGGCGGCTGCAATTAGATCCAGACAAAATCAGTATTGTTTAACAAAAGTAAACTGGATTAATCCCAACCGTACATATCTTACTTGTAGAATTCGAGCTGCTCAAACTATTAAAAGATATTTTGAGATGTGGAAAATGTGCATTCCTTCCGAAAATCAGTTATTTTTGTCGTCTTATCTATATTACTATTCATGAGATCTGATCGAGAAGCTTAGAATATCAATGCAGAAGCTGACTGTCAAGCGGAAATTTATATTCTTTCTACTAGGGCTGCAAGCGAACCAAACGTTCGACGAACTACTCGTTGTTCGGTTTGATTAAAGCTCGTTCGTGATCGTTTAATTAACTAACAAACAAACTTGAACAATATTTTAAATACTCGATTCTTAAATAAACAAGCTTGAACACTAATGCGTTCAGCTCGTTTATGTTCGCGAACAACATCAGTTGATGTTCATGAACAAGCTCGATAAAAAGCTCGATTCAGGTTCGATTAAAACCGCTCGATAAAAACTTAAATAATATGTTATTATAAAATTGATAAATATACATAATATAAAAACTTTAATTATAACATAATAATATAATTATTTTTTATTAATAACAAGAAACATTTCATATTTGTCCATGTTTGTTAGATTGTTTGTTTAGGATGTTCACGAACAAATTTAAGGTTTGCTTGTTCAATAGATTGTTTGCGAAATATGTTCACGAACATAGCTTGTTTAAAGCTCGATAAGCACTAAACAAACGAACATGAACCAAACATGAACACCCTTAAATTAAACGAACCAAACATGAACACAAATAATAAAGCTCGAATCAAACACGAACCAAACATGAACAAGCTAATGTTAAACAAACACAAACATGAACACTCACATACTCGACTCGGCTCGGTTCGTTTGCAGCCCTACTTTCTACCTATATTAAAAACTTTCGAAGCAATTCATAAAAATATTTTTGCTAACAATCATTCAATATATCAAAAGAGCCACTGTTCCATAAAATTTATTTGTTTTAAATTACAGCAAGATATACTATTATATTTTTATATTATTTGTAAAATGTAAGTACCAATCATAAGATTATTCATATATGTTGTAAATAAATTTCTGCTATCACTCTTTTAATTAACAAGATTCTTTTATGTAATTATTTTTTTAAGTAATATGTATGAGTTATAAATAAAACCCAGGGGCTATATCATAATTTAGGAAATAATTTATAAGCTAATTACCGTTATTGAATATGCATAAGATCATAGAGCATTTGCAAAATGACATGTTACAATGATTACAATGATTTTTATTGCTGCTAAATGGCATCAATTCAATAATCTAACTTGCTAACCAATTCTTTTATTTTTTTATTAGAATTATTTTAATTTTTTTTTAGGAAACAATTTAATATATGGTGGGAGTTGGAAGAACTCAGTGATATGAGAGCTGTTTTCAAGAGAGTGTTGGCCTGCTTGTTTGATCGGTAGGACTGTAGTCGAACGACAATGGTCGGAGAGATCGTAGTTGGAGGTCGGAGGGGTCATAGTCGGTGTGCGACAAAGGTCGGCGGGAACATAGTCCACATGAGCGATGGACATTGGAGCATTCGTCGTCGGTGGGCAACGGAGGTCGAAGAGACCATAATCGATGGGCAAAAAAGGTTGTAGCGACTGTAGTATGCAGGCAATGGTGGTATGAGGGGCCGCTGCTAGTGGATGAAGGAGACTGAAGGGACCTTAGTCGGGAGACAACGGAGGCCGGAGGGACCGTAATAGGTGAGTGACGGTGGTCATAGGGACCGTAATTGACGGTCGATGGTGGTCAGAGGGGTTGTAGTCGGCTGGCTACGGTGATTGGAGTGGACCGAAGTAGGCAGGAAAAGGTGGTCTGTGGGACTGTGTTCGGCGGGCGATAATTTCAGAAGGACCGTAGTCGACAGGCGATGGTGGTCATAGGGGCCATAATCGGTAGGCGACATAAGCCAAAGGGACTGTAGTCAGGAGACAATGGAAAATGGAGGGACTGTAGTCGACGTGTGATGGTGGTTGTAACCATAGTCAGCTAGTAATTGTGGTCGGAGTGGTGGGTCAATAGAAGCCAGGAGGAGGTATAGCGGTGTTATATGGACTGGCGGTGGTCCGGCATTGGCCGGCGGCCAGGTGGAGGCCTGATGATAGGAGGTGGTCCGACAATGGTTGGCAACGGTCAGCAAATGGGCTATGGTTTGACGACAGTTTACGGATGGGCTGTGGTCCGACGGTGCTTGACGAAAGTTTGTCTGCTGTTCTACTTGGGTAGAACTCTAAAATCCTTGAAGCTTTAGAGCTCTCTCTAATCACTAGCAAAAGGTCCAAGCTCCCTTTTCATGTGGAAAGTAGGGGTCTGTTTATAGATTTTTTAGAGTAGCATGCTTCGTGATTATGTAGAAGATCCAGGGTAATTTTGGAGTCCTCTATTAGACGACACATATTGATCCATTCGATTATATATCGTTTGTTAAGCATTTATGTGCGCAAATGATGTTAGAATTAAGCGATCTTGGGCTCATTGGAAGGCTTGATTCGACTATAAGTATGTTATATTTGAAGATCATATAGAGCAAAATATATGGTGGGAGTTGGAAGAACTCAGTGATATGAGAGCTGTTTTCAAGAGAATGTTGGCTTGCTTGTTTGATCGATAGGACTGTAGTCGAACGAGAATGGTCAGAGAGACCGTAGTTGGAGGTCGGAGGGACCATAGTCGGTGTGCGACAGAGGTTGACGGGAACATAGTCCAAGTGCGATGGAGGTCGGATGGATCGTAGTCGGCCGGGCATGGAGGTTGAAGGGATCATAGTCAGCTAGTGATGGAGGTCGAAGGGACTGTGGTCAGCAGGTGAAGGAAGTCGGAGGGACCATGGTCGGTGGGCGACGAAGATCAAAGGGACCGTGGTAAATGGACGACAGGGATCGGAGGGACCATGGTTGGTGGGTGACTATGGTTGGAGCGACCTTGATCGGTGAGTGATGGAGATTGGAGCATTCGTCGTCGGTGGGCAACGGAGGTCGAAGAGAACATAATCGATGGGCAACAAAGGTTGGAGCGATTGTAGTATGCAGGCGATGGTGGTATGAGGGACCGTTGCCAGTGGATGATGGAGGCTGAAGGGACCTTAGTCAGGAGGCGACGGAGGCTGGAGGGACCGTAATAGGTGAGTGACAGTGGTCATAGGGGTCGTAATTGACGGACAACAGTGGTCAGAGGGGTTGTAGTCAGCTGGCTACGATGGTTGGAGTGGACCGAAGTAGGCAGGCAAAGTTGGTCTGTGGGACTGTGTTCGGCATGAATCAATGTTCAAAAAGACCATAGTCAACAGGCGATGGTGGTCATAGGGGCCATAATCGGCAGGCGAAAGAGGCCAAAGGGACTGTAGTCAGGGGACAATGGCAAGTGGAGGGACCGTAGTCGACGTGTGATGGTGGTTGTAACCGTAGTCAGCTAGTAATTGTGGTCGGAGTGGTGGATCAATAGAAGCCAGGAGGAGGTCTAGCGGTGTTCTATGGACTGGAGGTGGTCCGGCATTGGCCGGCGGTCGGGTGGAGGCCTGATGATAGGAGGTGGTCCGACTATGGTTGGCAACGATCAATAGACGGGCTATGGTTCGACGACAGTTTACGAATGGGCTGTGGTCCGATGGTGCTTGACGAAAGTTTATCGGCTGTTCTACTTGGGTAGAACTCTAAAATCCTTGAAGCTTTAGAGCTCTCTCCAATCTCTAGCAAAAGGTCCAAGCTCCCTTTTCATGTGGAAAGTAGGGGTCTATTTATAGATTTTTTAGAGTAGCATGCTTCGTGATTATGTAGAAGATCCAGGGTAATTTTGGAGTCCTCTATTAGACGACACATATTGATCCATTCGATTATATATCGTTTGTTAAGCATTTATGTGCGCAAATGATGTTAGAATTAAGCGATCTTGGGCTCATTAGAAGGCTCGATTCGACTATAAGTATGTCATATTTGAAGATCATTTGGTCGTCCAATTAATGCTATCAAGCTCCAAATATGCTTTGATCCCTTGATTTGAACTCATTTGGGTCAAATTGAACTGATTTTGGTGAGTTTAGGTTCGTTTCCTTGAGAAGTTTCATTGGACTATAAGTTTGTTGAAATTGGAGTTTGGATTGCCCCAAATTTAATTTTGGGAGTTTCCAATATGGCTCGAGATTCACAATAAGGCAATTTTTTAGGAGGTATCAAGTATTATAAAAAGTTAAAATTTCAGTAAATAACAAATCTAATTAATCTGGATTTAATCGAATTAACCTACAAATTTTATTTTTTAATTATTTGTTAAAAAAAAGAACTGAGTACAATAACTCGTGTTTTATTAATATAATTCAAAGAATTGGTAAAGGGCATGCATCTTCTTTCAAAGGTAAAATGTCTTTACCAACTGATCATAATAATTATAATTATAATTAAATTTCACTAGATAAAGAAGAATAATTATTTATATTTATTATTCTAAAGAAATTAGAAAAAAAAACGTGATAGCCGTCGGACAAATGAGAGTGTAAAAAAAATATAAATAAACAAGTGGAGATCAGTGTACAGTTTTGACCCAAAATATGCCACGTGTTCTTTGTGACAATTGTCATATGTCATCACATGATGATGTCACTAGACTGAACACTTTGCGTGACCTCCCCAAATAATTTAATTATAGAAATTTGCTCGAAAATAAAAAAAAATTTATAAATGCCCATGCCAAAACTACAACAACAACAACAATAATAATAATAATAATAATAATGTTGAGTTCTAGCTAGAATATTTGTGACGGTAGAGAAATATAAATTTTAACATTCTAGCTTTGTACAAAGATCCAACACACAAAAAGATAAAAGATATGGGTGTAACATTCATAAGGAAAAAAAGAATTTTTACGTGGAAACCTCTAAAAATGAGAAAAAATCACGGGTTGTTGTCAAGTTTAAATGAATACACTAATATTTGCAGTTGATTACAAATGAGATCTTTCATTGGGGGGAAGGACTTGGCTCAATGTAGCAAATATAAATCATATATAGTGCATTACATTATGGGAGTTCAAAGAATCAGTGTTGACATGTTCGTTTGGTCGGCAGGATCATAATTAACGAGCGATGTAGGTTGGAAAGACTGTAGTTGGGTGATGGTGGTTGGAAGGATCGTAGTTGGGCGACGAAGGTCAGAAAGATCGTAGTTAGACGACATGATCGAAAGGATCGTAGTGGGCGGGCGATAAAGGTCGGAAGACTATAGTTTGGTGATGGTGGTCAGAAGGACGATTGCAGTAGGATGACAGTGGTCGGAAGAACCGTAGTCGACAGGAGATGGAGGTTGGAAAGAACAATGTTGGATAACGGTGGCTTGAAGAAACGTAATTGGATTACAGTGGTTAGAAAGACCATAGTATGTAGGCAACAGAGGTCGAAAAGACTGTAATCGGATGACAGTGATCGGATGACGGTGGTCGGAAGGATCGTAGTTGGATGACGGTGGTCAGAAGGACCGTAGCCGGATGACGGTGGTCAGAAGGACTAGAGTCTGCGGGCGACGGAGGTTGGAAAGATCGTAGTCGGGTGACGGTCGGTAGCTAGACGGAAGTTTGGTGAAAGTCAGATGACAGTTGGTGGCTAGGATATGGTCGAGGAGGAGCTTAGTGGGAAGAGAAATCGTTCTCTTTCTCTTCCTCTACTCTTTTTTCTCCTCCCTTACTTGGTCCCCTTTCACTGAAGAATGAGGGGTATATTTCTAGCTTTCTGGGAGTGGCATGGCCAGTAAATAGAGATAAGATCAAGAGCACGTTGGTAGTAGTTCGACTCGATTCGATTATAAGCATTTCACGTTTGGATAACAAATGCTCATCCAATTTATGCTTTGAACCAGCCAAACTTGCTTTAAGCCCTCGATTTTGACCCATTTGGGCTCACTCTGGATCAAATTAGGTGTCGTTAGGTTCGCCTTTTCGAGACGTTCAGTTCGACTGTATGTTTGTTTAAATCGGAGTTCATATTACCCAAAATTTAATTTTTGAAAGTTTTCAATACGAATTTGTCTCAAGATTCATGTTCAAGATAATTTTTTGATGATATATCAATTAATAATAATAATAATAATAATAATAATAATAATAATAAGTACTATAATTAAAATTTATCATAAATTTAAAAAAATAAGATTCTTTTTAATTAAACGCATATAAAAAATTAAAGATATTTTTGGAGATTATAAAAAATAATTAAACGCATATAAATAATAATAATAATGGATTTATCTATAGAACATTTATAATGCTATTAAGCGCACTTTAATTAGGGATATGAATATTCATTGAAATGTAAAATAGAAAAAAAAAATTAATTTTAACATTAAACATTTAAAAATAATAAATTCTGAAAATTTCACATAAAATATATAATTAATATCACATTATCACGATTTTTTAAAAAATTATGATGAAAAAAGAGGTCAAAAATTTAAAATTGGATAATTGGTTGCCGGTCTCTGCTTCTCAGCTGAAGGTCATGCGGTCCCTTCTTTAGGATAAATTATTATGTGCAGACACCAGATATTTAGAAGGCGAATCAGAGCGCATCACATCACCTGGTACATAAGCGGGTACATAGCCGCGGTACACAGTAAAAGCGTGATGTGGCGCGCTCTGATTCACCTCTAGATGGCGTCTGTATCTGCACAGAATAATTTCCCCTTCTCTCTTCTTTAGAGATTCTCTTTTCTTAGCTCCACGACCACATGATTGAAAACAGCCTTATTTTATTTTAAATTATTTTAATAATTCAAAAAAAGTAATAAATTAAAAACAATAAATTTTAGTTTTGATAATTACAATTCCGTTTCAGTTGAAATTGATGTGATCCTTATTGATATTTTTTTTTAGTTTTATTATTATGATCAAATTCAAGAATTTAAATTAAGATTAAACAAAAATTTTGTGAAATTAAAAAACTTTTATTTTAAATTCATATGTTAGCATTGAAGTTCTATAAAATTTTCAAATAGTCATTAAGATTGTATCATAATTTTGTAATTAAGACTTTATTTGGAATAATTTTTTATTATTTTCTAGCACAAAATTTGTTAAAAAAAAATAATAATAATGATCCAAAGCTATCTAAAAGGAAGCCTGAGATTGTTAGGTTTAAATTTGCAAATAACACAGCTCACCTTGGTTTGTTGGTTGAAAGCTTAGGCTTCCATGTTCGAGTCTTTGTGTATGCGTTGTGTTTATGAGTTTGTCTTAATTGACCTAAATGTCCAAAAAAAAAATTTACAAATAAGTAACAAAAATATTTTATTAGTAAATTTTAGAAGTATAGCTTCCACGACATGTATAAATTAAAAAATTTTAACTTTTCGCATCTATCAACTCTTAAGGCGAAGTAATTACGTTATCAAATAATAAAAATGTCATTTTTTTGGAATTAATTAAAACACAACCACAAAAATTAATATTTTTAAAGAGACTTTCAATTTCAAATAAGAAAAAAGAAATATATTTTTTTCCTTCTTCTAGAGGGACGGATAACTGATCTCCTAGATTGGAGAGCGCCTGTACTGACAAACTCTGCCAATTACATATTATTGAAACGGATTAGTATTTATTTAGTAAATAATCGCACCTCTATCTTTCCAGTTGGAATTCTTATAAAAGATGGCTTTTTAAATGATGGAGCAGACAGTGGAAATACTGCTAATTATATTGCTTTGAAATTTTCTCTCATTACGCTATTTCCATAAAAGGTAAACAGAAGAGCAAATGGTCACATAATAAAGCCATCTAAGAGTCCAAGATATAATTTTTACAATTAGTTTTTCTTTTATGTCATGTTTACCTTTTTACCATGCAATTATTTATGCTTTAGCTTTTTTTCACCACCTAAAATTTTATTGGTTGATCTTGTCTCACGTGGTGGATTCCTTTGTCGCAAACTGAGACTTTCCTGTTTTCTGCGATGGACTTCTATGTGAAAAATTGTCCTCGAATGACCACCGATTACTCATTGTAGATCTAATGTTAGCAATACAGAGAATTTCCTTTGTCACAAACTGAGAATTTCCTGTTTTCATTTGTAGTGTCAATAGCTAGAGGGCAGTAAGGCATGAACCTGATACTATGTAAAAAGGTTTCACTTGGGAAACCAAGAACTCAGAGCAGATTAAGGAAGAGATGTAAAGAAGATAAGAAGTATTATTTTCATTACCGTGAACAATACATAATACCGTTATTTATAGACTTGTTTCCTAGTTACATAACCGGCTACAGGCTTTTCATACTCACTAATATCCCCTGTCAAACTGATGGGTCAAGGAGTGATTCTTAGTTTGTCTCTGAGATAGTGAAATCTTGGTGTTGTGAGAGGTTTGGTAAATATATCAGCAATTTGATCAATGGTGCTAATGGGAAGAAGCCTTAACGTCTTTTGCTCGATGTGATCCCTGAGAAACTGATGATCGATTTCTATGTTTCATATTGAATTTGGTATTAAGTTGTTGCAGAATTTGATCAAAAACCGTGGCATCGTTTCCTGTTAGAAGCACGTCATCCACGTATATTAACATGTAGATTTGAGTTTGCTATTTCTGGAAGATGAGAAGTGATGGATCCGAGGAGCTGTGTTTGAATCCCAAGGAAACGAGGGTTGATGTGAACATATTGTACCATTGATGCGGAGCCTATTTGAGACCATATATTGCTTTGTGAAGATGACAGACATAATCGGGATTGGTTGTGTCCTCGAATCCACGCGGCTGTCGCATGTACACGGTCTCTTCCAGCATTCCGTGGAGAAAAGCATTCGTCATGTCTAGTTGTTGTACTTTCCAATTGTTGTGTAGGGCAATATAGTCAGAAGAATTCGGATGGTAGGAAGTTTGGCTACTAGGCTGAACGTCTCATAGTAGTCGATTCCATATTCTTGATTGTTCCCTTGAGCGACAAGTTGGGCTTTGTGTTTGGCAATAGAACCATCGGCGTGAGTTTTAGTTTTGTATGTCCATTTGCACCCTAGAACAGACGAGTTGGGTGGCTGAGGTACCAGACTCCAAGTGCCTTGTTTTTGCAGTGCGTAGAATTCCGATGCCATTGCATTTCTCCACTCTGAATGCTTCCTGGCTTCTGTGTAAGACGTGGGATCAAGAGACTTGTCTGGCTTAGTATTTAGATGAAGAAAATCGAGACGAGGGATCCTGTACGCGGCCGCGTAACCATAGGATGTGTGGAGACTTGGGTAATTGCCATTTCCTGGGCAGGAGTTGGGACGGCTGTTGTCGGCTTTGGAGGTTGTTGGGAGCACGGTCGAGAATTGTCCTCGTTGGGTCCTTGCCTAGAACATTGATCAGTGATTTTCTGTGTGGGTTGAGATGAGATCTGGACCGTGATGGGAGTAAGGAGACCTGGTGGCGTATGTGCTATCTGCATAGGAGGAGATTGCACAGAGGAGTTAAAAGGAAATGAAGGTTCGTTAAATTTTACGTGGTGAGAAATAAGAGTTTTATTGGTGTTGAGATTGAGGCACTTGTAGCCCTTGTACATGTCAGAGTAACCAAGAAAAACACAGTTGTTTGCCGTTGGTTGAAGTTTGTTACGAGAGCTGTGCGGTATGAGCGGGAAGCACTCACAACTGAAAGCACGTAGATGCTCATAGTTCGGTTTGGTGCCATTAAGAAGTTCGAAAGGAGACTTATTATCAGTATTGGGTGATGGCATGCGGTTAATTAGATGAACCGCGGTAAGGACAGCATCCGGCCAAAATGTGTAAGGCATGGCCGCCCGATGAAGAATGGTTCTAGTTGTTTCTGTGATATGGCGATGTTTCCTTTCTGCCACACCATTTTGTTCTGGTGTGTGTGGGCAAGAGCTTTGATGTATTATGCCATTGGTTAGAAGAAAGGTGACAAATGTGGTGTTCATGTATTCTCCACCGCCGTCGGTGCGAAGACATTTTATTTTCCGAGAGAAAAAATTTTCTGCTTTAGCTTTAAACAAAAGAAAGTTATGAAATACTTCAGATTTATGTCTCAACAGAAATAACCATGTAAAACGCGTGTAATCATCTAAGAAAATCAGATAGTACAAAAAACCGGTGTGTGAGGCCATAGGCGCCGGCCCCCACACATCCGAATGAATCAAATCTAGTGGTGCATGAGATCTGTGAGAGATCTTGCTAAAAGGTAACTTGTGATGTTTAGCAGTAATACACCATTTGCAAAAATTAAAAGAACAATTTATTTTGAGCTGTGGATTGCAAGAAGCAATTCGAGCAAGTGTTTGCGGATTTGGATGTCCAAGACGGTCATGCCACAGAAGCGAGCTGAGGGTCTTTGTGTGTAAGGCTGTCTTGGTTGTGTGAGCCGGTGGAGTCCGAATGTGATAAAGACCATCAGTACACGGCCCTTGAAGAATGATTTGATGAGTTATCAGATCCTTAAAAGAATAACCGTTAGGATAAAAAATAATCGCTAAGTTGTTGTCGCGAGTTAATTTGGAAATAGATAAAAGATTATATTTCAGAGAGGGAGAATGCAGAATGTGAGATAGAAGAATCTTATGAGAGGGAGTCGGTAGAAATCCCTTGTCGGAATTTTCAATGCCAACCGAACTCCCGTCACCGACAGTGATGTTGTCGGTGCCACGGTAAGGAGCCGAGATAGACAAATTGTCTAAATAATTCGTCATGTGGGATGAGGCTCCTGAATCAAGAAACCAGTCAGTGTAAGCCTGTGATGATCCGGCTGCAAGTGCTCTGTTTTGGTTGTTGTTGGGTTTGGGAGTGTATTGCGGATTCAGACGATGCTAGCAATCCTTCGCGGTGTGGCCTCGTTTTAGGCAGATCTGGCATGTGATGGAAGTCTTGCTGGAGATGTCTTTATTCGACGAAACTGGTTGAGGTGGTCGGCCACTGGTCCGTCTTCCTCGGCCTCGAGTTGTAAACAGAGCATGTTGAGTGTCGTCGGTTGAAGCAATGCGAGATGCATCCGTTGCGACGTGAATTTCTTCACTGAGTAATAGCGGATACAGTTGATCCAGGTTGAGCGGTGTCAGCATGGTGCGAATCGAGGTCTTGAACGATTGGTAGGAGCTTGGGAGACCATTGAAGATGTAAAGAATGACATCCTCTGTGTCCACGGTCGATCCGGCAGCTGCGATTTGATCGACGATGGATTTATTATCCGTAAGATACTGAGTCATGGTAGAATTCTTGAGCGAGATATGATGTAGTTCATTTTTCAATTGAATAACTCGGGATCGATTCGTCGATTGAAACCGAGTAGCCAGAGTAGTCCAGATGGAGGAGGTGGATTCAAGATTAATGACATACGGAAGAATCGATGGCGAGATCGTGGCGCATATTGCTGCTGCTAAGTTTTGATCTGTAAGTAGCCAGTTGGTATAGGCTGGATTCCGGACGGTGATACCATCGGAGCTTGCGATGGTTTGTACCGGAGGCTGAGAAGATGGATCAAGAAATGTGTCGAAGCCATTCACACGGGTGATCTTGAGTATTTGTGACCTCCATACCGAGTAGTTTTCGGTGGTCAGAGGCGATTGAATGAAATTCTTGAGATTGCCAAGAAGAAATTTTAGAGATGAAGAGATTCCGGTAATGGTAGAGTTTACCGTGTCGGATCTTTCCGAGGACTGAGAAGTGGCCGAAGCATCCATGGTCCCAAGAAAATCAGACCGTATCTGATACTATGTAAAAAGGTTTCACTTGGGAAACCAAGAACTCAGAGCAGATTAAGGAAGAGATGTAAAGAAGATAAGAAGTATTATTTTCATTACCGTGAACAATACATAATACCGTTATTTATGAACTTGTTTCCTAGTTACATAACCGGCTACAGGCTTTTCATACTCACTAATACCAACAATGTTGTTGTAGAAAGAATTAAATTTTGTTCAGTAAATATATGCTATCATGTTTTAATATAAGATTGTTGTATATTATAGGCCAAGGGGCATCTTTATCGATGGGATTTTGAGGCGGAAGAGGAGTGGGCTAAGTACAATGAGCAGAAGGAGGCCATGCCAAAGGCTGCCTTCCAATTCGGAGTGAAGATGCAGGAAGGAAGGAAGAAAAGGAAGCAGAATAAGGATCAGAAGCTCAATAACGAGCTGCACAAAATCAACAAAATCCTTGCTCGGAATGCAGAATAAGGATAGTGCCTCTGGTCTTATGAATGCCACTGTTGCGGATTTCATTATAGGGAATGTTTGGAGCCTGCCAATCTCATCTGATGTTGCTAATGATATTCAGGCTATCCCTATTTCTGATTCTACGGCTTTTTGTCTGACGCTGGGTGATTCCAATGAGGGGTCTTTTAGCCAGTTTGTCATGGAATTCTATAAGGATTGTCCACCGTGTGTCTGGGCTGATTTCTTATGGCATAAAGGTTGTGCTTCACATTTTTTTGTGTTTGCGTGGCTGGGGATTATGGGGGGTTTAAAAACTGCCGACATGCTTCTCAAGTGTAACATACTTGTTGCCTCCATCTGTTACTTATGCCATTCTAAAAACGAAAGCATCCCTCATCTCTTCTTTGAATGAAATTTCTCTTTCTCAATCATTTTGGGAGTCATTCGTGAAGCTTGTGTCCTTCTGTTGAGGTCTGGTATAACGCAGTTTTTGGACTGGATTAATGACTGCTCCACCATTTCTTCTGATGTTAAAAGGCTCTATTTTCTCATTACGTGCTACTTTGTATACTATATCTGGAGAGAACGCAACGAGAGGTGGTTTGGTTCGATCATGAATTGCTACTCCTCTACGACTAATAAGATCAAAAAAGTTGTTTTTGCCAAAGTAATTAGGTGGAAAAATAGTGAACAATTTTTGGATTGGCTTTGATCGATTTGCTCCATATGCTGCTGTGGCTGGCGATTTTAGCCTGGAGGGATATTTTTGAGTTGCTGCCAGCGGCGATGATATTTATTAGGGCTGTCAATATTTGACACGACACGAAAACCCGACCCGGACCCGACCCGGAAAATCCGGGTTGGACCTGACCCGATTCCAAAACGGGTCGGGTTCGGGTTCCAGAAATTGACCCGTTTAAAAAACGGGTCGGGTCCGGGTTGACCCGGCGGGTTACCGGGTCAACCCGCCAACCCGTTTAGTTTAAAAAATTTCGAAATCCCGCCCTGCCCGCTGCCCCGCTGCCCCGCTGCCCAGCGCTCGCGCTGCCACGTGTGACGCGCCGCTGCCCCGCTGCCCCCGCCGCGTGCTGCCGCGTGCCGCGCGCTGCCGCGTGCCGCGCGCTGCCGCCGTCGCCTGCTGCCGCGTGCTGCCGCGGTGCCGGGTCGTGTCGGGTCAACCCGGCAACCCGCCGGGTCGGGTCCGGGTTCGGATTTTCGACCCGTTTCTCTACCCGGGTCGGGTTAGGATCGACCCGTTTTCCACCCGGGTCAGTTCGGGTTCGACCCGAACCCGACCCGTGACCCGAAATTGACACCCCTAATATTTATCCCTCTCTCAGGCAATCCCTTGGATGGTATTCGGGCAACCACGGATCTTCTTCTACGAATTCCATGATGTATTATCTTCTCCTAACTGAGTTCTGTCATGTTGGGATGGTCGAGTTTTTTTGATTTTATCTTGCTTCTTTCTGTCAGCTAGTTTTGAGTTTTTGGGTGGTTTTTGTTTCTGTTGGTATAGCCTCTTGTTAACCCCTTTTTAATTGTTTTGGGCTCTTCTGAGTTGCTCCCATTTTATTGGAGCTTTTAGTTCTTACTAGTAATCTTTTTCATTAATATACAGGCTTGGACCAAATTTTTCCAAAAAAAATAAAGTGAGAAAAGCTCGGCCAGAAATCAGCCCAAAAACTGCATAATCGCACCTCCAGCTTTCCGGTTGAAAGTCCTATAAAATATGGCTTTTTAAATGAAGGAGCAGACAGTGGAAATACTGTTAATATTGCTTTGAAATTTTTTCTCATTTCACACTTTCCATAAAAAGTAAACAGAACAGCAAATGGTCAGATAATAAAGCCGTCTAACAGCCCCAGATTAACCAGGAGAGTCTCCAATGATCTCAAAAATCTGCAGCAGCGTGGATCTAAAAAGAAAACAGTTTAATATTGGAATTAAAGCAGCATTAACAGAAAAAGATAAATCACATTCAAACCAGCGATGTTTATGATTCTCAGATCCTTGAATTACACAAAATGCATGCAGGGGACACCTAGAGGTTACGTTTAAGCAGGAAATCAAAACATTTTAAACCCATTAAATTTACTTCAAGACAAAACAAAATATATTTATTCTGCCCCCAAACTTCTTTCTTTGCAACAAAAAGAAAGATTTGAAGTTCAACGAATTCAGTGACTAGCGACGAGAGGATTGATAGAGGCGTCTCTAGTTGCCGGCGACCCCATCTCTGCCGCCTCCTTGTCCCCCCCGGCGGCTGTCGCCCCCGCCTCCGCTACCGCCGCCGCCTCCGCTACCGCCGCCAAGGGCGGAGGAGACGGCTTCGTATAATTCCTTGGCTATCGCTTTCCTGATTTGGCCCCTTTCTGGATAGGGATTCCCTTTCCCCCTCTCTCTCTCCCTCAGCTTACTGTCCATTGAGATAAGAACAATTTCTTCACTTACGATCTGGCACTGAAGCTGTTTAAATAGGCTCGATTACTTCCTTCGCCAACAAGCATTGGTCTTCTGTTTTTAATTTAGTGATGATTTTTACATATATTTACTAAATAGTAATCCGTTTCAATAATTATGAAATTGGCAGAGTTTATGAGTTACAGTCGCACTCCAGCAGATAAATTATCCTTCCCTCTAGAAGAAGGAAAAAAATATTTCTTTTTTCTTATTTGCAATTGAAAGTCTCTTTAAAAGTATTAATTTTTGTGGTTGTGTTTTAAACAACAAGGTAATGTCGTAATGAAATATTGTAAACAAGCCTTTAATTAATTCCAAAAAATGACATTTTTATTATTTGATAACTTAATTACTTTCTCCTTAAGAGTTAATAGTTGCGAAAATTTAAAATTTTTTTCATTTATATATGTCGTCAAAATTATTCATCTAAAATTTACTAATAAGATATTTTCGTCACTAATTTGCAAATTTGAACCTAATAATTTTATGCTTTGTTTTAGGTGGCTTTGAATCATTATTTTTTTTTAAACAAATTTTGTGCTACAAAATAATAAAAAAAATTGTCTCAAATAAAATCTTAATTACAGAATTATAATATAATTTTAATGACTATTTGAAAATTTTATAGAACTTCAATGCTACAGATGAATATCAAATTACACATTTTTAATTTCACAAATTTTTTGTTTAATCCTAATTTAAATCTTGAATTTTGATCAAAATAATAAAACTAAAAAAAATATCAATCAGGTTCACATCAATTTCAACTTAATCCTAATTTAAATCTTGAATTTTGATCAAAATAATAAAACTAAAAAAAATATCAATCAGGTTCACATCAATTTCAACTGAAACGGAATTGTAATTATCGAAACTAAAAAATGTATTGTTTTTCATTTATTACTTTTTTTGGGAATTATTAAAATAATTAAAAAAAAGCCTGTTTCAAGCACGTGGTTGTGGAGCTGAGAAAAGAGAACCTTTAAAGGAGGAGAAATTATTACGTCCGGACAACATAAAGGAGGGGCCACAGGACCTTCAGCCGAGAAGCAGAGACTAATAATGGATAATGCAACTTTATAAGTAAATGAACTTATTATCCGTTGGCTTGCATTTCCACTAACCAGAATCAGCTTTTCAGACTTTGGCAGACTGATCCAATCTGAACGGTTCATTGATTTCACGAACTCCTCATCTACACCGTTGAGTGATAACTGTAGCTTCATCATCTTCTTTATAAGTCAAGCATTACTGTAGCTATGTTATCCATGAGAAATAGATGAGAATTTCATAGTATATGCTCTATTTCTATTTCTAATTCCTCGGTGCAGGTTCTATTAAGTTTCAGCTCTTGTCTACATGGTATTAGAGCATCTCTATTAACTGCATCAAGCAAGATGGATTCGTCGGCATCGTCCTTAGCTCCATCCGCAGCAACTCTGGCAGCCACGGCTCAAGTTGCTGTGAGCGAAGTGGAAATACCGCCACAACTCAAGTTCTTGATGATGAATGTCAAGACAATGATTAATACTCAACTTACTACAGAGAATCATCCCATATGGAAATCACAGATATTGAAACTTTTTTCGGCAAACGGCTTTGCCGGTTATCTCGATGGTTCCTGTGCTTCACCACCAGAGCACCTGATTGCTTCCAATGGCACGACAACTCCAAATAAAGCTTTTCAGACATGGCTGCTTGTTGATCAAAATCTGGCTTCGGTGTTTTACTCTACTATTTCTGCTTCCCTTTTACCATATGTGTTAAATCTAGCAACCAGTCATGAAATCTGGATTACTATAGACAAACAATTATAGTCGACCAATCGGTCTAGACAACTGCAGCTTAAGAGTGAATTGCATCATCTTCAAAAAGGTGACAAATCCATGGTTCAGTATCTATAAAAAATTAAACAAAAAATCGATGCCATAACTGCCTCTGGTTCTACAATTGATTCTGGCGACATTCTGATGTATACTCTTAATGGCCTGCCTCCGGCATACAATGCCTTCAAAACTGTGATCCGCACACAACTTGCTCCGATTGGTCTTGATGATTTCTACTCCCTTCTCTGTAGTGAGGAACTCAGTCTTCATGCTGATACTCCCATTCATACATCGTCTGCTCCATCCGATGATAGCACATTCGTGCTTCAAGCATTTTGTGGTTGTCCAAGAGGTCGAGGTTTTAATGCATCTTCCAGTCGTGGCCGAACCATCAGTTAGTCCTCATGAGGGGGTCGCAGCTATCCTCCTTATACTCACGGTGGTCATCAACCTCGATCTCCTGTCTAGTGTCAAATATGAACCAAAATGGGCCACTCTACTTTTCAATGTTGGTATCGAGCGGATCTGACATACCAATCTCCACAACAAGCCTACGTTGCAACCGATCAACAACCTACAGATGACTGGTTTCTGGATTATGGAGCCACTTCTCACTTGACGTCCAATTTTCAACAATTACAGCTTCCGCAAGCTTATACTGATTTGTCTCAGGTACAGGTTGGGAACGGTCAGAATCTCACCATTGCAAACTCCGGTCAGGGCATTTTACCCACTCCGTCCCGTAAGCTACGTCTTCCCAAAATCTTACATGTTCCCCATCTTTCACATAATCTGCTCTCTGTCCATCAACTAACCCAAGATAATTCTTGCTCAATTCTTTTCGATGCTAATGGATTTCTTATTCGGGATTTACAGACCAACAGGACTCTCCTCCGCAGTCCATGTCGTCAAGGTCTTTATCCCATTACACTCAATCCAACTGAATCTGCCACCTCTTCGTCGTCTCCAATTGCTCTTCATACGATTGGACGTACTTCAGTTATCTGGCTTCATCGTCTCGGCCACGCGTCTCCCTCAACACTCAAACTTCTTCCTGCAACTGTATCTAGCTTTAAATTTTCTTCTCCGTTTAACTGCTCTGCTTGCGTGTGAGCTAAATCCCATAGATTCCCGTTTAAGCTATCTCTACCTAAGACTACTGCCTGTTTACAGTTAGTTCATAGTGATGTATGGGGTCCTTCCCCTACTCTTTCATTGCAAGGATATAAATACTATCTTTTGTTTATTGATGATTTCACAAGATTTTGTTGGGTGTATCCATTACGCGCTAAATCTGAAACTTTTCAAATATTTACTCAATTTAAAATGTTTGTAGAAAAATAATTCAATCGTTCTATTCAAATCCTACGATCTGATCGTGGAGGTGAATATCTAAATAACTCCTTCACTATATATCTTAAGAAATGTGATATCGTTCATCAAACAACTTGTCCATATACGCGACAGAAAAATGGCATTTCTGAATGCAAGCACAGACATCTGTTGGAGACTATTCGAGCGCTTCTATTTCATGCCAATCTTCCTAATCATTTTTGGCTCGAAGCACTAGCCACTGCTGCCTTCACAATTAACCGTCTCCCATCCAAATTAACAAATAACTGTTCCCCTTATGAATGTTTATATGGACGTTCACCCGATTATTCTACTTTTAAAGTATTCGGGTCTCCTTGCTATCCTTGGCTTCCATCTCAGCTGCATCACAAATTTCAACCTCACTCGCATCCCTGTGTTTTCCTTGGGTATGCCGATGCTACAAAAGGCTACAAGTGCTTCAATACTTCTACTGGACGCCTTTACATTTCACGACATGTCCAGTTCTTTGAAACGATTTTCCCCTATAAGTCTTTATTTCACCAAATCTCACATACTTCACAGTTCCCTTCAGTGCCACCAGCTCTACTTATTCCCGTCTCAGCTACTCATCTTGTAGCTTCACAGATACCTTCACCAGTGCAACATTCCACATCTCCTTCAAATTCTGTTCATTCTAATTCCAATTCTAACACTTTTTCCAATTCTAACAGCTCTCTATCCAACTCCAACACTTCTTCAAAGTCAGTTGCTTCCACCTTTCATGAATCAGATATTGTTTTCCAACCACCTCATCAACCAGCAACTCTTCTTCCCTCCAAACACAGTATGGTTACCAGATCCCTAACTGGTACCCTAAAGCCCAAAAAGATCTTTGATTTGTTACATTATACTGTTCCCACTGATCCAACCGGCTTCTCACAAGCTTTTAAATATCCTGAATGGAGAAAAGCCATGTCCTCTGAATTTGAGGCTTTACAAAAACAAGGTACCTAGACCTTAGTTCCCACTTCTCCTCAATATAATGTTCTAAGCTGTAAATGGATTTATCGCACAAAACGTCATGCGGATGGCTCCCTTGCTCGGTACAAGGCTCGTTTGGTCGCTCAAGGATCTAATCAAGAATATGGTCTTGATTATTTTGATACTTTCAGCCCGGTTGCAAAGTTTCTCACAATTCGTATTCTTTTTACTGTTGTCGTCACTAGCAACTGGCCTATTTTTCAATTGGATATTTCCAATGCCTTCTTACATGGCAAGCTTGACGAAACAATATATATGATGCAACCTCCTGGGTTTGTTGATCCAACTTATCCGAATCACATTTGCTTACTTGAAAAGGCCATTTACGGGTTGAAGCAAGCTCCAAGGCAATGGTTTGCTACTTTCACTTCTTTTCTCACTACATACGGCTTCCAAGTAAGCATTGCGGATCCATCTTTACTCCGGTTTTCCAAAGATAATATTCAGCTTTATCTTTTGGTATATGTTGATGACATTTTGCTCACCGGCAATTCTGCCCAAGCCTTAGATTCTCTGTTACAAGCTTTGCACTCATGGTTTCAAATGCGAAACCTTGGTCCTGTTTCAAACTTTCTGGGTATTCAAGTAGTACCTATGGAAAATAGATTCCATCTATCTTAATCGTTGTATGCTACTCAGCTACTTCAAAAATCTGGAATGAAGGATTCAAAGCCGGTATTAACTCCTTTACCAGTCAAGCTCCCTGCTATAACTCCATCGGCTGCACTGTTTGATCAACCAGAAATCTATAGATAGCTTGTTGGCTCATTACAGTACCTCACTATAGCCAGACCCAATCTTTCATTTGCAGTAAATCTACTTTGTCAACAAATGCATCGACCATATCTACTTCATTATCAGCTTCTCAAACGAGTTCTTCGATATCTCGCCGGGACAATTCAGCTTGGATTACCAATCATTCATTCTTCGTTTGATCTTCATGCCTATTCAGACTCGGATTGGGCTGCTGACCCTACTAATCAGAGATCCATCACTGGCTATTGTGCCTTTCTTGGCCATAATCTCATTTCGTGGTCTGTAAAGAAGCAAACAACGGTAGCTCATTCGTCCACAAAAGCAGAATACCAAGCCCTGGCTACTGCAGCTACTGATATTGTTTGGCTCCGTCGACTTCTACAGGACTTCTCCATACCAATAAACTAGCCAACATCCCTCTTTTGTGATAATGTCTCTGCTTTGGCTCTTGTACAGAATCCGGTATTTCATACTAGTACTAAGCATATCGAAGTAGATTTCCATTTTATCAGAGACTGCATTCGGCAAAATCAAATTGCTGTACATCACATTTCCTCTATAGATCAACCGACTGATGTGTTTACCAAATTCTTTTCTGCTACCAGGTTTAACCTGTTGCATAACAAGCTAACTGTTCAACAACTTCCCGTTAGCTTGAGAGGGTGTGATAATGGATAATGCAACTTTATAAGTAAATGAACTTATTATTCATTGGCTTGCATTTCCACTAACCAGAATAAGCTTTTCAGACTTTGGCAGACTGATCCAATCTAAACAGTTCATTGATTTCACGAACTCCTCATCTACACCATTGAGTGATAACTGTAGCTTCATCTTCTTCTTTATAAGTCAAGCATTACTGTACCTATGTTATCCATGAGAAATAGATGAGAATTTCATAGTATATGCTCTATTTCTATTTCTAATTCCTCTGTGCAGGTTCTACTAAGTTTCAGCTCTTGTCTATAGAGACAGGCAACCAATTATCCAATTTTAAAATTTTGACCTCTTTTTTCATCATAATTTTTTGAAAATTGTGATAATGTGATATTAATTATATATTTTACATGAAAATTTCAGAATTTATTATTATTATTATTAAATGTTTAATGTTAAAATTATATATTTTCTAGTTTAGATTTCAAATGAATATTCATATCCCTAATTAAAGTGCGCGAATAGCATTATAAATGTTCTATTGATAAATCCACTATTATTATTATTATTTATATGGGTTTAATTATTTTTTATAATCTCGAAATTAATTAAAAAATATCTTTTTTTTATTTATGAACAATTTTATTATTATTATTATTATTATTATTATTATTATTCTTATATCATCTTCATCAAAAAAATATCTTGAGCACAAAACTTGAGGTAATTCACATTAAAAACTTTCAAAATTAAATTTGGGGTCATCTGAACTCCGATTTAAACAAACTTATAACCGAACTGAATGTCTCAAAAATGATAACATAACGACACCTAATTTGATACAGTCTAAGCCCAAATGGGTCAAAATCGAGGGCCCGAAGCAAATTTAGATGGTTCAAAGCATAAATTGAATGATCAATTGTTTTCCAAATGTGAAATGCTTATAGTCAAATCGATCGGCTCGACAAACAAATCCAACGAGCACTGATAGTCAAATTCTGCCATCATTAAGGCACTTAAATATTCGATAAATAGTTCATGATCGAGGGAATCGATATCAGACCTCCATTCGAACCACTTCCAACGTGCTCTTGATCTTCTTCCTATTTACTGGTCATGACACTCCTAGAAAGCTATAAATAGACATCTCATTCTTTAGTGAAAGGGGACTAAGGGAGGAGAAAGAAGAGTAGAGGGAGATTTCTGTTACCACCAAGCTCCTCATCGACTATATCCCAACCACCAATTGTCATCAGACTTTCACCAAACTTCCACCTGGCTACCGACAGTCACCCAACTACGATCTTTCTGACCTCTTTTCCTCACCGACTATGATCTTTCCAACCAATGTCATTCGATTGTGGTCCTTTAGACCATTGTCACCTAACTATGATCTTTTCAACCTCTATTACCTATCGACTTTGGTCATTCCGACCACTGTCTTCATCACCGTCATCTGACTACGGTCTTTCTGACCTCCATAGCCCTATTGCGGTCCTTCTAATAATCACTGTCCGACTACGATCCTTCTAACCTATATCACTCGTTGATTATGGCCTTGCTGACCAAAAGAACATGTCAACATTGATTCTTCAAACTCCCATAATGTAATGCACTCTATATGATGTATATTTTCCATATTGAGCCAAGGCCTTCCCCCCAACAAAAAGCTTTATTTGTAATCAATTGCAAATACTAGTGGATTCATTTAAACTGGGCAAGGCCTCGTGATTTTTTTTCTCCTTTTTAGAGGTTTCCACGTAAAAACTATGATATCCCTTATGAATGTGACACCCCTATCTTTTAGCTGTTTGTGTGTTTGATCTTTGTACAAAGCTATAACGCTAAAATTTATATTTCTCTACCGCCGCAAATATTTTAGGACGCAACATTATTATTGTTGTTGTTGTTGTTGTTGTTGTTAGGGCATGTGCATTTATAAAATAAGAATTAATATTTTTTATTTTTATTTTTGAGCAAATTTCTAATAATTAAACTATTTGGGGTGGTCACGCAAAAAGTGTTTAGTCTAGTGACATCATCATGTGACGGCATCTAGCAGTTGTCATGAAGAGCATGTGGCATATTTTTGGGTCAAAATTGTACACTGACCTCCACAGCTCCACTTGCCTTTTTATATTTTTTTACGCTCCCATTTGCTAGTCGGCTATCACATTTTTTTAATTAATTTTTATTATTTCCTTAGAATAATCAAATTATTAAATAATTATTTTTAATTTCTTTAGAATAATAAAATTAAATAATTATTCTTTTTTATCTAGTGAAATTTAATTATAATTATAATTATTATTATCATTTAGTAAAGACATTTTACCTTTGAAAGAAGATGCATGCCGTTTACCAATTCTTTGAATTATATTAATAAAACATGAGTTGTTGTACCGAGTTTTTTTTTAATGAATAATTAAAAAATAAAATTTGTAGGTTAATTCGATTAAATTCTAATTAATTAGATTAGTTATTTACCAAAATTTAAACTTTTTATAATACTTGATGCGTCCCAAAAAAATTGCCTTATTGTGCATGAATCTCGAGCCATATTGGAAAATCCCAAAATTAAATTTGGGGCTTTCCAAACTTCAATTACAATAAACTTATAGTCCAATCAAACTTCTCGAGCAAACGAACCTAAACACACCAAAATAAGTTCAATCTGAGCCCAACTGAGTTCAAATCAAAGGAACAGAGCATATTTGGAAGCTTCATAGCATTAATTGGACAACCAAATGATCTTCAAATATGACATGCTTATAGTCGAATCGAGCGTTCCAACGAGCCCAAGATCGCTTAATTCTAACATCATTTGCTCATATAAATACTTAACAAATGATCTATAATCGAATAGATCAATATGTGCCGTCTGATAGAGGACTCCAAAATTACCCTGGATCTTCTACATAATTACGAAGCATGCCACTCTAAAAAAATCTATAAATAGACCGCAACTTTCCACATGAAAAAGGAGCTTGGATGTTTTGCTGGAGATTGGAGAGAGCTCTAAGGCTTCAAGGATCTTAGAGTTCTACCCAAGTACAACCGCCGACGAACATTAGTCAACCACCGTCGAATCACATCCCGTCTACAAATCGTCGTCGGACCATAGTTCGTCAGCCTCCCATCGCCGGATCAGCTCCCGTTGACGACCATTGTCAGACCACAGCATATCATTAGACCTCCACCTGGCCATCGACCATTGCCGGACCACCGCTAGTCCGCAGAACACCGATAGACCTCCGCCTGGCTTCCATTGACCCACCACTCCGACCACCATTGTTGCCTGACTACGGTTACAAGCACCATCACTCGTCGGCTACAGTCTCTCCAGTCAACATTGTCCCCCCAACTAGAATCCCTTTGGCTTCTGTTGCCCGTCAATTACGGTTCCTATGACCACCATCGTTTATCGACTACAGTCCCTTTGAACATCGTCGCCCGTTGAACACAATTCCACCGACCACCTTTGCCCGCCTACTTTGATCCACTCTGACCACATTAGGCAGCCGACTATGTCCCGTCTAACCACTATCGTCCGTCGATTACGGTCCTTACGTTCTCCATCACTCGCCTATTATGGTCCCTCCGGCCTTTGTCGCTCCCCGACTAAGGTCCCTTTCGCCTCCATCGTCCATCGACGATAGTCTCTCAAACTACCATCACCTGCAGACTATAGTCTCTTCAACCTCTACTACCCATCGAATACGGTCGCTTCACCTTCGTCGCCCACGGACGACAAATGCTCTGACCTTCATCACTCACCAATCATGGTCCCTTAAACCTCCGTTGCCCACCGTGGTCCGACCACGGTCCCTTTGATATCCGTCACCCATCGACCACAATCCCTCCGACTTCCTTCGCCCGCCAAGCACAGTCCCTTCAACCTCCATCAATAACTAACCACGGTCCCTTCAACCTCCGTGGCTGGCCAACTACAATCCCTTTTGTTAAGAGAGTTGCTATTTGCATGTTTTACATTCTTGCAACTTGTATAGTTTTGATGATTTTAAATATTATTATTTTATGTATAGTTTTCTCCTAACACTTTTTAGAAGAGTTATTTTTGCTCTTGTGTGTACTAACATTTTAGAAAAAGAAAACTCCAGACTACAAAGACTTTAAATCAAATTCAGCATGAGATACTTTGTGTAGTTAAAAATTTGTATTTTTCTTTGAATTAAATTTGAGAGAGTGATTATAATTGAGTGAATACACACACACACCTTATGAGATTTTGAGAAATTTGTATTGATCATACAGGACGAACATAGTTCGTACGGGACGATCAGATCAGTTATCTCCTCTAAAGAGCAATGGAACGAATAGGAATTGAAGAAAATTTTTCTAAGTCCTAATCGTCCAGGATGAAGTGTATTCGTCCTCGGACGAAATGTTCTCTAGAAATTTTTTGTTTAAGAACAAAGTGTATTCATTCTAGGACGAGTTGCTCTATAGAGTACTATCATCCAGGACAAAGTGTATTTGTCCTGGGATAAATTGCTCTATGTAAAACTTTCGTCCGGACGAACCTTAACTTCGTCCCAGGATGAGGTGAACCGACTCTGAAAATTAAGTGTGATTCTGCAGTCTTTGGAAATCGACCTATGGAATAAATGTTCTACTGGACGAACCTAGTTCGTACGGGACGATGTGTGTGTACGAAGTCATTTCTTACCCATATACATTATGTTCGTTTTCAACGCATTTAAGTAAAATCATCCAGGATGATCCACGATCGTACGGGACGATCCAATTCATATTGACTTGAAAATTTGTAGTTTTTGGACAATTTTTTGTGTCTTTCCTATAAATAGTCCAAACTAAATTGCCATATAATCTTTTTGCCTACTGATCTTTGTGCCTATTGAAAGAAGAGTCAAGGAGAGAGCGTTTGAAGGAGATTTCTTGCCTATGGAGCGTGAAGGTTTCACTTGGTACTCAAAGGTAAGAGTCTTTACTCCTGGTTTGCGATTACTTCACTCTTTTCTCTCTTCCTTCTAGAATTCTTGTGAGAAGATCTGTCAAGGAGATTCAGTTCTCTACCGACACTTGGGGAGTGTGAACAGCCGAAAAGGTTCTATGCCGACACTTGGAGAGTGTGAACAGCCGAAGGGTTCTCTACCCACACTTGGAGAGTATGAAAGGACGAAGGGTTCTCTACCCACACTAAGAGAGTGTGAAAGGACGAAGGTTCTCTGTCAGCACTAGGGATAGTGTAAAAGGATGATGATTCTCTGCCGCACTGAGTAGTGGTGGAAAGAGTATTTGTAAAGGCTTCTCCGCCTTGTTGTGGGTGCATAAGAAGAGTCACTATTGGTATTAGTGCAATACTCGAAGGGTGCCTCCGGGGAGTGGATGTAGGTCTGGTTTTGATCAAACACTATAAACCTCGTGTCTTTAATTTTTCGCAGCCTTTTTATTTTTTATGTTTTTACTTTAAAAAAAATTTTTGGTTAAAAAATCTATTTATACAAAACTCATTAAAGTTTATTTTTCGATTTAAAAAATTAAAAAGAGGGATTAATTTCTTTTTTAATTACCAATTCACCCCCCCCTCTTGGTTAGCCGTGGGACATAAGCTTAAGTTTAACAACCTAATTCATAGAAATCAAATTTCAACAAGTGGTATCAGAGCTTTGTTTAAAAACCATAAGTTTAAACTACTTTTTTATTAACGTAGATGGCTACATTTGGAAACCGAAATACACCCGAGGGTTACTCTATAACTAGATCTCCACTATTCGACAATATACTTTTTGATTTTTGAAAAACATGCATGTCTACATTTTTACAGTTACTTGATTATCGTATGTGGAACTTAGTTCAAGAAGGGTATACAAAACCAACTAGATTAGTTGACGGAGTTAGAGTTGAAACCCTTTTTGCTGACTGGACAGTAGAAGAACGTGACTTAGCACAACTAAATACCAAATGCTTGAATAGTTTCTTTTGTGCTTTAAAATCAGAAGACTACATGCGGGTTTCCACTTACAAAAGTGGAAAGGACATATGGGATAGACTTTGTATAACCTATGAGAGGACTAATGAGGTTAAGCAATCTAGACTTAATATCTTGTTGCAGGATTATGAACTATTTCGTATGAAATTAAATGAATCCATTTCTGATATGTACATAAGATTCACACAAATAGTCACCTCTTTGCATGCACTAGGTAGGGAACTAACGAATGTTGAAATGGTTAATAAAATTCTTCATTCTTTTCCTACTGCTTATGATGCTAAAATTACTACAATTACAGAGTCTAAAAATCTAAACATTTACTCTATTGACAATCTTCTTGGTTCGCTAATTGCTTACGAGCAAGGAGTTAGCCAAAGAAAGATTGATGTAGGTAAACCACGAATGAAGAAGAACATAGAACTAAATATGGAAAAGTCTGAGAGTGAACACTCACAACCTGAGGATAAAGACGACATCGCATTGATGACTAGATAATTCAAAAGCTTTCTAAAGAGGAAGCAGAAGAGACGTCAACATTAGAATAGAGGTAAATTTAATAGAAATGCCAAGGTTTCAAATGAAGTGATTTGCTATGAGTGCAAGAAACCTGGTCATGTCAAGACTGATTGCCTAAAACTCAAAGCTACTCCTAGCAAGGAGAAGGTAGAGGAGAAACCAATTGTAAAGAAGGGCAAGAAGAAGTTTCAAAGAGCCTTCTGTGCGGACTCAGCTTCAGATTCATCAGAGACTGAGAAGGAAGAAGAAGTCACTAATTTGTGCTTAATGGCCGATAGTGTTGATCAATCATATCAAGAAGAGGTATGTGATTTAACCTATGATGAATTTTTTTAAGTTTTTGAACACATGCATGATGCATATAGAAAAATGAAGAAAATGCGTGTTAGTCTAAGTTTAGAGTTTGATGAATTACAAAAGGAACATGAAATTCTTAAGAAAGATCATGCTTTAATTGATGACAACCACATGAAATTACTTGATGAGTTTGATAACTTGAATAAAGAACATAAAAATTTAAAATCATCCTATGCTGAACTTGAAAAGGATTTTAAAAATTTTTAGGATGAATCGGAGAGCAAAATTTATAGATCAATTTATATAAATCAAATTTTGAAAGATATGAATTCATTTTACAAATTAACAATAAAAGCTCTCGAGGATAATATGATACCCCCTAAACTTGAAGATTTTACTAATCCTATTATATATCCTAAATTTATGTAATCCTTGAATAGACAGATGAATGTTAGAAGACTTAGGAAACTATTTCCAAAAGTAAAATGTAATAATTGTGGATTGTTTGGACATATAGCTCACACCTATACTTTGAAGATGAAAACTTATTTGGTGTGGAGGCCTAAGATGCATAAACCTAGACATATCATACATGCATCTGATTATAAATTACCAAAAAGAGAACCCAAACTTGTTTGGATTCTCAGGTCTAATGTTTGATAATTTTGCAGGGTCGCTCTCACACAAGACCTCATGAGAGCATATGGTATCTGGACAGCGGATGTTCAAAGCATATAACTGAAGATACCGCACAATTCATATCACTAGAAGCTAGGAGTGGAGGTAAGGTTACACTTGGAGATAACACCACAAGGAAGGTGGTTGGATCAGGTATGATTGGAAATCTTAATAAATTTTACATTGAGAATGTGTTATTAGTAGAAGGCTTAAAGCATAACCTGTTAAGTATAAGCCAGCTATGTGATAAAGGATATTGTGTGAAATTTTTTCCTACTAGCTGCATATTAAGCCTAAATGGTAGATGTTTTGAATGGTAAAAGGATAAATAATGTGTATATACTAGACTTGAATTATATTCAATCTCCTACTATTTTTTGTTTGAAAACTGTATTTGATGAGTCATGGTTTTGGCATAAGAGATTTTGTCATTCTAGCATGAAAAATCTTAGAAGGATTATCCAAAAGAACTTAGTGAGAGGTATACCAAAACTAGACTTTACTAAGGACCACCTTTATATTGCATGTCAATTAGGAAAGCAAGTGAAGTCCTCTTTTTAGTCCAATAAGGATCTTAGAACTAGTAAACCTTTAGAGATTTTGCATATGGATCTTTTTGGACATATTGAAATTGTGAGTCTAGGAGGGAATGTATACATATTTGGGATTATGGATGATTACTCAAGATTCACATGGGTTAGATTTTTATTTCATAAGAGTAAATCATTTGAGGAATTTAGAAACTTTTGACTTAGATTCAAAGAAAACTAGGATGTGAAATTATTTCTATACAAAGTAATTATGGGGGAGAATTTAAGAATGAGAAATTTGAAGAATTTTGTAAGGAGAAAGGAATTGATCATAATTTTTCTGCACCTAGAACCCCTCAGTAGAATGGGGTAGTAGAAAGAAAAAATAGAACATTAATAGAAGTCGCTCGAGCAATGTTGGCAGAATACTCACTTCCTAAATATTTTTGAGCTGAGGCGGTTAGCACTGCATGTTATGTTATAAATAGGGTGAATGTGAGATCTAAACTAAATAAAATACCTTATGAGTTGCTAAAAGGAAGAACACCTAATTTATCTCATTTGCATATTTTTGGTTGCAAGGTATTCATTCATAACAATAGAAAATCTGTCTTAGAAAAATTTGATCCAAAATCTGATGAAGGAATTTTTATTGGATACTCAAGTGTTAAAAAATCTTATAGAGTATTCAATGGAAGAACTTTGGTAATTGAGGAGACCACACATGTTGTATTTGATGAATCAGAAAATATGGAAGAGCCAAATATTGTAGAAGATGAGATTGAGATTAACTCCCAAAAGATTGATAAAATAAATTTGGAAGAAAATTTGGAGATAGAAAACCCTTTGCTTAGAGATTTAAGATTTTTTAAAAACCACACAAGATAATTGATTATAGGTGAACCAAGTGAGGTTGTAAGGACTAGGCGTGGATTAAATAAAGAAGTCAATCATTCAGCCTTCATTTCAACTATAGAACCCACAAATATTGATCAAACACTTTCGGATGAATTTTGGATTTTGGCCATGGAAGAAGAGTTGAATCAATTTGTAAGATCTTTTGAAACAGGCACCTAGGGCTTGGTATGAGAGGTTAAAAACCTTCTTACTTGAAAGATCTTTTGAAAAAGAAAGTGTGGATTTAACTCTCTTTTTGAAAAAATGTGAAAAGGATATACTCATTGTTCAAATTTATGTGGATGATATCATTTTTGGATATTCAAATAAAAATCTTTGTGATGATTTTTCTAAAACAATGAGTAGTGAATTTGAGATGAGTCTAATGGGAGATTTGAGTTACTTTCTAGGATTTAGCATTAAGTAAATTGAGGAAGGTACATTTCTTAGTTAGTCAAAGTATGTTAAGGACATCCTCAAAAAGTATGAAATGGATAATTCTAAACATGTTAGTACATCAATGAGTTCCTCAGTTTAGTTGGATAAGGACCCTAAGGTAAAATCTGTTGATCAAAAGAAATTTAGAGGGATAATTAGATCTTTACTTTACTTGACTGCTAGCCGACCCGATATCATGTTCAGTGTTTGCTTATGTGCTAGATTTCAATCAGATAAAAAAAAATCACATTTGACAACAGTGAAAAAGATTTTAAGATATATGTTAGGAACTCAGAACTTAGAAATCTGATATCATAAGTTTAGCTCTTCATTTAAAATAATTGATTATTCATATTCTAACTTTGCAGGTTTGTAGGGTGGATAGAAAGAACACTTCTGGAACATGTTAATTTATTGGAAATTCTCTAGTCTCTTGGTCCAATAGAAAATAAAATTCAGTAGCCCTATCTACTACAGAAGCTGAATACATTGCATTAGAAAGTTGTGTGGCACAAGTACTTTGGTTGAAACAACAGTTGATTGATTTAGGATTGACTATAGGCACTATTCTAATTTATTATGATAAGACTAGTACTATTTGTATTTCTAAAAATTCTATTCAACATTCAAGAACCAAACATATAGACATAAGACATCATTTCATAAGGGATCATGTATCCAAAGGAGAAATTGAACTCACTCATGTTTCTATTGAAAATCAACTTGCAGACATTTTTACAAAACCTTTAGCCTTTGCTACTTTTAGTGCATTAAATAAAAATATTTTTGCAACATTAATGTTTGTTTACTAGTTAAATGTGTTTGTGTGTTTTTATGTGTTTATGAACTTGTTTATGTGATTTTCTTTATTTAGAGTTTGTGTTTTTTCTGTAGTTTATGTTTTAGATGTGTTTTAAGTAAGTTTATTGTATTTTCTTTACTTTAGATGTTTTGTTTCTGTATTGATATCCTGACCTTAAATTGTAATATCTTCTTAGTGATATCAATATATGTTCACGTGTTTTGGATTTAATTGTATTGAAATATGTGTTAGCCTTTATGACAATCATTAGATTTTTAATCTTAATAGTGTTATACTTTGAAGTGCAAGTCTAAATTAAATTCATTAGAAAATCTAATTTTTTTTTAAATTTAAGTTCTGCTTATAACTTGATATAATTAGAATTGTTAATTTCACGTCTCTTATTTAGACTACATTAATTCTAATATTATTATTGCAACTATGATATTTCCTTATTTTATATTTCACTTATCAATAAATATTTATGCACTTTGAAGAATTTGAAATTTTTTATTATTGATTTTGGAAAGATCAAAACTACTCTTAAAAAAAAATATATACAAATGTACAAAAATCAAAAGAAATGCACAATGATTCGCAAGTAGAAAAAGAGGCACAAAATAAGCCCTAAAATAAAAAGATGCACAAAACTGTGCCAATAATTTGAAAAAGATGCGCAAAGCGCCACATGTGGTAATTATTTCTTTCAATTATCTTTTAATCTCTTAATTCAAATTGATATACTGTACATTTCTATTCTGTATTGAAATTTGAAATATACAAATTTTCTATTCATCTTTTTTGCAATGATTTTCTTTATCTTAGTGTCTAAATTGACTCATGCTTTTGACATATTCTTTCTATTATCAATGTATCTCTTCTTAAATTCTATGAATTAATATGATTTGTCTAATGTTTTAATTTTATTTGCATAACATATTTTAATCACTTTCAAGATTGAATTATCAAATGATTTTCATATGTCTGCTTACATTTCAAGTCTTTTTCTTCTTTACTTTTTGCTGTTATAAAAAAGGAAGAGAAATTGTTTGTATCGTGTTCTTTGGTTTAGTATCATAAATTGTTTGAATCGTGTTCTTTGATTTTATTTGATCTGTTTTTGTTTTTTGTTTTGTATTTTGTATTTGATGTAGAAGTTGTGTGTGTTTGTTTTTTCTGTATATTTTTAAAAATGCATCCTTATTTACACATGTTCATCAATTCAAGGGATTCAGGGGGAGTTTAGGAGATTTTTTTGAATTTAAAAATTATACAAATAATAATTGTTTTGCCATCATCAAAAGGGGGAGATTGTTAAGAGAGTTGCTATTTGCATGTTTTACATTCTTACAACTTGTATAATTTTGATGATTTTAAATATTATTATTTTATGTATAGTTATCTCATAATACTTTTTGGAAGAGTTATTTTTGCTTTTGTGTGTACTAACATTTCAGGAAAATCAAACTCCAGACTACAAAGACTTCAAATCAAATTTAGCATTAGATACTTTGTGTTGTTAAAAATTTGTATTTTTCTTTGAATTAAATTTGAGAGGGAGTGATTATAATTGAGTGAATACACACACACACCTTAGGAGATTTTGAGAAATTTGTACTAATCATACATGATGAACATAGTTTGTACGGGACAATCAGATCAATTATCTCCTCTAAAGAGCAATGGAACGAACAGGAATTGAAGAAAATTTTTCTAAGTCCTAATCGTCCAGGACGAAGTGTATTCGTCCCCGAACAAAATGTTCTATGAAAAGCTTTCGTTCAAGAACAAAGTGTATTCGTTCCAGGACGAGTTGCTCTCTGGAGTACTATCGTCCAGGATGAAGTGTATTCGTCCCGGGATGATTTGCTCTCTGTCAAACTTTCGTCCGGACGAACCTTAACTTCGTCCCAGGATGAAGTGAACCGACTCTAAAAATTAAGCGTCGTTCTGCAGTTTTTGGGAACGGACTTATAGAATAACCGTTCGTATCGGACGAACCTAGTTCGTACGGGATGATGTGTGTGTACAAAGTCATTTGGTACCCATATACATTAGGTTCATTTCCAAAGCATTTAAGTAAAATCGTCCAGGACGATCCACGATTGTACGGGACGATCCAATTCGTATTGACATGAAAATTTGCAGTTTTTGGATGGTTTTTATATCTTTCCTATAAATAGTCCAAACTAAACTGCCATATAATCTTTTTGCCTACTGATCTTCATGCCTATTAAAAGAAGAGTCAAGAAGAGAGTGTGAGAGAGTGTTAAAAGGAGATTTCTTGCGATTGGAGCGTGAAGGTTTCACTTGGTACTTAAAGGTAAGAGTCTTTACTCCTGGTTTGTGATTACTTCACTCTTTTTTCTCTTCCTTCTAGAATTATTGTGAGAAGATCTGTCAAGGAGATTTGGTTCTCTGCCGACACTTAGCGAGTGTGAACAGCTGAAGGGTTCTCTGCCGACACTTGGAGAGTATGAACAGCAGAAGGGTTCTCTGCCCACACTTGGAGAGTGTGAAAGGACGAAGGGTTCTCTGCCCACACTAGGAGAGTATGAAAGGATGAAGGGTTCTCTGCCCACACTAGGTTAGTGTGAAAGGACGATGGTTCTCTGCCAGCACTGGGGATAGTGTAAAAGGACGACGGTTCTCTGCCGCACCGGGTAGTAGTGAAAAGAGTATTTGTAAAGGTTTGTCCGCCTTGCTGTGGGTGCAAAAGGAGAGTCACTATTGGTATTAGTGCAATACTTGGAGGGTGCCTCCGGGGAGTGGATGTAGGTCTGGTTTTGACCGAACCACTATAAACCTCGTGTCTTTATTTTTCTGCAGCCTTTTTTTTGTGTTTTTACTTAAAAAAAAAATTTTGGTTGAAAAATCTATTTATACAAAACTCATTAAAGTTTATTTTTCGGTTTAAGAAATTAAAAAGAGATATTAATTTTTTTTTTTAAATTATCAATTCACCCCCCTCTTGGTTAGCCGTGGGACATAAGCTTAGGTTTAATAACCTAATTCAGTGAAACTTTCCCCTTTTCCTGAATTTTTCAAGTAAAAATTGGTTTCTTTTATGACTCTCTCATCCCTCTCCTTTTATCTATATGTGTGCTGAATCTTTGATCAAAACTAAGGCGTTAAGCTCTTCATATCTCTACCATCACGAATGTTCTAGTTTGCAACAATACTTCTTTTATAAATTGTTTCCTAAACAATATTTAAAATAATTATAATAAAAAAATAAAAGAATTGATTAGCAAGTTAGATTATTGAATTGATGCCATTGAGCAGCAATAAAATTCATTGTAATATCATTGTAACATGTCATTTTGCAAATGCTCTATGATTTTATGCATATTCAATAACGGAATATAGCTTATAAATTATTTCTTAAATTATGATATAGCGTCTGGGTTTTATTTATAACTCATACATATTACTTAAAAAAAAATTACATGAAAGGATATTGTTAATTAAAAGAGTGATAGTAGAAATTTATTTACAACATATATGAATCATCTTATTATAGGTACTTACATTTTACAAATAATATAAAAAAAATAATAGTACATCTTGCTGTAATTTAAAACAAATAAATTTTATGGAACAGCGGCTCTTTTGATATATTGAATGATTGTTAGCAAAAAGTATTTTTATGAATTGCTTCAAAAGTTTTTAATATAGGTAGAAATAATAAAAATTTCCGCTTGACAGTCAGCTCCTGCATTGATATTCTAAGCTTCTCGATCAGATCTCATGAATAATAATATAGATAAGACGACAAAAATGACTGATTTTGGGAAGGAATGCAAATTTTCCACATCTCAAACTACCCTTTAATAGTTTGAAAAGCTCGAATTCTACGAGTAAGAAAGTTTAATTTTTTTAAACAATACTGATTTTGTCTGGATCTAATTGCAGCCGCCTCAACTGTAGAGAATCTGAGCGCTGGGAGCTGTGTTAATCATGAAACTTTAGACATGTATATGTGAAATTTATGACACCAAACGATGGAAGATAATACACAAATCAAATTCCCAACTCTTAGCAATAAGTAATTCTGATTCCTGAATTACTCTTTTCAATGAAAAGCTCACCAGAATCCTTGGCAGGAGCAAGAACCCTTCTTAAAATGATGGAAGCGACTAGAATCTCATAATATGATATCATGATCAACAATCATGGAGATGTATGTTATGGCGCTATGGCAATCACCGCAAACTCTCAGATTCTTTGTTATACGAATTGTAGCTTCAGGTGAATAAGTAAGGATCCCATAGGCAACTGCAAGTCTTTCACTGTGCTCAGAAAGAAGAAGACCTTTTTCCTCATCATCAACATCATGCAAAGCAAAGCATGTTTTAGGAATATATCCTAAAGCTTTGATTCTTTCTATCAATATTCCAAGTAAAGCATATATCTCCCGAGACTCTGGATGGGATCTGTCTCCAACAAAGAATGTAACAGTACCCTTCTTTCCCAGAATCCAACTGCAACCTGGTCTCTTTTTGATTCCAGATTTTTTCATCAGAAGTCTAATTCTGGCTACATTTTGCCAAAGCCCTGCATTAGCATATATATTGGATAGAAGAGTGCAAGTTCCATCATTTATATATTTTAACTCTATTAACTGCTTAAAAGCATATTCAGCAAGTTCAACATCAGAATGAGTTCTGCAAGCACCAAGTAAAGCCACCCAGACAACAGAAGAAGGTTCTGTAGGCAATTTAGTTATCTTCTCCCACGCTTCAGTCAGTCTACCACCACGGCCTAACAGATCAATAAGACAAGCATAGTGTTCAGAACTAGCTACTAATCCATAGTCCTTAACCCTTGTAGTGTTGTCACCCATGGTTTCAAAATACCTTAACCCTTGTTCAACCATGCCAGAATGGCTACAAGCATAGAGGAGGACAAGGAGGGTTACACCATCAGGAGAAAGACCAGATTTTTGCATCTCTGCAAAGATCGATAAGGCATCTTCTCCGCGACCATGCATTCCATAACCTGTCATCAATGATGTAAAAGATACATAATTCTTTTGAGGGATTCTGTAAAAGACTTTCTGGGCAGCATCAATATGACCACATTTTGAATACATATCAATAAGACAATTGTTAACGAACAGTATCTCGGCCTCAGATTGATTTCGGAAGACATAAGCATTGATTTCCAAATCGCAGGACTGACAATCGAGCACATGCCATCAGAGCACATGATATGGTAAAAGCGTTTGAGGAAGAAGAGCCATCTTTTAACATGGTTGAGAAGAGCTCAAGTGCATGATTGGCATCTCCATGCTGAGCATAACCACCAATTAACAGAGTCCAGGTTACCACATTCCTTTTACTCAGTGGTATGGAACTACATATCAAATGAGCTGAATTGAAATACTTGCACTTTGAATACATATCTATAAGGCCATTTTGCACCATGAGATCTTCTTCTTCATCAAAATCATCATCTGAAATCAAAAGGCATGTTCTAAGAGCATAAGCATGTACTTCCATTCCTTGAGACAGTGCTCCCACAGAAGCACAAGCTGATAAGAGAGAGATGATGGTGACTGAATTAGGATTAGAACCAGCAAGCTGCATTTGCCTGAAAAGCCTCATGGCCATGACCATGTTGAGCAAATCCAGCAATCACTGTACTCCAAGTCACAAAATTTAATTCTATTTTATGCCTTTTCATCTCATTGAACAGCTCTAAAGCCTCATTAAATTTGCCATTTTGTGAGTAACCAGTGACCATTGCATTCCAGGAAACCACGTCTTTGTTTCCCATTCCTTGAAAAACTTTCAGTGCATCTTCCATCATCCCACACTTGGCATAAACATCGATGAATGCGTTTGATACAAAGACATCCCAATAAAGATCATTTCTCATAGCATAGCCATGAATTTCCCGAGTCTGCAACAAAGCTCTTAAAGCAGCACAGGCAGAAAGAATGTTAACCAAGCTTATAACATCAGACCTCTTACTACTCCTCTCACTAACTCCATTCCCCATCTCTGCAAAAAGTTTCAAGGCAAACCGAGGACCACCTCCCTTCACATAACAAGCCACGATGGAATTCCATGAAATAACATCATCTATTCCCCGTTTAGTAATATCATCAAATACTTGGCAGGCATCCACCAAAACGCCGCCCCAGGAGTACATTGTAATTAAAACATTGCACACAAAGACATTGGAATCAAAGCCAGTGGTACAAATGAGAGCGTGGACGAGAGTTCCTCTGCGGTAAGATGGAAGCTCGCCGCAAGCTTTAAGGACGAACGGGAAAGTGTACTGATCCGGCCTCGCTCCGGCATGCCGCAGCCGGAAACAAAGGGAGAAAGCGCTGTAAAGTTGGCAGGTTTGGACGTTCTGTCGGATGAGAAGATTCCACCATAGTATTGGAGAGGGTGTAAGACGCTCCAGAACTGTTATAGCATCAGTAAGGGCACTGCAAGCGAGGTAAGAAGACATGATGGCCGCGCCTAATAGTTGAGACAAGGGAGATTCTGAAGAAGATGATGAAGGAAGAGGGGAGAGGAGGCCTCGTGCTAGGATTTGTTGGTGTAGACAGCGAAGGTGTGAAGACGACTTGCATTCTTGAAATAGAGATAGAAAGTGGGAAGGTGAGTTGGTTAAGGGAGAGTGAAGGGGAAGAGTGTTTGTGGAGAAGAGTCTTGAAGTAGTTGTCTTCGTTGCCTTTGGTAAGCGGAGAAGCATTAGGGTGGAGGCGGCGGTAGCTGCAGCGACGGCGACTCATGCGGGCGGCTCTATTGTTGAAACTGAAAGCCGAGGCGGAAGCCATTGATTTATTTCATTCGCAAAGACTAAGGGATGGGTATATATTTGTAGGGCGGTCTGAATCGGGTTACAGGTCGAACCGAATTGACCCAACACTTCTTAATCCGATCAGGATCCGATCTGTTTTTGCAAACGGGTTGATTTTTTGGACCCAAATTAGACCCGATTTGGGTCCGGATCAATCCACTTCGGGTATGTTTTACTAATATATTTTTATTTAATATGATTTATTTAAACCTATTTCGAATTGAGGTAAGATTTACTTCAATTAATTTAAAATAAATCAAGCTTAATTCGATTTGAGCAGCATGATTTATTATTTTTTGAAAATAGAATTTACTTATTTCATAACAATCTTCTAAAATCCTTCTAAATAAATTAAAATCTAGTCAAATCGGGTTGATTTTGGGTTTCCAGGTCAACCCGATTTTTACAAATGGGTCGAAATCCCAAACTCGAACCCGACTCTGTTCGGGTTCGAGTTCGGGTCAGATTTTCGAGTCGTGCCAAATATTGACACCCCTAACTCAGATTGATTGCTTGAAAAAATAAGTTACTCTATTTTTGGACAGTTTGAGTTGAATATCATAACGAGTTAGATGTGTTTTATTCCGTTTGATCTATTCTGTGAAAGCAGATAAATTATGGAAGAAGAATTGCATGATAATTTTGGCATCAGTCTGAGATAATAGTATATATTCTCCTCTTTCTAATGTCATAGTAGTGTGAGAACTTTTGGATGTATTTCTTGAGAAGTTAGTCAGCTTTCCTTTGGGCAGAGATATAGAGTTATGTATTGATGTATTTCTAGGTACGACCCCAACATCTAAGGCTCCATATTAAATGACACCTAAGGAACTTTAAGAGTTGAATGTGCAGTTTCAGGAGTTGGTTGATAAAAGATTCATCTATTCTAGTGTGTCTCTATGAGGAGCACCTATTTTATTTATAAAGAAAAAGGATAATACGTGTGCATAGTTTATAGGAGTTGAATAAAGTCACTATCAAGAATACGTATACTCTACCACAAATTGTTGATTTATTCGATCAGCTTACTGGATCTTCTATATTTTTTAAGATTGATCTATGACCAGGATATTATCAGGTAAATGTGAAGATACTTTTAGTATGAGGTACAAACACTATAAGTTCCTATCCTTACATTTTGGGGTGACTAATACACTACCCATCTTTATGGATCTAATGAATAGAGTGTTCAAAGATTTGTTGAATCAGTTTGTTATTATTTTCATAGATGATATTTTAGTTAATTCTTCTTTTAAGGAAGATCATGCTAGACATCTGAGAATTGTTTTGGAGACACTGAGGTAGCATCATCTATATGTAACATTCTATAAATGTTAGTTTTGGCTAAGAAGTATTACTTTTTTTGGGGCACATGATGAGTAATGTTGTTATTTTTATAGATCCTTAGAAAGTTTAGGTAGTTATTGAGTGGCTGAGGCCTACTACTATATTTAAGGTATGTAGTTTCTTTAGTATGGCTAAATATTATAGAAAGTTTGTGAAATATTTTTCTTAAATTTTTGCAGCTCTAGATAATTGTTTGACTTATGTTCCAATTTTGGCTCTTCATCTAGTAGAGAAGATTTTTAGATATTTAGTGATGCTTTACTGAGAGATTTGGGATGTGTTCTAATATAGCACAAAAAGGTAATTACCTATATTTCTAGACAGTTGAAGCCACATTAGAGGAATTATCTAACACATTATATGAAACTTGTTGTTGTAATTTTTATTTTAAAGACCTTAAGACACTATCTGTACGATGTTAGGTGTAAGATTTTTATTGATTATTAGAGTTTAAAGTGCATATTTACTTAGAAGAATCTAAATTTGAGGCAAAGCAGATGGCTTGAATTGATTAAAGACTATGATCTAACTATTTAGTATCATTCTAGCAATACTAATGTGGTAGCAGATGCTCTGAGCAAGAAATCTTCTATATTATCATGTGTTCAGCTGACTTCTAATGAATCCTTAATATGGGATATTCTTCAACTAATTAGGATTCTAGTATATTGGCTTAGATGATTATTCAACCTTCTTTGTAAGAAAAGATTCAAGAAGATCAAAAGTTATGGATTCCTAGTTTAGGTATGGTAAGAAATTTGAATTATGAGTGTATGATTATAATATTACTTTCTTCAAGGAAAGATTATGGATTCCTAGTTTAGGAGATTTGAGATGAGAGATTCTATATGAGGCTCACTACTAAGGTTATATGATTCTCCCAGGAAGCAGTAAAATATACAATAATTTGAAAGGTATATTTTGGTGGCCTAGATTGATAAAAGATGTTGTATATTTTATTTTAAAATGTGAACCGTGTCAGTTAGTGAGATCAAAACATCAATGACCGAGAGATTTTATTAGCCATACCCATTTCAGAGTGAAAATTAGAAGAGGTGACTATATTTTACTATGGGTTTTCCCAGATCGAGATAAAGATATGATGCCATTTGTGTTATAGTTGATCGTCTGAAAAATTACCTCATTTCATTCTGATATGATAATATGGTTCAGTAGATAGATTGGGGGATACCAAAGGTTATAGTTTCTGATAGAGGTGGTAGCTTTACATCCAGATTGTGGAGGGGTATTCAACAATGTTTAGGTACAAAATTACATTTCAGAATAGCATTTCATTCCCATACTGGTGGACAGTCTAAGAGGACTATACAGTTACTAGAAGATCATTTGAGGCTATATGTTTTAGATCTTGGTGGCAGTTAGAAGGATCACATTCCTCTTATCGAACTTGCTTATAATAATAACTTTCAATCAAGTATATGTGTGGCTCCATATGAAGCTCTATATGGTAAGAAATGTAGGACCCCTCTATCTTAATATGACAAGAGGTGGGTGAGAGACATCTAATTGGGCCAATTTTAATAGATAAATCTATTAAAAAGATATGTCTGATTAGAGATAGATTGAAAGTTGTACATGATAGACAACGATAGTATTATTATGTTAAGCATTTCAGGTAGGAGATTTTATATATGTAAAGATCAAGTCAAGGTAAGGCATTATTAGAGTTGGCAAGGAAGGAAAGTTGAATCCAGGATATGTTGGACCCTTTGAAGTGATTGAAAGAATTGGGAAGTCTGCTTATAGGTTACAGTTGAAAGATCATATGTATGAGATTCATAATGTGTTCCTCATGTCACTTCTGAGGAAATGGGAGTGTAATTTTGAAAAATATGATATATGCCTAAGACATCAAGCTACATTTGAATCTAAGCTATAGGGAAGAAATAGAGAAAATTCTAATCTATGATGTTAGAAAGTTAAAAATAAATAGATTCAAATGGTTAAAGTTCAGTGGAAAAAATAGAACTGAAAGAGAAACTACTTAAAAAAAAAGAGCCTGAAATGAGACAGTTGTATCTTGATTTATTTGCAAGATTTGAGATCTATGTTTTGAAATGTTGAGGATAATATTTTTCCGAGGGGAGAGTTGTGACATCTCTAGGTTTAGCATTAGGTTTGACCTGTTCTAACTTGATTAAAAAAGGTAAATATTTAAAATGTTATATTTTGAACTCATTTGCATGTGTTTGAAAGTATTTTGGTGTATGAAAAAGATTTGCATGTGTTGGTTTGGAGTACATTTTAGTAAAAAAATTCTAAAATTTTACTATTTAAGTGCCTAGGTGTTAGGCATCTAAGCGCCTCGACGCTGCAACAATGCCTGCCAAATTGTGACATTTCAGTGCTGCAATCTTGCATTTTTGGAAAATGAACTAGTGTTGTAGCGCTAGGTGGTAGTGCCATAGCGCTAGGCCACTAACTACAAATTAAATATAAAATAAAACTAATATTCGATTAATTTGAGTGCCAAAACTAGCCAAGCAAGAGATGGAGAGGGAATTTGAGATAGAGGAATGGATTTTGAGTCACTTTGGGTCATTTTTAGTCATCATCCTACTTAGAAAAGTTATCCAGATCGAGGTAGGTCATATTATTCCTATCTCAATATTAACAAAATATGAAGTTTTTTCGAAATTTCAAAATTAAATTTCTATTTTTATTATAAAAAAATGAGGATAACTTTACACTAATAAAATTTCACAGCATAATTTTTTAAATGTTATAGAGATTAAGATTCTGAATATTTTAAATATTTTTAAAAAGTTTTTCACCAAACATTTTGAAATTTGTTTAGTTTTTTTAATAGAAAATAACCATGACTCTAAAAAATAGTGTAGTATGATTAAAGTCATAAAATGATATTTTACATAATCTCTGATAATTTGATTATACTTTAAAATGATAGATTTTTACTTTGTAAGATTTTTTGTTGTCTACCATTATAAAAAATTGTGCAATTATGAATTATGCTAAATTATGCATTAATTACTATAATATGATAAAATATGTACTTATGTGATTGAAAATATTAACTTGAAGATATAAGTGGCCAAAATCCTTTGAGATTCTATATGTGACCAGGAATCTAGTGCCTATAAGTCATATTTTGGTTGCTAAAAAGCCAGGTTCTAGGAATATAAGCCATATTGTGGTGCCTATGGGCATATTATGGTGCTATAAGTGCAAAGGGAGTCATAAGGGGCTAGAATCTTTTAAGATTCTATCAAAAACCAAGAACTATTTTATTATTTTCTTTGATATGAATTTTAATTTATTAAACTTCTTAATATTATTATTTGAATCTTTGGATAACTACTATGCCCTTATTATCTTGCTCAGCATAATTATTTATTAGATTGCATTTAACAACATTTAAATGTTCAAAAAAATATTTAATACAAAAATATTTGAAAATTTAGATTGGTGTTTATGGCTTGTAGAGTTGTTGTAGCTCACTATGACTTTACTTCTACTTTTTAGGATTTAGGAAAGGGAAGGAGCTGGTTGATTAACTGTTTCAGGATTTAATCTGAGTTTATAGATATTTCTCTATTTTAAATTTTTACAATCATAAATAGCTTTTATTTTGCTATATTCTCTATACTGTAGTTATGTTCTATAGTGTAGATCTTGTATATGCCATTTTGATGAAATGAAAGAGATTTTTTGGATGAGTTTATTTTCAATATTTTGGATGTTTTTAGTAGCTTTATAGTTTATTGTTTATTTAAACTTTATATTGGAAGAGAATTTGAAATATTTTCAAAACTAGATCTTGGGATTTTCCTATCTCAATTCAATGCCATAGAAATCCTGTTGGGTTAAGTTGTGAAAGAAGCCACCTCGTAGTAAATCTTGATTCAACATATAGCTCTACAATATGATATTGAAGGCTCTATTTTACAGTAATCTGGATTCTGAAAGTTCATGAGGGATGTTAAGCCCTTACGAACTAGTCTCGAGGCTAACCAAGAGGGGGATGAATTGGATATTTAAAAACTTCTTTAGCCAACAGAAAGATCATTTTATAACTTTTAGCGAAAACAAATTAAATTAATAATAAATAGATCAATCACAAAATTCATCCAAGTAGTTAATTGCAGTAAAAATAAAGTGCGGAAAATAATCAGAAATAACACACCAAATTTATAGTGGTTTGGTCAAATCAGACTTGTGTTCACTCCCCAGAACCTCCCGTTCTAAGCGTTGCTTTAAACCTTTAGTGACTCTCATTTAGCCCCAACAGCTAGGCGGAGAAGCCTTTACAAAATCACTTCCACCTTCCCCTGTGCGGCGTAGTAGCCGGTCCCTTTGACACCAAAGAGCACTTCTTCTTCCCAAAACATCCCTCGAGACGAGCCTTGAATCCGATGGTACTTAGGTGCAAGCTTGCCGGAGCAACCGTGTGAACCCCCTCACACTCCATCAAAAATCCCCATTCCAAGGTTCTTCTCCCACCCAAACTCCACCCTTTCCACTCTCCCTTTTAAGCTATCTCTTCAAGTTTTCTCCAGAAGAAACAAAGCCTCAATGGTTGCCAAAGACACCTTCAAATTCTTTGACAACCCTTAAATAGAGGGCTTTGAAAAACCCTTCCAAATCTATTCTGGCGGCGAAGATCATCCAGGCAATCCTAGGATCGTCCTGTACGATTAGTACAAAATAGTCACTTTAACCAATCTGAACAACATAGTCCTAGACGATCCTTTCAACAATTTATACTTATCATCTAGGATGATCTCTAGTCCGGGATGATTAATTCAAATTCAAACAAATCATCCAGCACATAGTTCGAACGATCTTGTGGTTTTTCTTACAGATCATTTAGAACGATCTTGTGATCATCCCAGCCGATATGATCGACAAATCAAACCTTAATTAATTTCCTTAACCATATGATTAATTTAGGCATGATTGGTATTACTCATCCAGGATGATATGGATCGTCTAGGATGATTAGAGCAAATTTCCAGAAATATAATCTTGCCTAAATTATGTTGGCGGCTAGGGTTTTGAGATCGTAAAGGATTGTCTAGGATGATAGAGATATCATCCAGTACGATTTATTCAAAAGTTAAACTTCTGGTTTTGACAAGATCTTACTCCCCCTGAGTGTGTATGTACATGGTCACAAGCAAGCATACACTCTTATAGGAATTGACTCAATAAATCAAAAAGTACATCAATGAAAATTACAAATAACATCACATCATAGCTTATTCTACTCATTCTTGAGCCTTGAATCTTTGTTTTTTTTTTTTTGAAAAGAGTAATAAATGCATTAATAGCTAAGAAAGCAAACAAAAAAGAAACTACAGGGTCGATTCCTCCTTCAAAATATCAACAAATGAAGGAGGAATCTTATTCAAGCAGAGTTCTTCCCAAATAAAATTGTTGGCAAAGGCATACTTAGCACACCAATCGGCCAACTTGTTTCTACTTCTATCAACACAAGAAAAAATAAGCAAATTAAAATCAGAAAGGAAGCCATACTCTTCTTCTCCTTTAAAGCCATTAACTCTTGCCTTTTGAAGTCTTCTAATAACATTTGCATTATCGCCTTCAATGATAACTCCTTTGTATTTGAACATTCAATCTTTGACAATATCCTTCAAAGATTTGATAGCTTGAAGCTCCAAATGAAATACATCCCAATGAGTATATTTTACTCCAAAAGCCATTAAAAACCTTCCCTTACTATCACGTATAACACCTCCAACACCAGCTTTATAAGATTCTTCCGAATTGGTTCTAATAATCAATTTAGAAATAGAAGAATAACTAACAGCATTGACAACCACCGAAATAGATCCTTCTACCACTTTATCATGGATCCATTTGTTTCTAGCCTTCTAAGAAAAAAACAAGGCATTAAGGAATAAATTGAGAATCATACCATTATGATTTGCTGAAATTTCCATCCAATTCCAGCATTCTTGAATGTTTTCAAAGAAAGGAATCTGAAATCCCCATTTGCTTAATTGAGATAACGCTTCCTTGATTTTTGAACATTTGAATATAATGTGCTCCGTATCTTCATTGCCATCCAAGCATCTAGGACATATCTCATTCTCTTGAATTCTTCTCCGAGCCAGATAATGAAATGTTGGTATAGCTTCCTTTAATAATCTCCAGCAAAAAATTTCAACTCTTGGGCTGATTTTGGCTTTCTTCATCCAAATAGAGTACTTAAACTCTGTCAGATTTAGAGATTTGGCTTCAGCTATCATTCTAGGAATTGTTCTCCCTGAATTCTTGAGTATCAGCTCCTGCTTGTCTTCCCTTTGATCACTGCTTATACTTATTTGTAAAATAAGTTCAACCATTTCATTTCCAAATACTTTTCTTAATTCAACCACATCCCATTCATCACCTTCTATGAATTTATCTAGAAAAATAGTTTCTTCATCCTGAGGGACAATAAAGGAAGGCCATTCATTTATTTTTCTATCAAGCAGCCACTTGTCTTCAAAAACATTTATCTTGGATCCATTCCCCACACTCCATTTCAGAAAAGGTTACAGAACTTTTCCTCCATCAGTCAATATTTTCCAAGAGGAAGAAACATTCCTCTTATAATTGCATTCATCAACTCTGGAACCGTATTTGGGAGCTAACAAATTGAACAAAAATGAGTTTTTATTCAAAAATCTCCAAGAAAGTCTTGCTCTCAGATCAGCAACTTTAGAAGTAGGAGAGCACAATCCCCTTCCAACTTTGTCCACCGGTTTGCATAGATCCTCCCATTTTACATAATGAATGCCAAATTTACCATTGGGCTTATTCCAAATAAAATTTCTACAAAGCTTGTTGATTTCTTCAAGAATTGTCATGGGGACCAATGAATGAGTACCATAGAATACAGGAATTGTCAATGAAACCGTCTTCACAAGTGTTATCTTCCCAGCCAAGGAGAGCAGCTTACTTCCCCAAGTATTAATCTTCTTTAAGGATTTTTCAATGATGAATTGAAAATCATTAGCCTTTAGTCTCCTCAATGCCATCTTAATCCCAAGGTAAGTAATTTCTTTTACTTCCTTGATTCCCAAAGCTCTTGTTATTGCCTTCCTCCTCCTTCTATCAACCATTTTACCAAATAAGATACCAGATTTTCCCATGTTAATGTTTTGTCCTGTCCAATTACTGAAATTGGATAGAATTCTTTTCACCTTCAAAGCAATCTTTTTACTTGCTTCCGAATATATCATTACATCATCAGCATAAAGAAAGTGGGAAATTCGAGGACCATTAGTAGATATGTTAATCCCAATATTAGTCAAAGCTAGTGCATTTGAAAGGAGTTGTGAGCACATTATAAAAAGAAATGGGGACAAAGGGCAGCCTTGTCGGAAGCTGCTTTTTGTTGAAATCCAGTCCGAATTGCTCCCATTGATTATAATAGAAAATCTTGGCTTTAACACACATTCCAAAATAACTTTGGAAAATAAAGGAGGGAATTCATAGTATTTCAAGACTCCTTCAAGAGTATCCCAACTCATTGAGTCATATGCTTGTTCCATGTCAATCTTGTAAGCTACAAGCCCTTTGGAAGATTTTGAAAACCTGAATTTGTGAAAAACCTCTTGAGCAATTAAGATATGATCTGAAATAGATCACCCTTGAATGAAAGCTGCTTGCTCTTTAGAAATGACTTTTGGAATAATGAAAGATAGCCTATTAAGAATGACTTTAGCTGCCACTTTGTAAACAGAATTGCAAAGACTAATAGGCCTATAGTTTGAGAGGCTCATAGGATTAGAAATCTTTGGTATTAACACAATCAAAGTATCTTTCCACGACTTCTCCATATCTCCATGTTGAAGAAAATATAAGATAACATTTAAGAAATCCTTCTTTATGATTTCCCAGTAAGTTCTCAAAAAGGAATAAGTGATTCCATAACAACCTGGTGCAATATTGCTGCCTAAGTCTTTGATAACAGCCTCTACTTCCTCCTCCATGAAGGCTCTAGATAACCAAATTCTATCATCACCATTCACTGTAGAATTCGGATTTGGTAATCCCTCTAAAGAGCTCTCCCTTTGCCTCCATTTTTGTTCAAAACATCTGAGCAATACACCTTCAATTTGATCTTGTCTCTCCACTACATTACCATCCTCATCTTTGTTCTTCACAATGTTATTCAACCTCCTTTTTGCAATAGCATAAGTTTGAAAAAATCTGGAATTGCTGTCCCCTTCATTCATCCATTTGGTTTTGGCTCTTTGCTTCCACCAAGTGTTTAATCTAGCCATAATAGAATTCAGCTCCAACACTTTAGCTTTTAATCTCCAGCATTCTTCATCAGACAAATGGCCCTTTTCAGCTTTAAAATTTTGAATTTCTAGAATTTCCTTCATCAATTTATGCTTAGATAAGTTCAAGTTCACCTTCTTTTCCTTGCTCCAGAAAAACAAAGATCTGAGAGTTCTTTTAAATTTTGAATTCAAAATATGAGCGTGACTCCCTTGATAATTAATGGACCAAGCTTTCTTGACCACCTTGAGAGTAGCCGGGTATGAAATCCATACATCCTCAAACTTAATGGATTTAACAGATTGGAATTTTGAATTGATAATGTTGAGGACTAAGGGGCAGTGATCGGAAGCTATTCTAGCTAAGTGATTAACAATTAAAGGAGAAGATAAATTTAAAGCATAAGTGTTAAAGAAACACCTGTCAAGCCTTTCCAAAATCCGAGCTCATCCAATTTTGTTGTTGCACCAAGTGAACCTTGGTCCAATGAAGTTAAACTCATGATAGTCATTGTTAGTAAAGAAAGATTCCATTTCTTTAGAGCCTTGAGAATAAGAAAACCTTTTACTACCTTTTTTGTCTTCTCTTGAGGTGAGGCAATTGAAGTCTCCAGCTATAACCATTGGATACTCCACGGATGAATTAAAACCGAGCTTCTCCCAAAGTTCTCTTCTTATACAGCAATCTTTATTTGCATAAACTGCTGCCACCCTCCACTTGCTGTCATTCTTGATCACAAGGTCTCCAATGATGCATTGATTAGAAGAGTCTACCATAGTAAAGTCAGCTACATTTGCATTCCATAAAATAATTATGCCTCCAGATAATCCATTGGAGGATACCATATCATAGCTCCAACCATCACCAATAAGATTGTTAACTTCTTTCCTTTCTATAGAAGTCAATTTAGTTTCCAACAAACCCACAAAAATTACATTATGCAATCTCACAAACTCTTTTAGGAATAGAGAAGCACTCTTCTTTTTTGCTCCTCTACAATTCCAAAAAGCAAACGAATACATTTAATGAGTGATGGGGGATTGGCTCCCCACGTTGCCTTTAGTTCCCATTTCCAACCTCTTGCTCCATAAATTTGAACTGATTGGACCTAAGTCCTTCAATTGTTTAGATTTCTTCTTCTTCACATTAATACATACATCTTCATTAGATTGAACTAAAGGATTTGTGATGCAACTGGGATCAGCAAAATTCTTATATGGAGGTTCTTCCTGTACTTGATCTTCAACCATTACTTCTGGAATAATCTCTCCTTCTTCTGTTTGATTACTCAATAAACTGAATCTGTTGTTACAAGTTTGATTCAACAAGATCAACTTTCCTGGACTGATGTTTTTAGAACCAGAAGCTTTCTTTGTTTGTTCTTCAACAATTTCTTCTAGCTCATTGTTATTAGCAATAGGATCTTCAACAGCATCTGGAATAACTTCCAAATTCTCCTCATCTATTTTATTATCAACATTTCCAGAAACATTATTTAACAACTTTTTCTTCCACAAACTGTTATTCACTTTTTGTAGAGGGCGGTTGAGAATTTGATTCTGACTTTGATAGTTGGATTTTTTCCTCCCTGTATTAACAACAAGCCAAGGCCCGTAACATGTATCTTCTTTAGCTTTTACTGGTGCACTGATTTCTGAAATAGAATTATTCCCTGCTATGAATTTCTCTCACAAGGCTTCTTTACAGACTTCAATATTATGTCTAATTAGACCACATTTGAAGCAGAAATTAGGCACTCATTCATACTCAATCCTTTGATAGAATCTTCCAGCTTTTCCTTCAACCCAAACACCAAGAGGAAGCTTGTTGTTCAGTTGAATCCAGACACATACTCTTCCGAATTCTCTCCTTCCCCATTGGAACATATTTCCGTCAATCAAATATGGCTTTCCAACCATTGAAGCGATTCTACATAGATTGATGTTATCCCAACAATGAAGAGGTAGATTTGGCAATCTTATCCAGATTGGAGCCGTCAATCCTTTCAAAGAATTTGTAGAGAAATTATGGGACCATTTGTCCATTCCAATGATTTTTCCATTGACAAACCATGGACCATTTGTCATCACTGCCTCCATGTGTTCTGGTTCATAAAATGAACATAACACCCATCCCATGCCTAGCATTGTTAAGTGGAATTTTCCAAATTGCATCCATTGCCTTCTCAGCTCATAGCTGATAGTTCTCAATGGAGGATCGCCTCCAAACACTTTTATAACAATTGAGTTATAGAGTCTATTTGCATTTTCCTTTTCATTATCTTCATGTAGTTTAACTGTCAGTCCATCTTCAACAAGAAAGTCGCCCAGTTGAAGATCTGAAACTTTAATATTCTCCTTTTTACTCCAAGCAATTTTTTTCTCACCTTCAAGTTCACCAATTAAACTTGGAACAGCAACTCCACCAATTCCTTGATCAGCTGATTATACTTCTCTGACATTTAATAAATCAGAGAATAACAATTTATCTGTTTCACCATTCACGTGTGGAGAATTTGATTCCTTTTTCCTTTTGCTTGCTTCAGAATTTTCCATATTAGGATTTACAGACCAATTGCGATCTAGATTTTCCACTTCTTTATTGATTATAATTCCACTGGAAGAGAGGCTATTCATCTTCAATGCTAGAGAGGAAGGCGATGCATCTGAACCATTAGAAAGTTTCAAAGCTACTCTTCCTTTAAGAAATCTTCCCACATCCTCTTCAATCACTTTACCTTTACTTTTTCTAATGACCTCCGGTTCAATCCTTGCTGCTACTCTACCTTCTTTGATAACAATACCTTTGTTATTCATGGTTTTATTAATCAGACCAAAACCATTTTTACCATCACCGAATGCCGGAGGGGATAGCAATTGACGTGATGATCCGTTCAAGACCTTAGTCACTGAACAACGATCTTCCAAGGTACCACCGGCCAGAAGACGACAGCGAATGTTCTCCGCCATCGAAAGACGAAAATCCCGCGAACTAAAATTTTTGAATTCCCGTGAAAAAATAAGGCCGTTTCCTCAGAGTTGATGGTTTCTTCACAAAGGAGAAATTCCTAAAATATTAGTATACACACAAATAAATATATATTGCAGATACTAGAAAATATGAGTCATAATGTTTATTATCATCAAAACAAGAAATCGTGAGCCTGAGTCACAACAATCTCTCCCTTTTTAATGATGGCAAACGTTACTGATTGAATTTACAAATAAAAAGTATTTTCTCCTAATCTCTCACTCACTAAGAAAAGACTTTTAAAAACAGGGGGAAACATAATTTTTTTTATTTTAAAAAAATGACACAAAAATAACACAAATAAAACAAACTCTATAAATACAACAGTATGCTCTCCCCCTTTGACATTATCAAAAGAAGAGGAGTAAAGAAAAATAACAAGAAAAAAATAGAGTAAAAGATCAAAAATGGTCCCTTATCTAGTGAAAAATAATTTTGAATTATCAAGAAATTTCTTGTAATGAGAAAGTTATTCCTTGATTTATTCAAAAGCTATGTAAGGCATGAATTGACTACTCATAAACCAAAAAAATAGAAATTCAGAAATTATTAAACCAAGCTCAGGTTTTTAAAAAGGCTAAAGAACTTTTTAAGCTAATATCTAAATCAAGGAACAAATTAGATAAGGAAATAAAAATCTTTTCAAAACACCTTTCATGAAATATATCTAATAGAAGATTAATGTAAAGTAATGAATCATAAATCATGATTTTCAAGCTCAAGTAATGAATTTATCAAAAAGACATAAGAGTTTTCTAAACTTTAGAGATTTACAAGAAGGGAAGTTAACTTTTTGTGGGCTCATTTTGTACCTCTTTTCAATTTGGCGCTCTTTGCGCACCTTTTGATTTTTTATATACTTTGTGTATCTTTTCTTTCCATTTTGACGACATTGCGCATCTTTTCAGCTTTCGACTCATTTCGTGCCTCTTTTAATTTTTGTAATTGGCCTCCTTTCTAAATCTTTAAAATTAGTAAACCATGTCCTTATGATAAAGACAAACAACCTGATTAAGATAATCTTAAAGTTGGTTCATTAACTTGCAAAAGTTTCCAATGAGATAGACAAAATGTTGGGAGATGAAAAAGGTTCAATTTCAAAAACTAATTTATAATTTGAAATAGATTTTGAATTAAAAGTGATATAGCAAACATGATTTTTGCAAAAAATTTGATTTTTCAAAAGGGATATGTGTGTGCTGATCAATGACAAAACAACATAGAAACTAATTAAAAAAAAAAAAAAAAGAATAAGAAAAATAAAAATAAAAAATACAATGAATAAAAAATAATTAACAACAAAAGTAAAAACACAAACACAAATATAAAGACACAAGCAAAACCTTAATTCACATCATCTCGCCCCTGGTCTGATGATTCAGAAGCTAGTCTTCCCAGAAGATTTTTTATTTTGCATTATCCGCCCTTATTACAATTTGCTTAGCTTTACCCTTTTCCTTTTCAGGAAGAGTTTTTAAGTTTAGGCACTGATTTTTCACATGTCTAGGTTTACTACATCCAAAGCAAATATTGTTAGAAGAGAACTTAACATTCTTATCATTTTTACCTTTGTTCCACTTTTAATTTTGATGCTTGTACTTTAATAATCTTTTTAATTTGTTTGTTATTGATGCTAACTCCTTATTTTCATCATCTTTTGAGTCGCCTTTTCCAGTCTCTTCAATTTTCAGCACTATAGTTTCACCTGTATCCAAAAGTCATTGACCCAAATTTTGCTTATAGGCAATGAGTGAGCCAATCAGATTATTAATAAAATATTCATTTAAATTTTTAGATTCAAAAATTGTGATGACTTTGGCATCAAATTTATTAAGTAGAGAACATATGATTTTATTGATTTTTTTAAAGTTTGAAAGTTCTTTTCCTAATACATGTAATAATGTCACAATTTTAATAAACCTAGTATACATGTCTAAGATTGTCTCATAAGGTTTCATGCTAAAAAGTTCATAATCATGCATTAAAATATTTAACCTAGATTGCTTGACTTCACAAGTACCTTCATAAGTAGTGTATAATTTTTCCCAAATTTCCTTGCCAGTAGTGCATGCGGATACTAACATATAATCATTAGAATTTAAAGAATAGAAAAAATAATTTAAACATTTAGCATTCAACTGAGCATTGATTTGTTCTATTTTAATCCACTCAAAAAAAGGAATATCAATTTTAATTTCATCTATAACACATGACGGTACAGAATAACCAGTTTGAATCATATGCCATATTTAATAATCAATAGATTACAAGAAAGTAGACATGCAAATTTTCCAAAAATCAAAAGTAATATTTTTAAATAATGGTGGCCGGGTGATTGAATATCCTTTCGCAATATTACCATTACAAAAATTAGCCATTGATTAAAATTCATAAGTTTTCAAAACTTATTTTATGAATCCCGCTCTAATACCATTTGAAAGTTCATGAGGGATGTTAAGCCCTTAAGAACTAGTCCCGAGGCTAACCAAGAGGGGGGGGGGGGGGTGAATTGGATATTTAAAAACTTCATTAAATAATAGAAAGATCTTTTTATAACTTACAACGGAAATGAATTAAATCAATTACAAAAAGATCAATCACATATTTCACCCAAGCAGTTAATCGAAGTAAAAATAAAGTGCATAAAATAATCAGAAAGAACACTCCAAATTTATAGTGGTTCGGTCAAATCAGACCTACGTCCACTCCTCAGAACCTCCCATTCCAGACGTTGCACTAAAACCTTTAGTGACTCTCTTTTAGCCTCCACAGCTAGGCAGAGAAGACTTTACAAAATCACTTCCACTTTCCCTGGTGCGGCAAAGTAGCCAGGTCCTTTGATACCAAAGAACACTTCTTCTTATCAAAACTTCCCTCGAGATGAGCCTTGAATCCAATGGTACTTAGGTGCAAGCGTGCCGGAGCAACTGTGTGAACCCTCTCACACTTCCTCAAAAATCCTCCTTCCAAGGTTCTTCTCCCACCCAAACTCCACCCTTTACACTCTCCATTTTCTCTTCAAGCTTTATGCAGAAGAAATGAAGCCTCAATGTCTTCCAAAGACACCTTCAAAGTCTTTGATAACCGTTAAATAATGGGCTTTGAAAACCCTTCCAAATCTATTCTGGCGGTGAAGATTGTCCAAGACAATCTTGGGATCGTCTTGTACGATTAGTACAAAATAGCCACTTTAGCCAATACGAACATCATAGTCTTGGACGATCCTTTCAACAATTTGTAGTTATCATCCAGGACGATCTCTTGATCGTCAGAGATGATTAGTTCAAATTTAGGCAAATCGTCCAGCACACCTCACTCCCTACCACTACCTCACTCCCTCACTCACTCTCATTTTCTTGGCCAAGTAGGAAAGGAAAGAGGAGGGGCAGGGAAGGGAGAGAGGGGATAGGAGAGAAAAGAGAGAGGAAGCTCTCTAGGACTTTTTCATTGAACGCTTTAGTTTTGGATTTTATTCTATTTAAAGTAACTATACTCTTACTTTTATTTTTGATGGTTTTGATTTTTATAAGTTTTATCTCTCTTAAATCAATAAAAATGTTTTTTTTATTTAATAAACTTTAATCATGCAAATTTTTGTATATAATAGATATAATCTTCATAAGCATTTTGACTGCAACATTATTGAATTCCATAAGATAAATTGGTAGTTATGATTTTCTAAATTTAATGCCTATTGTATATATTTCACTCCATTTCATGGATTATTTCATTTTATACATGATATTGTATTATATAGAGAAAATTCTACAACAAATATGAGATAAATGTGGAATTTACATGTAAGAAAAGAAGGCTAGTTGTTAACACTAAAATTAATACGGGTTGGCTCTTAAATATAATACCCTCTACAGGAAAGTGGGCTAACGGGCTTTCCTTAAAATAAAGATTAGCAGTGTGATCCTCGATGTAGCTTGTAACTGATTGACTGAATTATGCTAATGAGTAAAGAGTGATGATTCGATATTGATTATGGAAAGAAACCTACAAATTGAGTTAACATAATTGTTGCGTGCTAGAATATACGCGACAGTAGAGTTAGAAAATATTCGTCTTAGCATTGCACGAGTATTCAGCACACAAACCGAAAAGAGAATGAACACCAGAGTTTTTATGTGGAAAACCCAAAAAGGGAAAAAACCACGAGGCCTCGCCCAGTTGTAAAATTCCACTAGTGTTTCTGTAAATTACAAGAAACTGATTCATCCCACAAATCAGGACGATCAGATTACAACTTGAAGCAAATTACAAAGTTCTGCAAATTCCCGGTGTTTCCCGAAAATCTAGCAGAGTTCCGGTGTCTTCAGGCGGCGGGAAGAGCTCCGGTGGTGGTCGAGGAGGAGCTTCTTCCTTCTCCTCCTTCTTCTCTTCTTCTTCTCTCTCTTCACTTGAGTCCCCTTTGTGTAGAATGAGGCTCTATTTATAGTTTTTCTAGAGTGGCATAGCTCGTAAATAGGTGTGAGATCATGGGCGAATAGGGAGTGGTTTGAATGGACGGCCGATATTGAACCCTTCGATTATGCACCGTTCATTGGACATTTGGAGGCCTTAATGATGTCAGAATTTGGCGATCTTGAGCTTGTTGGATTCGTCTCGTCGAGCCGCTCGATTCGAGTATAAGCTCGTTACAATCAAAGACTGTTTGGTAACTCAAATTGTGGTTTGAACCTTCCAACAACGCTTTGGGTCCTTGATTCGGACTCATTTGGGCTCGAATTGGGTTGAACTTGGTGTTGTTAGGTTTGTATTTCTGAGACGCTCAGTTTGACTGTAGGCTCACTAAAATTAGAGTTATGGTGCTTCCGAATTTAATTTTTGAAGTTTTCAACTGGCATTTGCCTCGAGATTCCTGTTCGATCAAGATAATTTTATTACGATGTATCAGTTGCCCCCTATTTTCGGATGTAGAAGCTCCAGGAGTCTGAAACTACTTGTTCTGAATTTTTATAATGTCCGAATCGCAAAAAATTGCATTCCAAAAGTTAAACACTTGCACAAACGTGCCCATAGAGGCCCTGTTAAGCTCTAAAAGTGTTGAAATTGAGTCCGAAACATAAAAAATGTGTTCGGGGACCCCAAAAACATCGGATTTGAACTTGTCGGGGAGAAAAATGGCCCAGGAATGGATCGGGAGGCCGAACCGGCCGGACCGGCTGGCCGGTCGCCGCCGCCGCTGCCACCGCTGGAGCAGAAACGCGGCCGCGCTTGCAACCGCTCGTTGCGGCCGGACCGCACCTGTGCGCTGTGCCCACGCATGGCCTAGGCTGGACTTGCCTGCATGGCTGGGTGGACCGCACCCGCTTGGCTGGGTGGACCGCGCCCACGCATGGCTGGGTGGACAGCGCTTGCATTGTTGCAGCTGTAGCTGCTGCCGACGGTGGCCGGCTGCTGGCCTCGTGTGGCCAGCCGCAATCTGCGCATCATGCCCATGGATTGATGTGTTGGTCGAGTCATTTCGTGTGGCCGATTGGCTGCACCGACTTAAGTGGATCCCACTCATGTAAAAATGTCATTTTTTGTTATTTTTGAGCCTAAAAAATTCTGAAAAAATTCTAAAAATTCCCAAAAAATTCGGAAAATTTTTAGAAAAATTAGGGAAATTTGAAAATTGCAATAACTTCCCCCTTCTTTCTCCAAAACCTATAAATAGGCCCCCTAGGCTTTTATAAAACATGCACCTTCTCTTTCTTCTCCCTCTGGCTCTCTGACAGTTGAGGCTTTCGCTATTTGTGAGTGGGAAATTTTGCCTGCTCGAATTAGCGCCCCTCTTCTCGTGCAGGAGTTACATGATTTTTCTTCTCCTCCCTCCGGCTTTCTAACTGATGAGGCTTCCGCTATTTGCGAGTGGGAAATTTTCCCTGCTCGACTTAGCGCCCCTCCTCTCGTGTAGGAGTTACGAGATTTTTCTTCTCCTCCCCCCGGCTTTCTGACGGATGAGGCTTTCGCTATTTGTGAGTGGAAAAATTTCCCTGCTCGAATTAGCGCACCTCCTCTCGTGTAGGAGTTATGGGATTTTTCTTCTCCTCCCCCCGGTTTTCTAACTGTTAAGGTTTTCGCTATTTGCGAGTGGGAAATTTTCCCTTCTCGAATTAGCGCCCCTCCTCTCGTGCAGGAGTTACGGGATTTTTCTTCTCCTCCCCCCGGCTTTCTGATGGATGAGGCCTTCGCTATTTGTGAGTGGGAAATTTTCCCTGCTCGATTTAGCGCCCTCCTCTCGTTTAAGAGTTTTGAGGATTTTTCTTCTGCCCCTCTGTTTTTTGAGAGATCTGTTGAACTGCAGAAATCCAGCGTCGGGTAGAAATACGGCATCGGGCTGAAGACCGATGAAAATCCATTAACAGACATAAGTCCAACGATGGGTAAAAGTACGGCGTCAGGCATAAGACAGACGAAATTCCGTCGACGGTCAGAATTCCGACGATGAGTAGAAGTACGACGTCGAGCAGAAGGCTGATAAAATTTCATCGACTGTCAGAATTCCGACGACAAGTAGAAGTACGATAGAAGTCCAATGTTGTGTAGAAGTATAATGTTGAGTAGAAGACCGACTAAAGTTCGTCGATGAGCAGAAGTCCAACGGCGAGTAGGAGTCCACTGACGAGCAGAAGTCTGACGACAGGGAGAAGTCCGACGTCGGGTAGAAGTTCACCGTCGGGTAGAAGACCGACGAAAGTTCATCGATGAGCAAAAAGTCCAACGACGAGTAGAAGTCTACTGACGAGCAGAAGTCTGCGATAAGGAGATGTCCGACGTCGGGTAGAAGTTTAGTATCTGGTAGAAGACTGACGAAAGTTCATCGACGAGCAGAAGTCCGATGATGAGTAGGAGTCCGCTGATGAGCAGAAGTTCGACGATAGGGAGAAGTCCAACATCGGGTAGAAGTTCAACGTCGGGTAGAAGACCAACGAAAGTTTGTCGACGAGCAGAAGTCCGATGATGAGTAGAAGTCCGCTGACGAGCAGAAGTTCGACGACAGGGAGAAGTCCAACGACAGGGAGAAGTCCGACGTCGGGTAGAAGTAAAACGTCGGATAGAAGACTGACGAAAGTTCGTCGACGAGCAGAAGTCCGACGACGGGGAGAAGTCTGACAATAGGGAGAAGTCCGACACCGGGTAGAAGTAAAACGTCGGGTAGAAGAAGGACGAAAGTTTGTCGACGAGCAGAAGTCTGTTCACGGGGAGAAGTCCGACGTCGGGTAGAAGTTCAACGCCGGGTAGAAGACCAACAAAAGTTCGTCGACGAGTAGAAGTCCGATGACGAGTAGATGTCTGCTGACGAGTAGAAGTCCGATGACAGGGAGAAGTCTGACGTCGGGTAGAAGTTCAATGTCGGGTAGAAGACTGATGAAAGTTTTTCGACGAGCAGAAGTTCGATGATGAGTAGAAGTCCGCTGACGAGCAGAAGTCCGACAACAGGGAGAAGTCTGATGTCGGATAGAAGTTCAACGTCGGGTAGAAGACCGACAAAAGTTCGTCGATGAACAGAAGTCTGAAAATATTTGTTCTAAAATTTTAGACTGATCGAATTCTTTGTATAAGTGATAGATTTATCAATCACTTGCATTCTTGGAGTCTTTATATAACATTGTTTACTCAGAATATTGTTCGGTGATGTTGACATTTATAAAAAGGGCTCGAGAGAATTCACCAAGGATGTGAGACCTTTTCGAGGTTGTATGTCGTAGCCTTTACTCGATGATGTTAACCTGTGTGGAAGAGGTCGAGAGAATCCACCAAGGATGTGAGACCTATCCAAGGTTGTATGTCAAAGCCTTTGCTCGACGATGTCAACCTGTGTGGAAGAGGTCGAGAGAATCCACCAAGGATGTGAGACCTTTCCAAGGTTGTATGTCGGAGTCTTTGCTCGACGATGTTAACCTGTGTGGAAGAGGTCGGACCAAATCCCCCTGGGATTGATCATTCGGTGATTGAGATACAATGTAGATTGTGTATTTCGTGAATCACAAAGAAAGACTTTGAGAAGTTTTTTCTTATCTTTTATAAGAGAAAATAATATCACAACAACATGAATATTATATTACTGCATTATGTAAGACAGTACAATAGTCCCCTACTATGATTTAGGGATATACAAATTATAAAGTACTCAACACCCGAGATCTACGTATGGATACAATACAATATTTAACTTAAAAGAAGACATTGGAGATATCAAAGCGATTCCCTACTCAACATAAAAGAGACAACAAGACAAGTAGTATTGCTAATACAAATGCGCTAAATGCGTGATCATTTAATCTCTCCAACCATCTGAATATTATTCAATTGTTGTCTTTATTATTGATTTTGCCCCCCAGTTGGACGAGCTTCCTCTCGGGTAGGTGGATCCCAAATAAATTGTCGAAGGTATCCCTGGCGGATAAGTCTTTCAATCTAATCCTTGAGTTGCTTACAGGCTTAGGTGGTGTGACCACGACTTCGATGAAAGTGACCATACTGATTTGCATTTCCTGTGTTCGACTTCAAAGGATTCGGCCATTTCAATGTATCTTGATCTCGAACAGCCATCAACACATTTGCTCGAGATGTGTTAAGTGGTGTATACTCCTTCTCCTGTCGAGGTTCCCATCACGGTGATGGAGACCTATGAGGTAGATTATTCTTCCCTTGCTTTTTCTATTGTGAGAAAGAATTGTCCATCCCAGGTACACCTTTGCACTTCCCATTGATTTGCTCAAACTGCTTCCTGTGAGCATTTATAGCCTCATTTGCAGAGATTTGCGCCTCCACGCGATGGATCAAGTCGGCGTATGAATGGACGGTGTCTCGCATAAGGGCCTCCAAGGAAGACTCCTCTGAGTAATTCAGGGTCTACTCCTAGAATCTGTCGAGCCTCGGTGGAAAACTGTTGAAAATACTCCTTCAACGATTCTCCCTCATTTTGGCGGATCCCGGAGAGGTGCGAAGAATCCTTAGCAAATTTTCGGTTAGCCACAAACTGTTCAACGAATAGTTTGGCTAATTTGATGAATGAAGGGAACGTTCTGGATGGAAGAGAATAGAACCACGTTCGAGCCTGTCCCTTAAGGGTGGCAAGAAAAACCTGGCAAAGGAGTGCGTCTGATGCTCGTTGAATATGTATGATGGTTCTGTAGTAGTCGATATGCTCATACAGGTTGGTCGTCGTGTCGTAGGACTCAATGTTTGGCACTTTGAATTTGACCGGAATGGGGTGCTGAAGAATAGCTTCAGTTAGAGATGATGACTCCTCGAAGTTTCTCTATCAGAGAGCATGCCTCACATCTCATCGGGGGAACTCTTCCTGTACCAATCTTTGCAGTTCGCGACACAGGAAATTATGAGGGAGTTCCGCAATGTGTGGCTGGGCAGAGCCTTCTGGGAGATTCGAAAGAAAGCGAGGCTGCCGAGTCGAGGGGGAAGGATGTGTTGAACTCGTTGTATCGGCAAGTTCATCTTCCTGTCGTGATTGAGGATGCCTCCTAGGTGGAGGAAGATGAATCTTTTCTTGAAGATGCTCGAATTGAACATCTTCAACCCTTGGTGGATCCCGAGGGAGGACTTCCTCCAATGTCGGCTGTCGATCATCTCGCAGGAGTTGAAGGATCTCGTTATGAGATTCTTCCATCTCCCAGATTCTTTCTTCTAAAGAAGGTCCCGAGGTTCCTTCTCCGGCAGCATTCTGCCCCCCAGGATGAAAAGAGGCAGACATCGGGCGTCTGTGATTTGCAGAAAGATTTCTGGATTGGTGGGAGTTTGAGCGGGAAGCTCCAATGATGCGAGTACTACGCCTGTTGACCATTGTAGCAATACTTGAAGTTGTGGGATAGTGTTTTCCACAGACGGTGCCAAACTGTTGCATGCTAGAATATACGCGGCAGTAGAGTTAGAAAATATTCGTCTTAGCATTGCACAAGTATTCAGCACACAAACCGAAAAGAGAATGAACACCAAAGTTTTTACGTGGAAAACACCAAAAAGGGAAAAAACCACGGGGCCTCGCCCAGTTGTAAAGTTCCACTAGTGTTTCTGTAAATTACAAGAAACTGATTCATCCCACAAATCGGGATGATCAGATTACAACTTGAAGAAAATTACAAAGTTTTGCAAATTCCCGGCATTTCCCGAAAATTCGACAGAGTTCCAGCGTCTTCAGGCGGCAGGAAGAGCTCCGGCGGTGGTCGAGGAGGAGGAGCTTCTTCCTTCTCCTCCTTCTTCTCTTCTTCTTCTCTCTCTTCACTTGAGTCCCCTTTGTGTAGAATAAGGGCTCTATTTATAGTTTTTCTGGAGTGGCATAGCTCGTAAATAGGTGTGAGATCATGGTCGAATAGGGAGTGGTTTGAATGGATGGCCGATATTGAACCCTTCGATCATGCACCATTCATTGGACATTTGGAGGCCTTAATGATGTTGGAATTCGGCGATCTTGGGCTCATTGGATTTGTGTCGTCGAGCCGCTCGATTCGAGTATAAGCTCATTAAAATCAGAGATCATTTGGTAACTCAAATTGCAGTTTGAACCTTCCTATAGCGCTTTGGGTCCTTGATTCAGACTCATTTGGGCTCGGATTGGGTTGAACTTGGTGTCGTTGGGTTCGTATTTCCGAGACGCTCAGTTTGACTATAGGCTCGCTGAAATTGGAGTTTTGGTGCTTCCGAATTTAATTTTTGAAGTTTCCAACTAGCATTTGCCTCGAGATTCGTGTCCGATCAAGATAATTTTATGACGACGTATCAATAATGAATAATAATTATAAGATAAATGTTGACCGCATTTTTGCACATTTTTTCCTACTAGCATACTTGATTGACTTAATTGAGCATTGAGCCTAATTTGAGTTTGGATTGACTTGAATCAAGTTGACTTAGAACCATAATAGTTTAATTAAGCTTGATTTATGCCTATTAGCCTTGTCGAATGCAATTTAAAGTAATTAGGTGTCGAATCAAGTGTAATTTTATTGAATCAAGGTAATTGAAGCAAATCGACTCAAATCTGGTCCAATTTGAGCCTGATTTTAGCTTGGTTAGCCTAATTTACTTTCAATTAAAATTTAATTAGCATTTTAATAGTTTTAAATTTGCTTCCATTTTAGGAAATGTAACTCTATGGCTTTGATATTCCTGAAATTAAAAATCAGTCGTTGATGCAGTGTTCAATCGTGTGACCTCCCATTTCGGTGCATTTTTGGACTTTAGTAGTAGAGGTCTGAGTGGTAGAATGCCATTTTTGTGTCTGGAGAGGAGAAAAGCTTTGAGGGAAGAGTTTTAGAGGGTGTTGATGAAGCCTTCCTAAGGGCAAATTATTGGGTCAGGTGACCGAACGCAGAGATAGGTCCGGATATTAATAAAATATTATTTTAAAATTAGCGCAAGTAAAGCGCAACTAAAGCGCAACTAAAGCGCAAGTCAAAAAGCGCAACTAAAGCACAGGTAAAGAGCAACTAAAGCGCAACCAAAGCGCAACTAAAGCTCAAGTCAAAAAACACAACTAAAGCGCAAGGTGACGCGGCAAATTTTTATTGGATGTCCGAACTTATTTTTCGCCTCCGGTCACCTGACCAAATAATTTGCCCTTTCTAAGGGGATTCGGTTGATTTTTTCCCCTCTCCCGTGCTCTTCCTCTCGGATGAAGGAGTCCAGGCACAAAGAAGGTCTCGTTCTTCCCCTCAGTCCATGTTTGTGAGTCGCAATCAAAGCCATCTCCTAGGCCTCTGTTGTTTTCACACCCTAGGAAGCACCAGCGGAAGGATCCCCCTCTCCCTCTCTCTCATCCGAGCTCTCGGCCAGCTCCGATCTCCTGTCGCCTCCCATTCGCACACAAAGGTAACACCTCCCTCTTTTCTTCTTCTTTTCTTTCCTTCTCTCCTTCTTCTACTTCTCTTCTCTTCTTTTTCATCTTACCCTTACAAATTTTTTTATTCTTTTAGATTTCCTTCTTCTTTCCCTTTTTCTTTCACCCTTCTCCTTCTTTTCCCTCTTCTTTATTCACATTTCTTCTCTCCCTCTTTCTCTTCCACTTTCTTCTTCTTCTTTTTCTTGATCTCTTCCCTTATTTCTTCTTCCACTTTTTTTCTTCTTGTTACCCCTGTTCACTTTCTCTTCTTTTTCTTCTTCATCTATCTCGCCTTTTTTATTCATATTTTCTTCTTCTCCCTACTTTATTATCTAAAAAAATGTGGAGGAAAATTTTGTATATGAAACTTGCTCCTCTTATTTTACACACATATTGCATGCTAGTTACTCAACGTAATGCCTTAGCAAAATGATGTGGTAATCAATGGTTTTGTTTGTGTTGAAATTTTATATGGAGATGTCCTTTATGTTAAATAAAATCTTCTCATCAACTTTGCAAATATATATATATATATATATATATATATATATATATATATAAGATTTGAAATGATTTTCTTAAAATGAATATTCCTTTGAGTGACAAGATTGATTAGAAACTTTTTTGTGATTTATCTTTATATCCTCATACATGTTTTTCGATTGTTTATTTGATAGAAAGTAGAGGGAATAAATTGCTATTCAAGAAAAAAAGATTAGTAATTTGAATGTTAAAGAAGTGTATGAGAATGCTTGTCTCTATTGCAAATTAGAATTACTATTATGTGAAAACCAAGTGTGAAATGTGTAGGTTGTTTTCTTTTTATGACACTTCTTGTGATTATCCACTGAATTTGAAAGTATCTTACATGCTTACACACATCATGCACTCATGTTGGGCCCTTATTCAATCGATTCCTCTATTAAGTATTTTAGCACAAAGAAAAATGTCTTAACTGTAAGCATACATAGAGATTTCACTTGTTATCTTTTTAACCATTATGCCTTAGGGTGAACAAATGATATTAAAATGTGGTAACTTCTTCTCGGAAAATGTTTGATTGCAAAAGAAGCGTAGCTATATTGACATGTGTATGTATACATTTGTCATGATTATATATCTCTTGTAATTTATTTTCTAAAGGCGTTCTTTTTAACTAGCATTTGCACATGGAATTTTTGGTTTTCCCCTTTGTATGGTGTTTATAAAGAGAACATGAAAGGAGAGATGCCTATTCATATTGACTTTAAATTATATTATTTTCTTAAGAAATATTTGATTTGCCTTTCTCTCCATTGTTCATGACAAAGTTATATTATTCAGCTTGTCATTAGAACTCTCTTTTTTTTCTTTTAAAAAAAAATAGTGTTGTAACTTGCCATTGTGAAGTAGTGTTATATCTCTTGAATAATAGAAAGAAATTTTCTTCAGTTTCATTGCTAACTTTGAAAGATACTATGTGAACGTTCATTGATAAGATTTTTATAGTGTTACAAAAGATCGTGATACGGAAGCTATGAGTACTTCTTCATGTTTTAACAAATCATGTGATAGAATATATATAGTTCATTAGCAATGTTTGTGTAATATTCACATGTATATTCTTAAGTTTAAAATCCCACCTACATACTTGATGTCATATAAATGTAAAGGCTTGTAGTTATTTTACATAACTTCACATGTTCTATGCTTTAATCATAAGTATATCTAAATATATTGACTTTACATGAGATTGGATGTTTTATGTTGCAAAGTTTCATGAATCTTAAAATAAAAAAATGAAATTGTTACTATATGATGTAGATGTCTGTAACAAAGTTAACATGTTCACATACATTTATGTCTTGAGCTTACCATGAGTGATGGCTCCAAATAAAGCATGTATATAGTTTCATAGTTGTTTATTCATGATCGGCTAACAAAAATTTGTACATGAATGCATGTTTAGAATCATTTCATTAATGGGATAAAAATGGGTTCTTATGTTTATGTTTCAAATAATATATATGTGTGGGGTTCTAATAGAATATGAAACTGTTAATATGTTAGAAAACCTATATGTATATTTTTGTTTCAAAATTATACACTCAATGCAGGACTTGTAGCTTTGATGAATCTTCCTAAACATACGCCATATGTTTCTCCATTATGTTACATATTTAATAGAAGATGTTTATGCTAACTAGGGTAGAGAGTATGCATATGAATATTTTATAAGTGATGACTGTCTTATGTTTTATAAACCATGTCCTTTCAAATTACTTATCGTGTTAATGTTAGATATTATGTGGCATTTTGTTTTAACTTATCAAGAGATGATACATGTGGAAGTTCTACATTTCAAAATATAACTTTAATGTTATGTATATATCTGATATCAAGTAGAATTTATAAATTTGTTGGAAAGTTCTTTATATGTATATGAGGCCATTGGATATAAATACGCGTACTCATGTTAACCTACCTTCATGTATCTCATGTGTGGGTGTTTATGATATGTTGATAAGCTTCCATGTGTCTCATGTATTTTTCTCCTATATGTTTTATGAAGATGAGTTTCGATAGACTTCCTGTATAAGTGTATGTTCATGTTTGTAGATATTCATATGATTTGGACATAGCCATTTTTTTAATGCTCCATGTTAGAAAATTTTCACAATGTTTTATGTTCTATTTTGACATGCATATGTTGGATAAAGTAAATGTTGAATTTCTTACTAGTTAGATTCCCATTTACTTGCCTTCCTTTTTGAATAGTATCTACTCTCATTCATGCTTTCTCTCATTGCTTTTGCTTGTGAGGTATCTGTGTCCTTCATGTGTGGTTGGTGGGTTGTCTTCTAGGGGCCTTACAGGAAGGCTCCTATATTTTGCCAGGGGTTTCTGGAAATGCCCCGGCACATCACAACACGGTAAATTTTGGCAACTTTATAAAGACCCTCTCATTGTATGTTGAATGACAACATATTAGCACACATATGACTGCTTTTATTTTCCCATCCTATGTTAGGTGGTAGGATGTTTAGTCAATTGGCCATAGCTTATTGCACTTACGAAGTTCTGGCCTTCTTTATTGGGACTTGCCTCCTTTGTGAAACTTAGAGATCTCTATGGACATCGAGGTCTGTAGTGTAGGCCCACCCATTATGCCAAGTGCATCGTTATTTTTCCACACAAAGTTGGCACTACAAGGATGGTTTTTTTTTTGGTTTAAAATATTTAAGCAATTCTAAAAGCCATATCTTTAATGATTTTTGAGCCTTTAAATGTATTCACCTTAAACATAATCAAGAATATTGAGAAATTCAAATAAAAATTGAGCTCTAGCATGTTTAGGAAGATTTGTAAGCTAGTGTTGTATGTTGGATTTTCTTTTAAGTAATATGTTCTTTTAAGTAATATGTTCAGTTTCTTGAAATTCATTTACTCTAAATGATAATAAAAATGAATTGTTTAAAAAAAGTCTAATTGGATAAGTTAATTAACAAAATATAACTAACAAACTCATAACTAATCTAAATCATTAATGAACCAATCATAATGATAATCACATACTAAAATTCATAAAGTAACAAACATAAAAATCTATTAACAAGATGATTATCTGGTAACTTGGGCCTACGAGGCTATTATGTTAGCCACAAGGAGGGTGAAATAAATCTCATGGTTGGTTTAACTAGGATAATCATCACTTAACATAAATAATCAGTAATAAGTCACTAATAAATTAAACTTTTGTAACCTCTACCATATTCAATTTAAAGAATAAAAATGCATATTAGCTAATGACGGCCAATTAGCTAATGACGGCTGCCTTAGCTAATGTCGGATGATATAGGTATAGTCTAGGCCAATTAGCTAATGACGGCTGCCTTAATGAGGATGCCCTAATTAGGGTTTTTACTTTTGAACAGATCATCCCAGCCGATATAAATATCGTCTAGGACGATGTTACCAAAAAGCGAAATCCAACAGAGAATCTTCCAAGTTACAAATCATCCGGTGCCTCACCAAATACAACAGACTCAAGAAAGGAAAAAGAGTACAAAATGACTCAGACCTAGTCTATCCAATCTTGAGCTGATTCCAAATTGTAGTCCGATCTTGTGAACCTGAAATATCAGCACATAAGGCAGTCGTACAGAAATAAGAATGTTTGCTATCATCAAAATCATAAACCATAGATCCGCAATAATCTCCCCCTTTTTAATGATGTCAAACACTACAATTTGAATTTTCAAAAATGAACATTTTTTCCTAATCTCCCCTCACTAGAATAACACTTTTAAAAAAAAGGGGAGATAAAAATATTTTTGTTGTTTTTTTAATTTTTTTTTAACAAAAGAAATAAATACGACAATAATACAAAAATTCAACAATACGTTCTCCTCCTTTGACATTATCAAAAAGAGAGGAGGCATAAATAAAAAACAAAATAACCTAAAAATGTTTCCTGATCTAGTGAAAAAACAAATATTCTTAAATTGAAAAAGTTACCTCTTGGTTTTAATAAAAAAACTTAGTATAATTGGATTGACAACACATAGCACAGAAAAGGTTAGAAATTCAGAACTTGATAATCCAAACTCAAGTTCTTTTTAAAAGGCTAAAAACCTTTTTAATTCAATTTCAAAATCAAGGAATAAATTAGAGAAAGAAATAATCATTTTTCAAAAACTCCTTCCATAAAATATATCTAATAGAAAATCAATACACGAATTGTTGAATCAAGAATCAAGATTTTCAAACTCAAGTATCGAAAGTATCTAGGATTTTCTTAAGCTTTTAAGAAGAATAAGAATGGTAAGCATTAAATTTGTGGGATCATTTTATGCCTCTTTTGATACACTTTGTGTATTCTATTTTTTAATTTGGCGTCTTTGCGCATCTTTTATTTTTGTCATCATTGGCCAATTTTTTTTTTAAATATGCTACCTTTCTTAAATCTTAAAAAACAAAAGTAAACCCATCCTATTGACAAAGAGAATTTCTTGATTAAAAAAATTATGTGTTAGATTCAACAACTTGCAAATGATTCCTACACGATAAATAAAATATGAGATAAAAAATTTAGTTTCAAAAACCAATTTAAAAGATGAAAAAGATTTTAAATCAAAAGTAGAATAAGCTATTTTAGGAAATAGAAATTGATAGTCAAAAACATGAGTTTTCTTCCGTTGACGGTTTTAGAGAAGTCAAACACAACTTATCAAAGATTTCAAGAAAAAATAGGAAGTAGATTTTTCATTTTTAGAAAAGTGAATGTGTGTATTGAGCAGAGAAAAAACTTTCATGAAAATAAAAATTTCAAAGAATAAACAAACCAAAAAGACAAAAAAAAAAAAAAAAAAAAAAACAAAAACACAACACAAAAATACGAAAAGCTTTTAACCATTATCTCTCTCATGGTCAGATGCTTCAGAAATCAGATCTGCCCATGAGATTTTTTGCCTTTCATTATTTTCCCAGTTTAAATTTTGCTTTGCCTTGCCCTTTCTTTCGTAGGGAGAATTTTTAAATTAGGGCACTGATTTTTCATATGTCTAGGCTTCCTACATCGAAAGCAAATAAAGTTAGAAGGAATATGAACATCCTTATAATTTTTACATTTTTTCCACTTTTGCTTATGTTTTGATGAGCTTTGTGATTTGCTTGACAAGTCATTGCATTCGTCAGCAACTAAGCTATCTCTTTCTGTATCTTCAGCTTTTAGAACAATCATTTCACCTGCATTCAAAAGTCTTTGACCCAAACTTTGCTTGTAGGCAATGAGTGAGCCAATTAAATTATCAATAGAATATTCATTCAAATCTTTTGATTCACAAATAGCAACTACTTTAGCATTGAACTTATCCAGTAGACAACGAAAAATTTTGTTAACTTTTTCAAAATTTGAAAATTCTTTTCCTAAGGCATGCAATATTGTTACAATTTGAATGAACATAGTGTACATGTCTAAGATCGTCTCATAAGATTTCATGAAAAATAGTTCAAAATCATGTATTAACAAATTCAACTTGGATTGCTTGATTTCAGTAAGCCTTGGTATATGGTGTGTAGTTTATCCCAAACTTTCTTACCAGTAGTGCATGTGGATACTAACATAAAATCTTTAGAATTTAAAGCACAAAAAAAGCAATTTAAAGATTTTGCATTCAATTGAGCATTTACTTATTCTTCCCTATTCCATTGATAAAAAAGAATATCTGTTTTAACTCCATTAATAATATATGATGGTGATGAATAACCAGTTAAAATCATATACCACATACGAAAATCAATCGATTGCAAGAAAGTAGTCATGCGAATTTTTCAAAAATTAAATGAGATATTTTCAAATAAAGGAGGTCTGATGATTGAATAACCTTCCATAATATTTTGATTAACAAAATTAGCAATGGAACAAAATTCAAAAGTTTTTAAAAACTTATTTTATGAATACGACTCTGACACCACTTGAAAGTGCTCTGATGGCACTAGAAAGTTCGTTAGGGATGTTAAGCCCTATAGAACTAGCCCAAAAGCTAATTAAGAGATAGAGAGGTGAATCAATATTCAAAACAAACACAATCTTAAATGCAAAAATAAGATTCACCACAATCAAAACCAACGATGCAGAAATTAAATGTGGAAGCAAATCATAAGAAAGAACATACCGAATTTATAGTGGTTCGGTCAAACCATGACCTACGTCCACTCCCTGGAGGCACCCTCCAAGTATTACACTAAACTAGGTGTCTCTCCTTTAGTCCCCACAGCTAGGCGGAGAAGCCTTTACAAAATCACTTCCACCTTCTCCGGTGCGGCGGAGTCGCCGGGTCCTTTGACAGCAAAGAGATCTTCTTTTTTGGTGAACTTCCCTCAAGACAAGCCTTGAATCTGACAGTATTAAGATGCAAGCCTGCTGGAGAAACCGTGTGGAATCCCCTCCACACTCCCTTGAGTCCCCTATCACAGGATCTTCTCCCTCTCAGACTTCACCTGTTCGTCCCTATCTTTCAAGCTTTCTCTTCAAGTCTCCCCCACAAGAACGAAGCTACAACGACTGCCAAAGACACTTATAAAGTGTCATGTCAAGCTTAAATAGAAAAGCTCAAAATGAGCTCATTAATACAAGTTGCCAACATTATCGTCTAGGACGATAGGAATATCATCCTGGCCGATCAGTACAAATTCAGCTCATCAGCCCGGGACAATTTGGGATGATCAGAAGAAAATTGGTCACATCGTCCTGGCCGATATCATGATCGTCCAGGCCGATTAGTTTAAAACCAATTTCAATTGTCCTGATCATCGCCCTGAATTCGAGCTGTTCGATGTAGATCATCCAGGACATCGTCCCGGCTGATCTGAAGATCGTCCCGGACGATATGATCATATCAATCAACTATTAATGCTTTCCAAAGATACTAGATCAATTTATGCATAATTGAGTTAGATTGGAATGGACGATAGGAATATCGTCCTGGTCGATTTCCTAAAACAAAGAATTCCTAAACTGATTATGGTTGCTGATTCTTTCTGAGTTGAGACTATTGTCCTGGCTGATACAGGTTTTGTCCAGGCCAATTAGCTAATGACGACTGCCTTAATGAGGATGCCCTAATTAGGGTTTCTGCTTTTGAACAGATCATCCCAGCCGATATAAATATCGTCTAGGACGATGTTACCAAAAAGAGAAATCTAATAGAGAATCTTCCAAGTTACAAATCATCCGGTGCCTCACCAAATACAACAGACTCAAGAAAGGAAAAAGAGTATAAACTGACTCAGACCTAATCTATTCAATCTTGAGCTGATTCCAAATTATAGTCCGATCTTGTGAACCTGAAATGTCAGTACATAAGACAGTCGTAGAGAAATAAGAATATTTGCTTTCATCAAAATCATAAACCATAGATCCGCAATAATCTCCCCCTTTTTGATGATGTCAAACACTACAATTTGAATTTTCAAAAAGTAACATTTTCTCCTAATCTCCCCCTCACTAGAATAATATTTTTAAAAAAAGGGGAGATAAAAATATTTTTGTTATTTTTTTAAATTTTTTTAACAAAAGAAATAAATTTGATAATAATACAAAAATTCAACAATACGTTCTCCTCCTTTGACATTATCAAAAAGAGAAGAGGCACTAATAAAAAACAAAATAACCTAAAAATATTTCCTGATCTAGTGAAAAAATAAATATTCTTAAAATGAGAAATTTACCTCTTGGTTGTAATAAAAAAGCTTAGTATAATTGGATTGACAACGCATAGCCCAAAAAAGGTTAGAAATTTAGAATTTGATAATCCAAACTCATGTTCTTTTAAAAAGGCTAAAAACCTTTTTAATTTAATATCAAAATCAAGGAATAAATTAGAGAAAGAAACAATCATTTTTCAAAAACTCCTTCCATAAAATATATCTAATAGAAAATCAATACACGAATTGTTGAATCAAGAATCAAGATTTTCAAACTCAAGTATCGAAAGTATATAGGGTTTTCTTAAGCTTTTAAGAAGTACAAGAATGGTAAGCATTAAATTTGTGGGCTCATTTTATGCCTCTTTTGATACACTTTATGTATTCTATTTTTTAATTTGGCGTCTTTGTGCATCTTTTATTTTTGGCATCATTGGCCAATTTTTTTTTAAATATGCCACCTTTTATAAATCTTAAAAAGTAAAAGTAAACCCATCCTATTGACAAAGAGAATTTCTTGATTAAGAAAATTATGAGTTAGATTCAACTTGCAAAAGATTCCTATACGATAAATAAAATATGAGATAAAAATTTTAGTTTCAAAAATCAATTTAAAAGATGAAAAAGATTTTAAATAAAAAGTAGAATAACCTCTTTTAGGAAATAGAAATTGAGAGTCAAAAACTTGTGTTTCCTTCCTTTGACTGTTTTAGAGAAGTCAAACACAACTTACCAAAGATTTCAAGAAAAAACAGGAAGTAGATTTTTCATTTTTAGAAAAGTGAATATGTGTGTTGAGCAGAGAAAAAACATTCATGAAAATAAAAATTTTAAAGAATAAACAAAACAAAAACACAAAAAAAAAATAAAAAACATAAAAACAAAAACACAACACAAAAACACGAAAGGCTTTTAACCATTATCTCTCTCCTAGTCAGATGCTTCAGAAATCAGACCTGCCCATGAGATTTTTTGCTTTTCATTATTTCTCCAGTTTAAATTTTGCTTTTCCTTGCCCTTTTCTTTCGTAGGGAGAATTTTTAAATTAGGGCACTGATTTTTCATATGTCCAGGCTTCCTGTATCGAAAGCAAATAACGTTAGAAGGAATATGAACATCCTTACAATTTTTACCTTTTTTTCACTTTTGCTTATGTTTTGATGAGCTTTGTGATTTGATTGACAAGTCATTGCATTCGTCACCAACTAAGCTATCTCTTTCTGTATCTTCACCTTTTAGAACAATCATTTCACCTGCATCCAAAAGTCTTTGACCCAAACTTTGCTTGTAGGCAATGAGTGAGCCAATTAAATTATCAATAGAATATTCATTCAAATATTTTGATTCACAAATAATAACTACTTTAGCATTGAACTTATCCAGTAGACAACAAAGAATTTTGTTAACTTTTTCAAAATTTGAAAATTCTTTTCCTAAGGTATGCAATGATGTTACAATTTGAATGAACCTAGTGTACATGTCTAAGATCGTCTCATAAGGTTTCATGGAAAATAGTTCAAAATCATGCATTAAAAAGTTCAACATGGATTGCTTGATTTCACTAGTGCTTTCGTATATGGTGTGTAATTTATCTCAAAATTTCTTACCAGTAGTGCAGGTGGATACTAACATAAAATCTTTAGAATTTAAAGCACAAAAAAGCAATTTAAAGATTTTGCATTCAATTGAGCATTTACTTGTTCTTCCCTATTCCCTTGATCAAAAGGAATATCAGTTTTAACTCCATTAACAATACATGATGGTGATGAATAACCAGTTAAAATCATATGCCACATACGAAAATTAATCGATTGCAAGAAAGTAGTCATGCGAATTTTTCAAAAATCAAATGAGATATTTTCAAATAAAGGAGGTTTGATGATTGAATAACCTTCCACAATATTTTGATTCTCAAAATTAACCATGGATCAAAATTCAAAAGTTTTTAAAAACTTATTTTATGAATACGACTCTGACACCACTTGAAAGTGCTCTGATGGCACCAGAAAGTTCGTTAGGGATGTTAAGCCCTATAGAACTGGCCCAAAAGCTAATAAAGAGATAGAGAGGTGAATCAATATTCAAAACAAACACAATCTTAAATGCAAAAATAAGATTCATCACAATCAAAACCAACAATGCCGAAATTAAATGTGGAAGCAAATAATAAGAAAGAACACACTGAATTTTTAGTGGTTCGGTCAAACCTTGACCTACGTCCACTCCCTGGAGGCACCCTCCAAGTATTGCACTAAACTAAGTGTCTCTCCTTTAGCCCCCATAGCTAGGAGAAGAAGCCCTTACAAAATCACTTCCACCTTCCCCGGTGAGGCGGAGTCCCCGGGTCCTTTGACACCAAAGAGATCTTCTTCTTTGGTGAACTTCCCTCGAGACAAGCCTTGAATCCAACAGTATTAAGATGCAAGCCTGCCGGAGCAACCGTGTGGAATCCCCTCAACACTCCCTTGAGTCCCCCATCAAAGGATCTTCTCCCTCTTAGACTTCACCCGTTCCTCACTCCCTTTCAAGCTTTCTCTTCAAGTCTCCCCCACAAGAATGAAGCTACAACGGCTGCCAAAGACACTTACAAAGTGTTATGTCAAGCTTAAATAGAAAAGCTCAAAATGAGCTCATTAATACAAGTTGCCAACATTATCGTTCAGGATGATAGGAATATCATCCTGGCCGATCAGTATAAATTCAGCTCATCAGCTCGGGACGATTTGGGACGATCAGAAGAAAATTGGTCACATTGTCCTGACTGATATCACGATCATCCAGGACAATTAGTTTAAAACCAATTTCAATCGTCCTGATCATCACCCTGAATTCGAGCTGTCCGATGTAGATCATCCAGGACATCGTCCCGGTCGATCTGGTAATCATCCTGGACGATGTGATCGTATCAATCAACCATTAATGCTTTCCAAAGATTCCATATCAATTTAGGCATAATTGAGTTAGATCGGTCTGGACGATAGGAATATCATCCTGGCCGATTTCCTAAAACAAATAATTCCTAAACTGATTATGGCGGCTATTTATTTCTGAATTGAGACTATCGTCCTGGCCGATACAGGTATCGTCCAGGCCGATCAGCTAATGACGACTGCCTTAATGAGGATGCCCTAATTAGGGTTTCTGTTTTTGAACACATCGTCCCGGCCTATATAAATATCGTCCAGGATGATTTTACCAAAAATAGAAATCCAATAGAGAATCTTCCAAGTTACAAATCATCTGGTGCCTCACCAAATTCAACAGACTCAAGAAAGAAAAAAGAGTACAAACTGACTCAGACCTAGTCTACCTAATCTTGAGCTGATTCCAAATTATAGTCCGATCTTGTGAACCTGAAATGACAGTACATAAGGCAGTCGTAGAGAAGTAAGAATGTTTGCTATCATAAAAATCATAAACCATAGATCCGCAACAATCTTGCTTTATTTCTCACCACTTCACAAGAATCAATCATATTATTTTTGAAAATCCATTTAGTTCCAACAATACACTGGTCCTTAAGTCTTTCAACTAGTTCCCAAACATCATTTCTCATAAATTAATTTAACTCTTCTTGCATAGTTAGGATCCAAAATTCATCAGATAGGGCTTCATTTATGTTGGTGGGTTCTATCATTGAGATGAAGGCAGTGGACTACTTCTTTTCTAAGTTCATGCCTAGTTCTAACACCTTCAGATGGATTTCCTAAGATTAGTTCTTTAGGATGACTTGAAGAATATCTTCATTCTGTAGGCAGTGAATTTTCAAGTTCTACCATTTCTTCTAGATTTGTAGATTCTACTCCTTGGGTGATTTCTACAACTTCTTCTTCTTTTACGCTAGACCTTCCATAATTTTCAGATTTATCAAATATAACATGAGTGGTCTCCTCTACCACTAGTGTCCTTTTATTGAAAACTCTATAAGATTTTCCAACATTTGAATACCCTAGGAACACTCCATCAGATTTGGTATCAAACTTTCATATTAGAGATTTCCCATTATTTAGAATGAACACTTTCCATCTAAAGACATGAAGGTGAGAGAGGTTGGGTGTCCACCCTTAAAGATTTCATAGGGTATCTTGTTTAGCTTGGATCTAACATTAACCCTATTCAGAGCATTACAGGCTATATTCGTCACTTTTACCTAAAAATATTTAGAAAGTAAGTATTTAGCTAACATGGCTCTAACGACTTTTACCAGGGTCCTGTTCTTTCTTTCAGCTACCCCATTGTACTAAGGGATTCTAAGAGCTGAGAAGTTGTGATGTATCCCTTGCTTCTTATAGTAAGATTTACATTTTTTATTTTCAAACTCTCCACCATGATGATTATGAATTATCAGAATTTCATAACCTATCTTCCTCTGAATCTAAGTAGAGAATGTCCTAAATTCATGTAATGATTCACTTTTATGAGATAGAAATCTAATCCAAGTAAATGTCGAGTAATCATCAACAATAACATACCCAAAGACTTTCCGTCCTAGGCTGGTAGTGCTAATAGGTCCAAAAAGATCCATGTGAAGGACTTCTAATGGTTTGCTAGTGTTATTGTACTTTATTGAGTAGAAGGAGGATTTGACTTGCTTTCCTAACTAACAGGCATCACACAGGTGGTCCTTACTAAACTCTAGTTTAGGTATGCCTCTCACAAAGTTTTTTGGGTGATTTTTCTAAGGTTTTTTATGCTTGCATGACACAATCTCCTATACCATAACTAGGATTTATCAACAACAGTTTTTAGGAAAAAAGAAGCAGCAGGTTCAACATAATTTAAATCATGCATGTAAATATTATTGATTCTTTTTCCTTGCAGCACAATATTTCCATTTAAGCTTATCATGCAACTGGTATATAAAAATTTGATGCTGAAGCCTTTATCACAGAGTTGGCTTTTGCTAAGCAAATTATGTTTTAAGCCGTCTACCAATAAAATATTTTCAATGAGGAAATTTTTTGAGTTGCCAATTATACACTAGCCCACTACTCTCCTGGTGGTTTTATTTCTAAGTGTCACCTTACCTCCTGTCCTGGCCTCCAGCGAAATGAATTGATTTGCATCTCTAGTCATATGCCTTGAACATCCATTGTCCAGGTACCACATGCGCTCACAAGGCCTTTTGTGAGAGCATCCCTATAAAATCATCAGTGATTATATTTGGGAATCCAAATAAGTTTGGTTTCCACCTTATGGAATGTGGTATGAAATGCTTGCATGCTATGTTGTGAATTATACAATTTTGGTCTCCATACAAATGTGTTCTACGGTGGATAGTGCAAGTGTGGGATTTGTCCTAGTATGCCACAAGAAAAATATCTAACACTAGGAAAAGGGTTTACTAATCTATGTGGGTTATGGTGCCTCTTCCTAGGTTTGAATGATGCATGCTGTGGTGATGGATTATGTAATTGTGCAAGTGTAGGTGATGTTTTATTTTCTTTGAAAGCATTTAATTTGACTTGTAAAAGTTAGTTTGTACTTTTAAGAATTGAATTTTCAATTTTTAATGCATGCTCCCTATCATCAGCTTCATCTAAATATACCTTTAATTTCTTAAATGAATCTTCTAAATCAATATGGAATGCTTTTAAGGAATCATTGTTATTAGTTAAATCAAGATGCTTGTTTAAAGTAGCAAATTCATCTAATAAAGCCTTGTGATTACTATCCAAAGTGGAATTATATTTCTTGAGGCATTCATGCTCTTTCTATAGATTTAAAATTCAGATATAAGGCTTGCATGTAATTTCTTGAGCTTCCTATATACAGTATGAATTCTTTTAAAAACTTTAAATAATTCATCATCAGGAAGCTCACATACCTCCGCTTGATCCGAATGATCAAGATGATTATGTTCTATTAAGCACAGGTTGGTTATCTCTTCTTCTACTTTAGTTTTAGATGAGTCTGAAGCAGAGTCTGTCCAAAAAGCCTTTTGAGTCCTTTGCTTGCCCTTTTTGAACATAGGTTTTTCTTCACCCTTCTCCTTGATTGGGTGAGTTTTCAGATTTGGGCAATCAGTCTTCATGTGCCCCAGCTTTCTGCATTCAAAATAGATGACATTAGAAGATATTTTGGAATTTCTATTGGTTTTACCTTTATTCCATTGCTGACAACATCTTTAATTTTTCTTTAAAAAGCTTTTAAATTATCTTATCATCAGTGCAATGTCATCATCTTCTTATCCAGAAGTATCACTGTCAGAATCATTAGCCTTTAAGGTTACAGTTTTCTCCTTTCTCTTTTTACCTGCATTAAGCTGTCTTTGACTCACTCCTTACTCGTAGGCAATGAGTGATCCAAGTAAGTTGTCAATGGAATAAACCTTTAGATCTTTAGAATTAGTTATAGCAGTATTTTTTACATCATAGGAAGTAGGTAAACAATGCAAGATCTTATTAACTTTTTTATAGTTAGTAAGTTCTCTTCCTATGGCATGCATGGAAGTAATAATCTAAGTGAACCTAGTATAAATTTTAAAAATTGATTCACTAGGTTTCATGCAAAAGAGTTTATAATCATGGAGCAGAATATTCAACCTAGATTATTTTACTTTATTAGTTCCTTCATAAGTTATGCAGAGTTTGTCCCAAATCTCCTTACTAATAGTGCAAGTAGAAACACACATGTAATCTTCAAATTTTATAGCACAAAAAAATAGTTCAGATATTTTGCATTCAGTTGGGCTAAATCTTTATCTTCTATGCTCCATCAGAAAAAGGAAGTTTAGTTTTAATGGCATTAATAAATCGTGAAAGTGTAAAATATCCTTCTTGAACTAACATCCATAAGTAATAATGTATAGATTATAAAAAGGTAGACATGCAAAATTTCCAAAAATAAAAAAGAATATTATCAAATAAAGGTGGTCGTGTGATTGAATATCCTTCTGCGGTATTATGATTTTCAAAGTTATTTATTCATCATTTTTTAATAGTTTTCTAAAACATTAATTTATGAATCCCGCTCTAATACCACTTGAAAATTTGTGAAGGTTGTTAAACCTCTAAGAACTAGCTCGAGGCTAATCAAGAGGGGGGGGGGGGGGGGGGGGTGAATTGGTAATTTAAAAATTATTTAATAAAAAGAAAAACCCTTATTATGGAAGTAGATCAATTTTATAATAACAAAATCAGAGTTTTTCCAACAACACAGTAAATCACAAAAAAGTGCAGAAATAAAAATGCAAAAAAGTAAAAGAACGAACACACAGGATTTTATAGTGGTTAGATCAAATCTGACCTATGTTCACTCCCTGGAGGCCTCCTCCATGTAATACACTAAACGTCTTAGTGTCTATCCTTTAGTCCCTACAACTAGGCAAAGAAGCCCTTACAAAAATATCTTCCACCATCCTAGTGAGGCAGTGTACCCTGAATCTTTTTCACCCTCCTAGTGAAGGCAGAGAACCTGAATCCTTTTACTCCCTCCTGGAGTAGGCAGATAACCTAAATTTGATGCTAAAGAATGTCTCTCCTAGATCCACTAAATAATCGAAAGTAGATTGAAGAAGATAATGGAAACTTTGCTTAGAGTAACCTTTGTGAATCCCTCATAACTCCCCCTCACAAGAATCTCTCCCTTTTTTCTCTGCCAAATCTCACTCTTTCTCTTCCTTCCTTAAGCTCTCTCTCAGACCAAAGTCAAGATCTCTCACAAGACAATGTAAGAGATTAAAAAGAGAGCCTTCGAAAGAAGCCCTGATTTTAAATTTGCCGTCAAAGATCATCCAGTATGATCGCTAGATCCTTCTGTATGATTAGTACAAAATAGCCCTTTTAGACAATATGATCCACATTGTCCTGTATAATTAGGTCAAGTATTTATGTTGTCATCTATTAAAATTCTGCGATTGTACTGTATGATTACTTCAATATATTGTATTGATCATCTAGTACGAAAGGCGACAATGGGCAATGATTTAAATATCATCCCATACATCCCTCGGGTCATCCAGTACGATATCCCTGTATGATTACAAGAAAATTATGGTTTTTCATGTTGGATGATGCGGGATGATCAAGTATTTTCTCATTTATCTCTCGGGTCATTTAGTACAATCATCATTGATCATTCTGTATGATTTGATCGAGCAAGTCTACCATGATTAATCTCTTAATCATAAGATCTATTTAGGCATGATTGTCTAAAATCATATAGGATGATTCACATTATCTTGGATGATTAGAATAAAATTTGAATATTAAAATATTGCCTAAATTGTGATTGGCGATGATTTTTTATAATCTTAAGTGATCATCCTATATGATATGGATCATACAATATGATTAGTTTAATCACTCTTAATTAATAAGAGTGCCCTAATTAGGATTTTCTATTTTAATTGATCATCCAGTATAATTTAAATTGTATTATATGATGAGTTCAAAATCCAAAAAATTCACTAACTCATCAACTCACTCTCTTGGCAAGGTTACTCAGCTTAGTGTCCACTAAATAAATAATTTGACTCAAGAAAGGCAAAAGTACTTGAAATTAAAATTACAGATAGACTCAATCCTAGTCTACCCAATCTTGAGCTGATTAACATTGCAAGTGGACTTGTGACCCTAAAATGTTAGTGAGTAGGGCAGCAAAATAGATATGTAATATTAGTAGTAATAAGGAAACAATAATATTTGTTATCCTAAAAATCACAATACTTGGGCACAAATTTGCAACACAAATCTATCCTTGAGCTAAACTAATTCAATCTAATGGTTGCATAAGGTCCCCCATAACCCAATGCACCTACCCTACGTGGGGCCCTTAGGTCAACTCAGGTTGGGAATTGGGCTAGCCCAAAGTGGTCAAAACTATTATGGGTTGATCCATTTTCCAACCTAAGCTTCTCTAGGCCAAACCAACACCGCCAATTGGTGGCCCTAAGTCTAGCACAACCAGGTAAGATTTAGACTTCTACTTGGCCACCAGTTGATGCTGGACTTCTACCTAGCCACTGAGTACGATCTTTCAGACCTTCGTCGCCAGATAATGATCATTCTAACCACTATCGCTTGTTTACTATGGTCCTTCTAACCTCTGTCACTCATCAACTATGATCCTTCTGACCTCCTTCACTGATTATGGTCCTTCTGACCTCTGTCACCCATCGACTTTGATCCTTTTGACCTCCTTCATCGGTTATGATTCTTCCGACCTTCATCTCTAGACAACAGTCTTTCAAACCTCTATCATCCGCCTACTATTATCTTGCTAACTAAGTAAATATGTCAATATTGATTCTTCTAATTTTTTCCATGTAATATATTCTATATGGTGTATATTTGTTACATCAAGCCAAGGCCTTCCATCCAATGAATGGCCTCATTTGTAATCAACTGCAAATACTAGTGGGTTCATTCAAACTGGGCGATGAAGGTCGGAAGGACTGTAGTCAGTAAATGAGGTCAGAAGGACCGTAGTCAATAAAGGAGGTCAAAAGGACCGTAGGGTGAGTGACAGAGGTTAGAAGAAATGTAGTCGATAGGATACAGTGGTTAGAAAGATTATTGTCTGGCGATAGAGGTCAGAAGAACCATAGTCGGTGGCCAAGTGGAAGTCAGACATTAGTCGGTGGCCGGGCAGAAGTTTAGTGTCCGTTGGTGGCCCTAGGTCTTCCCTAGCCAGCCTAGCCCTTGGGCTGACTTGGGTGAAAACTTAGGCTAGCCCAAAGTGGTCAAAACCATATACCAGAACAGACCCAATTGACACTTGCATTAGATAGATCTTGACCCAATGTGCCTTCCATATCAACCTAACCTCTAACTCGACCCAGACTGCACCAAGGTTGAGCCAAAATGTATATATTTGGGTCAACCCGAGCCATTTCCAAGAATTGGGCTTGAACATGCCCAATTGGCTTCATAGCTCGACTTACCAGACCTTCAGACACCTTTTCGCCTCATCTTGGCCCGATAAGTAGCTGATGGTGGTCGGAGAGAGTGAATTAGAGCTCCGGTGGTCCCCTCCTCCTTCATCCTTGTCCAAAGGCCTTTCCAGGCTCTGAGCTCACAGCTTTGAGCTCATGAGGTTTAGAGAGGTTACCTCCCTCAAGTTGGAAGCCATCTGGTTGTCCAACAGTGTAATCCTGGCTGTCCAAGCCTGCAGCAATGGTTTGAATAGGGCATTCCTATCCTAACGCACTTATTCACTTCCATGCTTTAAAAATTTTCCCCAAAGCTCCCTAAGCATTCCTCTTCATTCCCCTAGCTTCCCAATTTCTTCTAGCTATGGTCTCAAGCACTCTCCGACAAAATCCCTCCACCCTCTGCTCAAAGTTGTACTTTCGGTGGTCCTCTGACCATGACATTTAAAGGAGAAGTGATCATCATCTCTCTATCAAAATTCCTGATAGAGAAGTTCATTCATTAAGACTTTCTTTAAGGTAAAATTTCAATGCTGAGCTCCTAGCTAGTTCTGGTCAAGTGTGAAACAAACTATTAACCCTTCAAATTTTGATTGTTGGATTGAAGGTTTGCCTCTCCCTATTCCTTCCTGTGAATTTTGATGCAAGTTTGCTCGTGGGATCACTTGGATTATGCCATAGAAAGGTCTACGGCTTCGGATAACTACGGGAGGTTAAAGATGTAATCGTGGTTGTTGATCTTAATCAACGACACATATTATATCCCATGGTTTCAAAGTTGGTTTGATGGCAGTCGTCTAATCTTTTATCTAATGGCTATTGATAACCTCATGTTTGCACAGTCAGCCACAAATGATTGGCTAACCAATCAGACGACACTTGCATGGAAAGTGCTGGCTCATTGTGTAAATTTGGGTCTATTAACTCCAAAAATCATAAGAAACTTTAAAAAATCATATATCTCTATTCACTTGACCAATTTAGGTGTTCTTAGCTCATTGGAAAGTCCTTGGGAGACCTTCAAAAGCCCTATAATCGCAGTCCCAGAGCATGCATGAAACTTAAGTTACAATAGTTAGAATGCTAGGGGAATTTTTGTAAATTTTGCATTAGGTTAACTTTTTAGGGATTGAAACTTTAAGAGATTGATCTTGGGCATGTCTTAGACATGTCAAAAATTTTTCTCCCTTGTTTGATTTGATTAAGGGCTAGTTTGGGTTAATTTAGATCTAAGGGTCATGGTTTAACCCTTGAATAACCCTTAAATTGAAATTATTTTAATTATCTTTCCAATGAGATTTAGGGGGTGTGCCTTGGTATGTTAATTGTGCATAGTGTAAAGGTTAGTTAGCCCTCCATTTCACCCAAATCTCATGCCTAGATAGTCTTATCCAAATTTTTGAAGGTAACCCTAGGGTTACCTTAGGTGGTTTGGTTAACCACCTTAGAGGATCCATATTGAGCCCAAATTTAGTGGACTTGGGCCTTGAGATCAAGTGAACTCATGACCCAAGTTTCACTAGCATTGGAGCACATTTGGTTCACCATATAGGAAGCCCAAAATTAGCCCCTAGAATTGACTTAAAACATTAATTAGATCATAATAAATTCAAATTAAATCCAAAAATTATGAATAAGGTATCAAATTGATCATAATTCAACCTTATACCCATAAAAATTAAAAGACCTTCGATTAGACCTTTAATTTATGATTAATTTAATTTTCACTAAAAATCTTCTTTTAATTAATTTAATTAATTAAAAATATTTTAAAATTCCAAAAAATTTCTTGGACACTTGGAAACATCCCCTTAGGTCATTTCTGACCTTTAGGTTTATTTCCAAGGAGTATGAGATTGGTTTGGATCAAAATCCCTGAAACCTCCTTAATTAAATAATTTTAAAAATTCAATAAATAGCCAAACTTTGAAAAATCTTAATTAATTCTAGAATATTCTAATTTAACCAAACTTAAAATCATTCAACTCCAATTAAGGTTTAATATTTTCTAAAAATGTCGAACCTCCAAAATTCAGTCAAAGTCAAAAAGATAACTCTCTTATTAATTGTAGTTCAAATCTAAGTCAAAATTTCAAAAATTCATAACTTAATGTAGAAAATTCCAAATTCAGCAAACTTAGGTTTAATTGCTCATCGTAAGACCTAGTATTTAAGAAAAATATTTAAAATCTAGAAATCATTTTAATTTAAAAAGTCAACTATTGAACCCCTTGATTAATGTATTAAATAATTCCAAAAATTCCTAAAATTCAATAATTAAGTTAAATTCTAGAATTCATTAGCTTAATTAATAAAATTGATTAACCAATAATTAATAAATAGTAAGCACTCCAAAGATGAAGTTTTTAGGATGAACTAGCTTGAGCTGTGGGGCTTAGTGTCCTAAGGAGGTCTGGTTCCTCATGTCTACTATTACAATGCTATGAATGGATTCAATGGAGTGTAAAATCTTAAAATTAAGTTAATCTTAATTACTAACTAAATTAAAATCCTTAATTCAACTATATCAATCTGGTTAATAGCTGGACTACCTTGACCTGCGGAGCTAAGTATCCTAAGGAGGCCTGGTTCCTCAAGCCCACTATGACAACATCAAGAATCGATTGATGAAAAACTTAAATAAACTTAATCTTTAAAATTAGTGAAAAATTAATTTGATTAATGAATTATTATTTCATTAATTTGTAACCAATTAAACTAACTTAATCAAACTTGTTACTACTAGGTAACCCGGGCCTACGAGGCTATTAATTTAGCCCCAAGGAAGGTGAAATAAACTTCACGGCAATTATTAATTAAAAACCACCTTTAAAATCAACATTAAGTCATTAATACTTAAAATAAACTTAAAATCTCTTAAGCCTTTTAACCAATCTAAACATCAAACAACTTTAACAAATCATCCAGTCTCAAATATATCCATGCCGTATAGTCTTTTACATACACTTTAGAAGGTTTTCTAGGATAATCAATTCTAGTTTTAGGCTAGTGTTTATTTTTCTAATATTATGTGCCAAGTTTTTTATGGTTTTCACTACATGCTATTTGCAAAATTGATTAATTGATTGTTTATTTATTTGTGCAATCTATGAATTAATGTGATGGGTGTAAGATTGGTACTAGGTTAGGAATGATCTGGAAGCTCATAGAGTTTTTTACAGGTGGCCATGCTGATGTAGGGCTAAAAAGAAGGGGGAAAAATAAAGTTTAAATTAATGAAATTTTCTGCAGGTGCTAATTGCTAAAACCCCCTTAAAATTTAAAAAAGCCTAACCAAGTGTGGTTAAGAATTTAATTTAATATAAATTATATAAGTCCTTGGGATGATTTTAATTTTAATTGCTTAGGATAACCATGTAAGGTGTCTAAAAATTTTCTTTTATTTCTAATATGATGTAAGTTAATTAAATTGAGTTATAATATGAAAGTTAGTCTTTGAGTTGGGATACTACATCCAACTTGGAATCCAAAGAGGAGAGAAAATCCCTTAGGGGAGAGTTCTCTTCCATTTAGAGGTCCAAGTTAGGATGATTTTGTGAATCCAAAGTGAAAATAGAATACCCCTTCGGGGAGGAGTTTCTTTTTATTTGGATACCCGGGCCTGGTGAACCCAAGGAGCTCGTGGAAGGGAAGAAGATAAAGAAGTGAAGAAAGAGAGTATCCCACTCAAAGTCACTTGCGTTAGTCCTAGGATTAAAATTTGGGTTGTTGTCAGTGGTACCCGACCACTCTTAAGTTCTGTAAATTCTGGGTTGTAACTAAGTGCCACTTTCCACATGGACATTATATTTAGCTTAATTGATTTGATTTGATTTATTTACATTGATTGTGCAGTAAAAATGACATTTTTTGTACCTTTATTTCTTGTATGTTGTATTTTGATTTATCCTGGATCATGGAGGCTCATGTGGAAGTACGAGATGCACCGAGAGTTCTAATTTTTCAATATTTTTTAAAATAATAACTTAACTAGTCAAATACGGAAGCTAATAATTTGTAAATAATTACAAAGATGGTGATTATATTCTAATTATCACAAAAAAATATCAATCTTAGATTTTCACTAAGCAGTTATCACAAAAAATAAAATGCGTGAAAATAAAGTGTAAAAGTAAAAATTAAAATGAACACGCCAGATTTATAGTTTTTCTGTCAAACTATGACCTACATCTACTCCATGGAGTCCTTCTCTCCAGGTATTGCACTATCACTATAGTGTCTCTCCTTTAGCCCCGACAATTAGGTAAAGAAGCCCTTACAAACTCTCTTCTACCAACTCGGTGCGATGGAGGACTGTACTCCTTTCACAGGCAGAGAACCTTGACTCCTTTTCACCCTCCTGGTGAGGTAGAGGATCTGATCTCCTTTTCATCCTCTTGGTGAGGCAGAGAACCTGGAATCACTTTCACCTTCCCCAGTGCGGCAGAGTGGCCAGGTATTTTGACACCAAAGAGGTCTTCTTCTTCCCAAAGCTTCCCTCAATAAAAACCTTAACTCTTAGAGGAACTCAGGTGTAAGTTCACCAGAGCAACCGTGTGAAAACCACCTCTCACACTCCCTTGAAGCCCATAAGGATCTTCTCCCTTTCTTACAAACTCTACCATTTCTCTCCCTAGCCCAAAGCTCTGTCTTCAAGCTTTCTTTAGAAGAAAACAACTCAATGAATGCTCAAAAGACTCTCACTAAGTCTTATGAGAAAGCTTAAGTAGAGGGCTTCAAAAAATCTTAAAAATTTAATTCAGCTGTCAAACATCGTATAGTACAATTGCAGGATCATCTAGTACGATGTGCAGAAATTAACTTGTTAGTACTGTATGATCACAGTATCATACAATGTGATTAGTTCAACCAAAATATAGTTCATCCATGATGAATCATGGCACAAACAAAATCATCTCTATTGATTGTACAATACAACCAGTTTGTACAGTATGATCAAAATATCAAAATTAAGCAGATTTGATTGACCAATCACTGGATTAAATTAGGTAATATTTTAAATATCGTACAGTACGATTAGGTTCGTATAAGATGAATAGAACAACTTTTCAAATTTAAATTTTTGCCTAATTTAATGAACGACGGGGTTTCGAATAATAACAGATCATCTAGTACAATGTGGTGTTCTTAATGTATGAATAGTTATATTTTAAAATTATTTTGTTAGAAAAAATCAAATATTTTAGTTAATTTCTTTAACACCAGATCATACAATGTGATTCAGTTCATACAGTATGTTGTACAAAAAAATTAAAATATTTAACATTATATTTGCTCCCCTTGTGTATGTGTGCACGGTCACCAGGCTATCATATACCCTTATAGGACTTGACTCAAGTAGTTAAAATCAAATAAATAAAAATTACAGACTCTTTCAACATAACCTATTCTACCTAATCTTAAGCCCTGAATCTTCAAAGAATGGTGCATGTGGTACCTGAAATGTTAGTCAACACGCAAACAGGTATGGACAACAAATCCTAAGAGAAATAAAGAGGCAATCAATAATATTGTTACCATCAAAATCATAAACTCGAGAGCCCGAGTTATAACAATCTTCCCCTTCTTGATGATGGCAAATATTATTGGTTGAATCTATAAATTTAAAAATATCTTCTCCTAATCTCCCCCTCATTAAGAGAATTCTATTAAAAAATAAGGGTAATCACTTTTTTTATTTTTTAAGACAAATAAATATTTAAGAACTAAATAACAAAAAAATTTAAAAACTAAATAATAAAAAATTAAAAAATAAACAAAAAATGCAACCAATCACAATACATTCTCCGCCTTTGACATTATAAAAAAGAAGAGATAAAATGGAACACATAAGTTAAACTACATGCAAATGAAAGTAATAACATACAAAAAGAAACTAAAGCATGAAATAATGCTTAAAACATAATAAAAATTATACACACAAAATAGATAAACAAATACACAAAACACACAAACAAACCTCAACATACTTATACGTACTCAGAATTACCAACAATTTAGCATAAGTTTGTTACCTCTTCTTCTTGCTCTTGTTTTGATGATTTAGAAGCTAAGTCTACCTTCGTGATCTTTTGCTTCTTTTCATTTCACCTTGTTGGAGTTGGCTTATCCTCACTCTTTTTCTTTACAAGCTATTTCATAAGATTGGGGCATTCATTTTTAAAATGTCTAGGTCTCCTACACCCAAAATAAATAATGGCAGAAGCAGGTTTATTATACTTGCCTTTTTTTTACCTTTGCTCCACTTTTGTTCTTGCTTGTGCTTTAGCAGACTTTTGAATTAGCTTATTATTATTGCCTTTTTCTCATTCTTATCACTTCCTAAGCAATCTTTATATGTATCTTTTGCTTTTAGCACTATAACCCTCTCATCACTTGCATCTAAAAGTCTTTGACTCACACTTTGCTTGTAAGTAATGAGTGAGCTGATCAGATTATCAATAGAATAAGCGCTCAAGTCTTCTGATTCACATATAGAAGTCACTTTGGCATTAAATTTATCAGGTAGATAACGTAGAATTTTGTTGACCTTTTCTAAATTTGAAAATTCTCTACCTAAAGCATGCAATGATGTCACAATTTGAGTAAACTTAGTATACATGTCTAAGATAGTCTCATAAGGTTTCATTCAAAAAAGTTTATAGTCATGCAATAATATGTTTAATCTAGATTTTTTTACTTCTCTGCTACCTTCATATATAATGTATAGTTAATCCCAAAACTTCCTTGCCAATGATACAGGTAAAGATAATCATATAGTCTTCAGAAGTAAAAGCACAGAAAAAGTAATTCAAAGATTTAGTATTCAATTGAGCATAATTTTTTTCTCCTATACTCCATTCAGTAAAAGGAATATCAGTTTTCATGCCATTAACAATATGTGACGGAATAAAATATCCAGATTAAATCATATGACACATCCTGAAATCAATGGATTATAAAAATATAGACATGCAAAATTTTCAAAAATCAAAAGGAATATTTACAAAAAGTGGCAGACAAGTTATTGAATAACCTTTTGCAATATTTCTATTTCCAAATTACGCCATTGATCATTTTCCTCTAGGTTTTCTAAAACACTATTTTGAGTACCGCTCTGATACCACTTGAAAGAATGAGATGCTCCAAGAGTTCTAATTTTTAAAGATTTTTTAAATAATAACTCAACTTGTCAAATATAGAAGCTAATGATTTATAAACAATTACAAAGATGGTGACTATATTCTAATTATCACAATAAAATATTTATCTTAGATTTACACTAAGCAGTTATCATAGAAAATAAAATGCATGAAAATAAAGTATAAAAGTAAAAATCATAATGAGCATACCATATTTATAATGGTTTGGTCAAACCATTATCTATGTCCAGTCCTTGGAGTCCTCTCCAAGTATTGTAGTATCACTATAGTGTCTCTCCTTTAGCCACCACAACTAGGCAAAGAAGCCCTTACATACTCTCTTCCACCAACCCGGAGCAGCAGAGGATTGTACTCCTTTCACAGGCAGAGAACCTTGACTCCTTTTCACCCTCCTGGTGAGGCAGAGGACCTGAACTCCTTTTTACCCTCCTAATGAGGCATAGAACCTGAAATCACTTTCACCTTCCCCAGTGCGGTAGAGTAGCCGAGTCTTTTTACACCAAAGAGGTCTTCTTCTTCCCAAAGCCTCCCTTAAGATGAACCTTAAATCTTGGAGGAACTCAGGTGCAAGTTAGCCAGAGCAACCATGTGAAAACCCCATATCACACTCCCTTGAAGCCCACAAGGATCTTCTCTCTTTCTTACAAACTCCACCCTTTCTCTCCCTAGCCCAAAGCTCTCTCTTCAAGCTTTCTTTAGAAGAAAAAAACTCAATGAATGCTCAAAAGACTCTCACAAAGTCTTATGAGAAAGCTTAAGTAGAGGGCTTAAAAAATCCTAAAAATTTAATTCAGCCGTCAAAGATTATATAGTATGATCGCAGGATCATCTAATATGATGTGCAGAATTTGACCTATTAGTACTATACGATCGCAGTATCGTACAGTATGATTAGTTCAAACAAAATATAGTACATCCAGGAAGAATCATGCGATGACCAATATTGTCTCTATTGATTGTACCGTACGATTCAGTTTGTACAGTACGATCAAAATATCAAAATTAACTAGATTCGATTAAATAATCACTGGATTAAATTAGGTAATATTTTAAATATCGTACAAGATGATTTGGTTCATACAGTATGAATAAAATAACTTTTCAAATTCAAAATTTTGCCTAATTCAATGAACAATAGAGTTTCTAATAATAACAGATCGTCTAGTACGATGTGGTGTTCGTAATATACGAATAATTATATTATAAAATTATTTTTTTTCAAAAAAACTAAATATTTTAATTAATTTTTATAACACCAATTCATATAGTACTATCCAGATCGTATAGTACGATGTATAAAAGAATTAAAATATTTAACATTATATTTGCTCCCCTTGTGTATGTATGCACGGTCACCAAACTATCATACACCCTTATAGGACTTGACTCAAAAAGTTAAAAATAAATAAATGAAAATTATAGACTCTTTAAACATAACATATTCTACCCAATCTTGAGTCCTGAATCTTCAAAGAATGGTGCATGTTGTACCTGAAATGTTAGTCAACACACAAATAAGTATGCACAACAAATACTAGGAGAAATGAAGAGGCAATCAATAATATTGTTATGATCAAAATCATAAACTTGGGAGCCCGAGTTGTAACATCATGAGGGTATAAATAAAAGATTTTCTTCTTAAGATTAAATTAAAAATTTTAGGCTTACATAGAAATTCTAACAACTTAAGAAGTAAGATCAGGATTGCCGAGAGTTCTTATATATACATATTAATTTCTTCTCCTCCTTTTTAGGCACCTCCCCATCTATGGATTCAAGGAGTATTGTTTTGATGATAACAAACATGTCTGTATTTTGTTTTTGATTGGCTAACCTTTCAGGTCCACAAGATCAAGTACAATCAAAGTCAGCTCAAGATTGAGTCAGTGTGTATGTGGTTCAGGTTTAATGTAATTTTTCTCTTTCTTGAGTCAAATACAATGTAATTGATCCCCTAGCTAAGTAACCTTGCACACAAACTCAGGGGGAGATTTTTTTGTGAGTTTAGAGTTTCTGTTCAGTTTTGATCACATCGTCTTGGACGATAGACATATCATCCTGGACGATCCATTAAAAATAGAAACCCTAACTTGGGCTATCCTATTAAGTCGGTCTGATTAAGTCGATCGTCCTGGATGTTCCTCCAATCGTATAGGACGATATGCTCAAATCAGAAACTCTTAGCCGCCAGAATGATTTAGGCAAGTTTTTATTTTTGGATCTTTGATATGATCGTTCCGGATAATATGTGTATCATCCTGGACAATCCATTACAATCATGCCTAAATTACTCGGTGATTAAGAAAAGTAATTAAGGTTTGATTGATACGATCATATCGTCCCGGATGATCTCATGATCATTCTGGTCGATCGATCAGAAATCCTGACCGTCCAGTGCTTATCACCTGTACGTCCAGAACTAGGTCCCAGACAATTTTCCTATTTTTGAACTAATCGTACGGGCCGATATCCATATCGGCCCACACAATCATGTCATTTTGAAATCGTCCAGCATGTATGACCTGTACGTCCAGAACTATGGCCCGGTTGATTTTGGGCAATTTTAAACTGATCATACAGGACGACATATGTATCATCCTGGATGATTAAGTCATTCTCCTTGCATCATCCAGGCTTTTCTCCTGGACATCCCAAACTATCTTCTAGATGATATTCCCAAATTGAACTGATCATCCCAGACGATCGCAGGATCGGCCCGGACGGTCTGAACAAATATTTCTTCTAATCGCCCTGAGAAGCAAGTTCGTCCAGACCAATTGTTGATGTTTTACACTACTCGTACATGATGATCATTCAATCATCCTGGAAGATCTTTGATGGCAAGTTGAAATTTAGGGCATTTTTTATGCCTTTCTATTTAAACCTTTTTGTTTATTGTTGGCAAAAATTTTTGCCTGAGTCCTTTGCTGAGAGAGCTTAGAGAGGGAGAGGGAGAGCTTGAGAGAGAGAGAAAGAATCTTGTGAGGGGGAGTTGTGAGGATTCACAAAGGTTACTCCAGTCAAGGATTCAAGTCGTCTTCTCCGGTCTTCGTCCCTTGTCCTTTGTTGCTCTGAAGGAAGGATTGTCAGCAAGAAGTCAAGGTTCTCTGTCTGCTTCAGGAGGAAGCAAAAGGAGTCCAGGTTCTCTGCCTGCTTCAGGAGGAAGCAAAAGGAGTTAAGGTTCTCTTCCTGCTTTAGGAGGAAGCAGAAGGAGTCTAGGTTCTCTGCCTCAATAGGTTGGTGAAAAGGAGTTTTTGTACAGGCTTCTCTTCCTTGCTGTGGGAGCAAAAGGAGAGTCACTGATTGGTTTAATGCAATACCTGGAGGCGAGGCTCCAGGGAGTGGACGTAGGTCAAGTTGACCAAACCACTATAAAATCTGGTGTGTTCTTTCTGATTATTTTCTGCACTATATTTTTCTGTTATTATCTGCTTGGGTGAAATCTGTGATTGATCTTTTTATTACTGTGTTTATTCATTTCCGCTGTAAATTATAAAAAGATCTTTGTTGTGGTTAAATAATTTTTAAATCTACCAATTCACGCCCCCTCTTGGTTAGCCTCAGGCTAGTTCATAAGGGGTTAACATCCCAATAAAACTTTCATAGTAGACCACCTAACCTATTAGGGTGCAGTTCTGTCAAGGGGATGCTATATATTATCTAGGATAAAATATATTTTTAAGCCTTTTATTAAAAATTGCTTGATATGTAATTTTATGCATTCAATGAGTTGATCAATATGTATTGTATTAGGAATTAATTTAAAAGTGTCTGAAATTTTAATTGCATTCTCTCAAGTATGCTACCCAACATTAGTCAAGGGGTCAATTAAGATCTGTTGTAGATGTTAGCCCTAACTCCTCAAAACTTAATTAATAATATTCCAACCACTCTTTCATAAATAAACCAAAATCGTGATTTTTAATCGCCTAGGTGGTTACTGGTTTCCCAATCTAGGCTAGGGTAAGTCCAAGTTTTGTACTACATTAGCTAGGTCCAAGCTACTATCATTTAGTGCCCAATTTTGATTTAGAATCTTGGGTAGACTAAAAATTTGAAGTCCCAAACTTCAGGAATACAGTCCCAAAATTCTAATAAAATAATCAACTCAATTCAATTCTTTACTCGATCTAAAACCTAAAGCCTAACACATAAGAAGAGTTGAGGCACTTCTTAATTATTTCAGAATCTCAAAATGCTTCCTACTTTTTGTCTTTTGATCTCCAAAATAAGTGCTCAAACTCTATCCAATCCCAACTGATATTCTAAATTTACCCCCTTTGATATCACTCGAAAATATTTAAAAATAAAATTTTTCTTATTATTTTAATCGAGAGTATTCGTAGGGAATTTAACCTCCCTATGATATAATTAACTATGAGGGCTTGTGCTCATAGGAGATTTAAAACCCATATTTCCTTTCAAAAATTGATTTTCAAAGTTTAATTAATCTTCATTGGGAAAATCAAAATCAATGACAATCGTAATTATCATGTTCGAACAATTGATAGTGAATGATATTTTCTTCCTTTGGGGAGATGTATCATTTGATGATATAACTTTGAATATGAAATTAATGATAATTCATCTAGATTATCATAGCTAGATATTTGATCGAACTTTGTGTGACCCGTCAAGGTCATACGTAGTTCTTTCTTAAATTTAACTATGAAATTTAGAATGGATTTTGTAATTCTAAATTTGAACCCATATGGAGATCATATACCATCTTTTGAGGTGATATATCATTTCCAATGGATGTTTGATTTTAAAATTTAAATTCAATGTCAATTTCAAACTTTCTCAAAGAAAATTAACTTTTCAAAACCTCTTTTCAAATTCAACTCAAACAAGTGTGAGCCTCAGTTGCAGGAGCAACATATAGTTGAGATTATATTGAAGAACATAGATGGTCCTATCGCTCCATATATGAAGGGTTTTAACATTAAAACCTTTTATAATCTATTGACTAATGTCACTAGCTTACAATAGAATGTGCCCACTGTAGTCCCTCTTAAGATTATAAGTCAACCTCTACTTAGAGCTCAAAGGAAGGAGTTTTTAGTGGCACCACCTCCTAGGAAGGTGAAAGTTCACAGTACCTTTGAGTCTCAGGATAGGAGTAAGAGGCCCATGGTCAGTTCGGTACAACAACAACCACCACCATGGCCATAGGTACAACCACAACCCCATATATAGCCACTGACACATACATAGCCATCGGTATGGTTTTAGTCTTGGCCACATGCTCAATAGTAGTTTAGACCCTCTTATAGGACTCTAGAGATTTAATAGTATTTATAGGTGAAGCTTAATAAGGAATATCCTTTTAAGAGAGAAAGTATATAGAAGATATTTAAGTTCCTTGTTAAGAAGAATATTTTGACATTTCTATCTAATAAGAAAGTAGAAGAGGAAGGTCAACCAGAGCATCCGTTGTACTATCCATACCACCGACATATTAGGCATGTCCTTGAATATTATTATGTATTCAAGGACAAGGTGGAAAGCCTAATGGCTAGTGGGGAGATTCACATGTAAGGTAGTGATTTAGTATAGCCTTTAGGCAAATTTTCCCATACTGTTTAGATGATTATAGGCTCAAGTCAGTGTGACAGTCAGCATGGTAGTCAGAGAAGTGATAGCAGAGAATCCCTTATTTTTGGGGGAGAGTAGGAGCTTGTACTCTATCATAAGATAAAGGGTATGATTAGATAGGTAGTTCAGAGTTCAGAGATAGTTGAGAGGAGGCCCTCATAGGTTGAGTCAATAATTGTTAGTTAATCTCTTGTACCTGTTTCTTCTCCTTCATTCAATATAGTGCTTACTGAGCATACTTCTTTTCTTTCATGTACTAAAAGATGTATGAGTGAGAGAAATTTGTTGTAACTTTTGAAGGGAAGATGGGATATCTTTCGGTACTTATGTTAAAGGATTTCTTTCTCAATCCTAGTGATGATAAATTAATGGAAGAAGATGATTATGACTATTTTTGGTCTCTTGCTCCTCCTAGTTCTACTCTTTATAGCACTCATTATTTTCATATTTTATATATCTCTGGTAATGATGATAATCCCTCACATGTAGAAGAGTTTGAGTGTTAGGAAGAACCTATATTTACCATTCTTGAGGGTGGTTATTACATGGACTCTGGAGAAGAGTCTGAGAATACCCCAAAATTATCACTCTTTATAGAGCCAACACAAGCCATAACCTCTGAACCAAATGAGTCTTTTGTTGGGTTAGACTCAATATAGGAGATCTAGTTGCTTTCACCGAAAGTCCTTCCTCCCAAAATGGCTAAAAATAATAAAGAAAAAAATTAAAACATCATTACCCAATAGAATGATCCTACCCCTCCTCGTGCATAAGCTAAGGAGAAGGGAAAAGGCCCTCAGTTGGATGTTGATTATAATGTGTTGGCTTATTTGAGGAAGATTCCTTCTCTTCTCAATGTTTATAATACACTCATGATGTCTTCTAACTTGAGAGAGACTTTGGTAAAAGCTCTGCTTGAGCTAGAGTCTAATCAATCCTTCTTTTCCATTAAGTCTTTCTAGGATGCATACTTTTTGAGAGAGATGCCATGCATTACCTTTTCCGATTAGGATCTTCTCTTAGGGACTTTTGAGCATAACTATCCCTTGTATATCACTGCTGAAGTCAATGGTCATGAGTTGAATAGGATCCACATTAATCAAGGAGCTTCACTCAATATTCTCAATTATGCAAACCTAGGGAGTCTCTCACTTGGTCACTTGAAGATTTTAGATAAGATTATGTTGAAGGGTTTCAATGATTAGGGTCAGCGTGCTCTAGGGTTCATTGCCTTGCATTTGCATTTTTTAGATCTTCGAATCGAGGTAAAATTTTATGTTTTCAAGGAAGATACATCATACAAGGCTCTTTTAGAAAGTCCTTGGATTCATGAGCATGGAATGGTGCTCTCCACATTGCAACAATACATGAAGTATATGAGGAACGGTGTGGAGTATTCAATTCCTGAGGATACTTAAACTTTTACTATACATGAGGTCTTTATTTATGATAACGCTAAGCATTATATGCCTTAGAAAGCTTGTAGACCTACCACTGGAAAATCACTAATGAGACCTAATAGCATTGTATAGGGTCAGATGTAGTCACCCTCATAGGGTCCTATACAGCCACTAGTGTAGGGTCAATCACAAGTTTGTACTCAGCCAGATGTTTCTGCTACAGATCATGTCAGATCACCCTTTTAGTTTGTAGTGGTGCATGATGTTCCCTCTAGTAGAGGTAGAGGATTGTATAGCAAAATTTGAGGTAGAGATTCAAATGCCCTTATAAAAAAACTTCGATACTCGAATTCCTCCTTTGATTCTTTATACTTCCTCTTTGACTTCCATGTCTGATTCCTCAGATGATGAGATGACCAATGCTCCTCATAATTCAGTTTGCTCTCCAACCTTTAGTGTTAATGGTTATAGTCCCTATCATACATTCCGTAGGGATTTAATACCTCAAGGAAGCTTAGTCATAGATAGTAGCTTCGACGATGTTGTAGATGTCAAACATCAAACTACTAATCGATATTCTTTTTCTCATCAAATGTATGGGATGAGAGTTTGGGAGTCCAATGGATAGCCTTCCTCAATACCTTCCACTAGTGCTTGTGGTTCATTACATTTTGATAGTCACTCTATGCATGAGTTGCACACTTTCTATGTGCCACCACAGCCTAGTGGGCGTGCATCATTGTTTCATGATATAGGTGTCCCACAGAGTACCGATATACTAGGTTTTGTGAAATTCACTGTGATGAATTATATGAAGTTAATTTGGGCGCTGAGTCAGATCCTCAACACATTTTCATAGTTCTTTTCTGTCTGAGTCAGAAGCTTGATAATATATTAAACTCATATATGATTTTAGAGATTTCTTTGCCTGGAATTATACTGAGATTCCTATTTTAGATCTAGAAGTAGTGGCCCACAAGTTAGCCATTTAGTCCGATGCAACCTCTGTTAAATAATCACCTCATCGGATGAGGTTGGAAATTTAACAATAGGTGATCACTAAGACTAAGAAGTTTATAAAAGCTGGCTTTATTTGTGAAGTAAAGTATCCTACTTGGCTTGCCAAGATTGTTCCAGTTTGAAAGAAGAGGGTAAGATTCTTGTTTCTGTGACTTGAATAAGGCATGTCCTAAAGATGATTTTCCTATTCCCATCCCAAAGCTTTTGGTTGATATTGCTTCATCCCATAGCATATTCTCCTTTATGGATGGTTCATCTGGTTACAATCAAATAAAGATGGCCTCTGAAGATGAGAAGTTTACTATATTCTGCACCCCTATCGATGTAATTTATTTTAAGGTGATGCCCTTCGGCCTCAAGAATGCCAGAGTTACTTATAAGTGTGCAATGTCTATCATTTTTTATGAGATGATTTATGAGCAGGTTGTGCGCTATATGGATAACCTGTGGTAAAAAAAAGTCTGTGAAGATCATATTCGAGAACTACAAAATGTTTTTGAACACTTACGCAAGTATAACCTCAAGAGAAATCCTCTAAAGTGTGTGTTTGGCTTTAGTGTAGGGAAGTTCCTCAATTTTATTGTCCACTATCATGGCATTGAGGTTAATCCCTCCATGATCAAAGTCATTATAGACTTGAAATCACCAAAGAGCCTTATCAAATTGATGTCTTTTTAGCATAAGGTTGCTTTCTTACTAAGATTTATGTTCAACATTGCCTATATATGTCCTTCTTTTGTTCTCTTACAAAGAAGGATGCTCGCTTTCATAGGGATAAGCACTATCAGGAGGCCTTAGAGAGTATAAAGCGATACCTGATTAGTCCCTTAGTGTTAGCTCCACCAATCCTAGGTCAATAATTAATCCTTTACACTATAGCCTTGGATGAGTCACTTGGTGCACTTTTAGCTCGAGAATGAGAAAGGTAAGGAAAATGCCTTGTATTATCTTAGCATACATTTGATTTCTATAGAGCTAAAATACCTATCTATGGAAAAGGAATACTTAGCTTTGATTTTCATTATACAGAAGCTTAGACACTATATTCTTTCACACAAGTTCAGCTTCATATCATTGGTCAACCCGTTGTAGTATTTGATGGTATGTCTGACTTTTTCAGTTTGTTTGGCACGTTGGTCCATAATTTTACTATAATTTGACTTTACATTTGTTCCTTAGTGGGCTATCAAAGGATAGGCTATAGCTAATTTTCATACTGCTCACCCGATCCCTATAAATTTCCCACTCAATTATGATTTACTCGATGAACTAATCATGAGTGTGGGAGAATAGGAGTCCCCTACTTGGGAGTTTAATTTTGATGGCACATCCTTCATCAAATCGCTGCATGCTCATAAAACTCTTGTGGTTAGGGTAGGTTTGGGCCTTATTTCTATATGTCCTAAAGGCCATATCCTTTATTATTCTTATAGTCTCTCATAACCTCGTACTAATAATGAAGTCAAATACGAAGCTCTGATTCTTGGACTTGAGTTGGCTATTCAGATGAATATTATATGAGTGAAGTTCTATGGAGATTTCTAACTAATCATTAATCAAGTTGTTGGGATCTTCAAAATTCTCAAACCCGAGCTCTTGCCTTATCATAATAGGGCAATGGAGCTGTTATGCCTTATTCTTGAAGTAACTTTAGCTAGAATCTCTCGATCTAAAAATGGTAGAGTAGATGCATTAGCCAAACTTGCTAAGGAGTTGGCTGACCCAACTGGAAACTGCATGTCTATTACTGTCCAATATCATCAAGCCTTATGCCCCACAGATTTGTCTTCTCCCGATCAGACCCTCATAATGTTTGCTGTTGAGGAAGAGTTAGATTGGAGAACCCCTTTTATTGAGTATTTGAAGCATATTAGGCTTCCAGATGATAGCTCTCTCACCTCTCAGATTAGGAAGAAAGCTTTGTCATCCGCTTATGTGAGTGACACCTTGTATTGACTCGCTTTTAACTAAATATGATTGTATTGCCTCAATAATGAGAAGGCTCATAATGTCAGGGCAAGATATATGAGGGGCTTTGTAGTGCTGATCAGTCTAGACCTAAAATGAAGGTCAGGATTAAATACCTTGGTTGTTATTAGGTGATAATGGTTCATGATTGTACGGAGCACTCTAGGAAGTGTCATTAATTCCATATTTATAGTACAATTATTCATCAACCCCCTAATCTGTTACACCCCACCGTATCTTCTTGGCCATTCAAAAGTTTGGGCACGAATGTAGTGGGTCCTATTGACCCTCCTTCTTTTATGGGTTAAGGTAGTGGGTCCTATTGACCCTCCTTCTTTTAAAGGTTGGGTAGTGGGTCCTATTGAAATAGTGGGTCCTATTTTATTGACTATTCTGGCTTCCACTGATTACTTCTCTAAGTAGGCGAATGCTATCCCTCTTAAGGAAGTTAAAGTAGAGGATGTGACGCACTTCTTTTGCGATCACATTATCTACTAGTTTGGTGTTCAATGTCTTAAAATCTTCTATAACAGCCCATCATTTAGCAGAACCAAAATGACGAGATTTACCCACCACCATGATATCAATTGGTAATATATTTTATTTATTACTATAGAGCTAATGGTTTGTTTCAGGCTTTAATAAAACCTTGGTCCAATTGATTAAAAAAATACTTATGGAAAATAAACATAAATGGCACGATAAATTGCTTAAAGCATTGTGGGATTACAGTACCACATAGCGTAGTCCTACTCAATATATGTTATATGCTCTAGTCTTTGGGGCTGACGCCATCCTCCCACTTGAGGTTGGACTCCCTTTGCTATGTGTGGCAGTTAGCCAAAATCTATCTCATGAAGATAGTACCCAACTATGGTTGGAAGAACATGATGGTTTAGAAGAGCTTCATCTACAAGCTCTTCAAAACCTCAAGTTATATCAGGCCTGTATGGCCCAGGCACATGATTGCCTAGTTCAACCTCAAGCTTTTTAGATTGGTGATTTTGTTTTTATTTTATATAGGCCTATCATCTTGCATCGTCATCGAGGTGGTAATTTTGAGCCTGTTTGGAAAGGTCCCTTCATTGTAGAGTAAGTATATGAAAACTGCGCTTACATATTAGTTAATGTTAATGGTATCCATCCCATGCCTATCATCAGTAGTCAGTATTTGAAAAAGTACTATGTTTGAGTTTGCATATCATGTGGGACATCCCTTCTCCACATGTAAATATTCCTCTATAAAGATACTATTTTTGAGGATTCCTTCTACTTTCTTATAGTCCATGGTCATGGCAATGTGTCCTCAACCATGTGATGTTCATTATGCAAAGTATGAGATTGTCCTTAAGAGTGGTATATAAATATGCCATAGGAATATTTGTTCCTATGTCCGTACACACCAGTAACTTTGGTGTAATCACATGGAACCTCTATTTTATTCCCCTTCGAGGGTTCATTTTCCTAGTTCACTCATCATATTGAGTGTGGTCTGGGTTATTAAAACTAATCTACCTGAGTTTCATAGGTTTTCCTCATTCCCCAGCATGGGCTGTAAGATTTCCTTATGAATGAATTACATGATTCATTCAGTTTATTGTAGACCCTTGTGAGGTCTCGACATCTATAAGTTTATTATGAGCTTAGCCCCCCTAGTTTCACTTGTTATCCCCAAGTGTAGTATGGTATACCAAAATAACTCATTCAGATGCCTTATGAAATGTGATACTAAGTCCATACCCAACCTATGTTAGTCAGGTCTGGCGATGTTGACCTGTTATTACAATATGAGTTTCTTTCCTTTATTTAGTTTTTTGTGATAGTTGTGGTCGCCAGTTCATTTAGATGGGTTGAACATGCTCTAGGTTATCAAAGTTAATGTGTAATTCCTTTATAAACCCTGTGTGTAATATCTACCTCCCCCAATTTTATTCATGTGGAGAATATGACCTGTGTTATCAAAGCCAACCATATCTCCCTCTCTATGTGTTCCCATCTTCAAAGAATATTTTATACTAGTAGTGACTCATGGATATGGTAAACATTCCTTCTATCATGTGTTAACGTTAATAGCATGAGATATACCCAATCTATAACTATAAATATAGCATGAAAATATGATTAAAAATATGATGGTAAAAGAGAGGAAAGCTCTCATTCGAGTAAAATTGGTTGCCCTTATGATAGGTGGAACTCAGTTCTATGCTTCAAGAGCTTAGGTTCCTCTAAAGTTCTATATTTTTCTCTCCTTTAAAGCATCTTTATGATTGCATAAGAGATGACTCTGCACTCATTCTCTCTTATAGCACAAGTTGTGTTTCCCCGATCACTAATTTGGTACATCTTATTCAAGATGTTTCCATCATTTCTTGGTGGATTCTATTATTCTATTGGAAAACCATTACTTTACCTACTTAGTAACATAGTTCCTCGTTGGAATCCAGGTCTTAGATGTAAGGTCAATTCTTTGGCTATGTTTAGTGGCCTATATCTCAAACAAGGTCCCACTAGTCGGCCTGGATGTTGTAATAATCTAAATTTTTTGAAATGATTTTTTAAAATGAAAATTTTGAATTTCATCATTGTTCCTTATCGAAGAAGAGAAAGGGAAGAGAGACAATATTATTCGAGTTTTTTCATCCATCAATTTTGTTGAGAGATTTCTTCTATTTTTTATAAGTAACTCAAATCTCATTTTAATATTTAATAATTTTGATTATTAAATAAATTTTTTTATATTGAACATAATTGATTATTTCCTACTCCATTTTAATTGTGACATTTGGATAAGCAAGAAAGGCTAGCTATTAAAATTTTAAAGTGGGTTGGTTATTAAAATATAATTCCCTATATAGGATAGTGGGCCAACGGGCTTTTCTTTAAAGATGGTTTCAAGTGTTATCCTAGTTATAGCCTATAATAGATGATCCAATTAAGCAGACGGGTAGAGAATGATGAACTTTTATTGATTTAATGAAGCCACCTTTAATGATAATTGATTAATTAGATAAGTAAAAATTGATATAACTGATGAACAACTAGAAATTAGTTGGGGTAAAAGATGTTGAAAATAGTACATTAAAGTAGGATGTCCTGCCTTGCAAAATTATATATTTATACATGCATATATTGATAACAGTTATGACATTGATATATATATATATATATCATTGACAATATTGGATGCGTTGATAATACATAAATAGATGATGCGTATGAATAGATAAGATAGATTTCTTTAGTGATTAATGTATGATTTTTGCACCGTTGTTTTACTAATTTTTTGAATTTTATACCAATTATTGATTTTTAGATTCATTGTAATGATTCTTTGCTTTAATTATTGATCATTTTGAGTTTTATTGATAATATTTGGTCATTAACTACATTGACTGCTATTGATTATATTAGACTGAGCATATCATATTGATTCTTTAGTCCTTGTATTGAAAGCATTAGTGAGTTTTAGATCACTGCTAAGATTTTGAGCTCATTATGTGGATTTTTAATGATTTTAGGTCATGGAATGGGTCAAGACCAGTTGGAGTGAGATTATCATATATCTTCAAGTTTTCCATAGATTTTGCTCTTTATTTTATTTCATTCTTTTGTAGAGTTATCTCATGACTAGTGTAAATGACATTTTTTGTGAATAAATAGTAAAATATCTTGATGTATATGATTTTAATTATTTTTGTTGGTTACTCTTTATATTGATGATTTATAAAAGCTCTGGTATAATCTTAAAATGATAAATAGATGATTTTTTCATTAAAATGATAGTTTGATAATTCTTCCAAATTTGATTCTGGGGTATTACAGGTGTTACCATTAGGACTCTTTAATGATTGTTAGTTTCCATCAAAACCTTCATTTTTAGTTGCGAGCAAACTCCCTTGCTACTTTGGTATTATTCTCCCTTGTATTAGATTACCTCCTAATGCTGCTGCTCATATATCCTTTCCTATTTTTGTTTTAGTTTATGTAAGAAATTCCGATGTCATTTAGATACTCATGGCCATGATGATTTGTCCTCTACCATGTGATAACTAAGGTGCAAACTTGGAATTTCTTAGATAGCTGGTCATTTGGGATTATCCCCTTTATGCTTCTCTAGCTGGATTTGTTACTCAGACTTTTGTATGTCATTTTGAAGTCATGCTCTTTCTTCTACTTGAAGTCATCATAGCTTAACCTTGATTTCGCATGAGAATATTTTTATTCTCTTTACGGTGGTGCTTATTTATGGGCAATCCTGTATCATATATTTTTTGTGAATTCCTATATATAGGAAGTTCCTTTTATGACTCTTTTCCCCTCACATCACTGCGGGCATGTGTGACAGGTAGCCGTTGAGGTGGCTTTGACTCTTTGTCTCGCTATTGTGAATATAATAAGGAAAATATTGAGTCATCCTCATTCACTATTGTAAATATGGTCATGTGAATGTTGGACTCCCCTTTCCCTTCATGTCACTACGGGCATATGTGTCGGGGGATGTTGAGGTGGCTTTGGCTGTTTGTCTCACTGTTATGAATATGGTCAGGCAAACATTGAGTCATCCTTATTCACTATTGCGAATATAGTCATGTGGATGTTGGGTTATTTTCATCTTTTGCTCTACTGTTATGAATATGATCAAGTAGATATTAGATTTTAGTTGGCTCTTTACTCACTGTTGCAAATATGGTCAGGTGTGTATTAAGTTATTCTCATTCACTGTTGTGAATATGGTCAGATGAATGTTGAACTCTCTTTCAGGTTGGTTGCCTTGTAATGTATTGGGGGTATACTTCACCACCTCTTCATTCCTATAATTTTTTATTTCCTGTTAGGGGCTTATTAAGTTTTCTTCGGCTCTTTGTCTCGTTGTTATTAATATTGCCAAGAAAAGATTATGTCATCCTCATTCACTGTTGTAAATATGGTTAGGTGAATGTTGGGATATTTTCATCTTTTATTCTATTATTGTGAATATGGTTAGACAGATATTAGATTTTGAGAAGCTCTTTACTCGTTATTACGAATATGCTCAAGTGGGTAATGAGTCATTTTCATTTGCTATTGTGAATATAGTCAGGCAAATATTGAACTCTCTTTCTGGTTGGTTGCCTTGCAGTGTCTTGAGGGGTATACTTTACAACCTCTTCATTTCTCCTATTTCTATTTTCTATTATGGGGTTGTTAAGTTTTCTTTGGCTCCTTATTTTGCTGTTGCGAATATGGTTAGCCAAATATTTAGTCATCTTCATTCACTATTGTGAATATGGTCAGGTGAATGTTGGACTCCTCTTTATTCCTTACATTATTATGGGCATGTTTGTTGGGTTATTGTTGAGTTTTCCTTGTCTCTTTATCTCGTTGTTGCTAATATGGTCAAACATTAAGTTATCCTCATTCACTATTACGCATGTGGTCAGGTAAATGTTAGACTTATCTTTCCTCCTCATGTCATTATGGGCATGCGTGCTGAGTGATTGTTTAGTTTTCCTTAGCTCTTTTTCTCTCACTATTATGAATATGGTCAGACGAATATTGAGCTATCCTCATTCACTATTGTCAATGTAATCAGGTGAATGTTGGAGTCCTCTTTCCTCCACACTCCACTGTGGGCATGTGTCTCGTGTGGTCATTAAATTTTCTTTGGCACTTTGTTTCATTATTTCTGTTGCAACTTGGGCTCCCTAGTTTATGATTTTGATGATAATAAATATTAATGGTTGCCTTTTTATTTCTCCTAGTATGTGTAGTGTATTTTTATTTGTGTGTTGACTAACATTTCAGGTACAACATGTACCATTCTTTGAAGATGCAGGGCTCAAGATTAGGTAGAATAGGTTATGTTGAAAAAGTCTATAATTTCGATCTACTTATTTTTAACTTCTTGAGTCAAGTCCTATAAGGGTGTATGCTAGCTTGGTGATTATGCACATACACAAGGGGAGCAAAAATAATGTTAAATTTTTTAATTTTTTTATACTTCGTACTGTACGATCTAAATCATAATGTATAATATAGTGTTACAGAAATTAATTAAAATAATTTCTTTTTTTGGAAAAAATAATTTTAACCATAACAAATCGTACAGTATAAACACTACATCATACTAGACGATTTGTTATAATTAGAAACCCCACTGTTCATTAAATTAGGCAAAAATTTGAATTTAAAGTTATCCTATTCATACCATACAAACCTAATAGTACTGTACGATGTTTAAAATATTGCCTAATTTAATCCAATGATTAATCAATCAAATCTACTTATTTTTGATATTCTTATCATACTGTATGAAATGGATTATATTGTACGATCAACATAATCGATATTTGGTCATCCCATGGTTTATCTCGAAAAAACTACATCTCAGTTGAACTAATCATATTATACAATTGTTCATTCGTACTGATGATCGTATAACACTAACAGGAAAATTAAACTGTTTGTACTAATGATCATACAATACTAACAGGATAAATTATGCACATCATATTGGACGATCATGAGATCGTACTGTACGATCTTAGATGGCTAAATTAAATTTTTAGGATTTTTTGAAGCCCTCTATTTAAGCTTTCTCATATGACTTTGCGAGTGTCTTTAGCATGCATTGAGTCTTAGTTCTTCTGGAGAAAACTTGGAGAGAGAGCCTTGAAAGGGAGAGAGGAGGTGAAGTTTGAGAGGGAGAAGATCCTTGTGGGGTTCAAGGGAGTGTGGAGGGGGTGTCACACGGTTGCTCTAGTAAGCTTGCATCTTAGTACCATCGGATTCAAGGTTTATCTTGAGGGAAGTTTTGAGAAGAAGAAGATCTCTTTGGTATCAAAGGACCCGGCTACTCCACCGCACCGAGGAAGGTGAAAGTGATTCCAAGTTTTCTGCCTCACCAGGAGGGTGAAAAGAAGTCAAGGTTCTCTGCCTGTGAAAGGAGTACGGTCCTCTGCCTCACCAGGTTAGTAGAAGAGAGTTTGAAAGAGCTTCATCACTTAGTTGTGGGGGCTAAAGAAGAGACACTATAGTGATAGTGCAATACCCGGAGTGGGTGACTCTAGGGAATGGATGTATGTCATGGTTTGATCAAACCACTAAAAAATTTCTGGTGTGCATTTTTTATTTGTTGCACTTCACTTTTTGCGTTTAATTTTCATTATAACTGCGTGGTGAATTTCTGAGATCAATGTTTTGTTGTGTAATTTAAAATTTCATCTTCATTATTTTTGAATCATAGTTAATGTGTTAGCTTTCAAAAGTCTAAAAAATCTTTAAAAATTAGTACTCTTGTTTAGGATTAATTTTAAAGTACCAATTTACCCGGCCTCTTGGCACATCTTATACTTTCAAGTGGTATCAGAGCGATACTCAAAATAGCATTTTGGAAAACCTAGAGGAAAATGATCAATGACATAATTTGGAAATAAGAATACTGGAGAAGGTTATTCAATAACTCGTCCATGAATTCTTGAAAACATTCGTTTTAATTTTTCGAAATTTTGCATGTCTATATTTTACAATCCAATGATTTCAGGATGTGGCATATGATTCAATCTGGATATTTTGTACTGTCACATATTATTAATGGTGTGAAAACTGATATTCCTTTTTCTGAATGGAGTAGAGAAGAAAAAGATTATGCTCAATTGAATGCTAAATCTTTGAATTGCTTTTTTGGTGCTTTAACTTCTGAAGATTATATGATTTTTTCTACCTGTGTCAGTGGCAAGGAAGTTTGGGATAAACTGTGCATTACATATAAAGGTAGTAGTGAAGTCAAACAATTTAGATTAAACGTATTATTGCATGACTATAAACTTTTTTGCATGAAACCTTATGAGACTATCTTAGACATGTATACTAGGTTTACTCAGATTGTGACATCATTGCATGCCTTAGGTAGAGAACTTTCAAACTTAAAAAAGGTTAACAAAATTCTACATTATCTACCTGATAAATTTGATGTCGAGGTCACTACTATATGTGAATCAAAAAATTTGAATGCTTATTCTATTGATAACCTAATTGGCTCACTCATTGCCTACGAGCAAAGTGTGAGTCAAAGACTTTTGAATGCAGACGATGAGAAGGTTATAGTGCTAAAGGCTAAGACACATATGAAAATGGCATAGGATATGATGAGAGTGAGAAGATAACATATCAATTCAAAAGTTTGCTGAAGCACAAGCACAATAGTGAACAAAACTAAAGCAAAGGTAAAAATGTTAAATATGATAATCTTGCTTCTAACATAATTTTCTTTGGGTGTAGTAAACGTAGACATTTTAAATACGAATGCCCTAATCTTAAGAAACTTCCTGTGAAGAAAAAGGGTGATGATAAGCCAATTGAAATAAGGGGAAGTGAAAAGAAGAAAATGATTTCCTGGGCAGACTTAGATTTTGAGTCATTAGAATAGAACCAAGATGATGAGGTAACCAACTTATGCTGAACAGTCAAGGGTTCAATTGTTAATTTCGATCAGGTATAAGAGTTTAGTTGTGTGTTTATCTATTTTTTATTATATTTATTAATTATATTTAATGCATGCTTATACGTTTTTAATTTCTTTTTGCATGTTTTTTTTAAAGAAATGCAGAATTGCATTAATTATAAAATAAAAGACAACCTTATACAATATAGGAAAAAGAAGCTAATGGTTCCTTTTTTAACAAGAAAAAGAGACCTTATTGGAAATAAATTTGTTCATTTAAACTTATTATAAATGATATGAAACCCACTATTTTCTATTATGAAAATGTTGAGATGTAGGGGATACCAAAATAATAAACAACCCAAAGGTTGATTAGTATCCCAGAGTTCCCATCCAGTTAGAGAATAAGGCTTAGTAATGATTCCATAATCAATTAGAAAAAGTTTAAAATAACAAACTAGATGAAAAATGAAGCAACAAAAGCTAAAAAAGAAAGTACATTTTAACAATAATTTCCAAAAATCACTTAAGAATATCATTGATAGATATTCCATAAGCTTTTTCCAATCTCCAAAGTCAGCATTCAATGATAGCATTAATCCAAACTTTTTGATAATTTGCTCCATCTTCAATATCTATCCACTATGTTGTTGTCAACGGGAGAACCATCTTGCATTTTGTTGAGATAAAAGAGAAGAAGAACCTCTAATGCTGCTCTTCACTTTGATTTCAGCTATCTTCCTTCTAGGAAGATCTTTCACCGGTCCTAATGCTTGAAGTTCTTTGAACAATGTGTGCTTAGATCCGGGGGACTTGTTCTTCTTAAAAAGACTATTATCTTTTTTAAGAGAAGTTTTTTTAAAATTCAAAGTAATATCCGATAGAGGAGAAGTATCTCTTAATAAGCCAAAACTGTTTTTTAATTCATGAATAATAGCTGAATTAATATTTGGATTAGCTCTAATGCTAGAAACAGCCGCCAATTTTGTTAAGGGAGTTGTAATTTCCTCCTGAAAATCTAAAATTCTGAATTCAAAAACTGGTTTGTTAGCTCCCTGAATTTCAGCAACCTGAGTTGAATCGGTAGCAGCATCAACTCCTTCCTTAATAGCTTCCGCAATTTCAGAAATTTTGAATTCAGGATTTGAATTCAAATTATTGCTGTTGAGATTCAAATTAATGCATTCCACTCCCACGGGATCAGCCAAACTAATTTCAGAATTTAAATTCTGAACTTCATGAATTTGTTCCACAAATAAATTAGAAGACTTGTTCTCCTCCATAATTTGTGGGATTTGAATTTGTAATTTTTCAGCAATTACTGGATGAACGGTGGAAGATTCAGCTCCTTGTCTAACTGCCTTTTCTTCTTCTTCCTTATTTTCAGCAATGTCCCAAGCTGCCAAAGGAACAATAGGAAATTCTGAACCAGTCAACCCGTCTCCTTCAACATCTTCCAAGGCAACATTAATGATATTACCATAAACATCATTAGATTTTTCCATGGTTGAGGCAACTTTAAAAAGCTTTTTCTCAGGAATAATTCTTCTTTTGTTTTTGAACTTCACATGCATCCAAGGCCCAAATGAATTATTCTCAGTTTGAAAAGAACTGAAAGGGACCTCTTTAATAATAGGATTTTGATTATGAGTTGTATTAGGACACACTGAATAAATATGCCCGATCTTACCACATTTGAAGCAAAAATAGGATAGATTTACTCAAACTTTTGAAAAAATCTACCATGAAGCCCTTCCACCCAAATTCCAGAGGGGAGTTTAGAATTCAAATTTACTCGAATGCAAGCTCTAGCATATTCCCTTTTCCCCCATCTAAACATGTTACCATCCAATAATAAAGGAGTTCCAATTCTAGAAACAATTCTAGTGATATTGGATTCATCCCAACAATGTAATGGAAAGTGAGGAAGACGAACCCAAATTGGAGAAGAAATTCCATTCAAAGAATTAGGAGAGAAGGTAGGATACCATTTGTCTAAGCCTATCACAAAACCCCCTACAATCCAAGGACCTCCGTTAAGAACTTCCTCCATGGCTTCATGAGACTAAAATGAACAAAGGAGCCAATCTAGACCCAGTAATGTTATATGAAATCCTCCAAATTTCGACCATTGCTTTCTTAATTCAAATGAACTCTTAGAAAAAGGAAAGTTTTTTCTAAGAATTTTAACAACTAAGGAATTGTTCAAAACTTGAATGTTAGATTTTTCCTTATCCTTTTCAAGAATGATAACATTTTCATCTCCAATATCATCATGTATTTCACTAAAATTTATTTTAATGTGAGGTTTTTTAATCCACACATTAGAAATATCCAATTTTGAAGAAGTAATTGGAATATCAATGTCCTTTCTCAAAATTTCAGCAAAACTTCCTCCTGAAGAAGATGCTTCCTTATCATTTGCTCCATCAATGATAGCCGACAAAGGTTTTGGCTTATCATTCAAAAAAGAAATTATTTCCTTCCCTTTGCCTGAAACCAGCAAAGGTTTTTGCAAAGCAGTCAAACCACCCTCTTTTATGACTAGAGGAGATTCCAAAATTTGAGAAGAAGAGAATTGTTTGAAGGAGAATCTACCTCTTGAATCCAACATGATTGGACTCACGGTAGATAGCAATATTTTGGTGTTCCGGTCATCCTTTGATGACCGTCCACCATCTTTCATCCCCAACAATGGCACCCGAATTCTTCAAAATCTTCTTTGAATTTATACCTAAATTTGTGGAGCTTCTCTCTCTTCCTAAATTTTGCATGTTTTTATGTTGTATGGTTTTGTTGCCTTCTTCTCTATCTTTAATATTTTACTTTGGTTTTGCATGTATCTTAATTTATGTGTTGTATTATCTATCCTTTTTGGTGATGTCAAAAGGGGGAGAATATATTTGGTTGTATTTATCTATCTATTATTTAGTTTTTAAAATTGTTTATTATATAGTTTTAAAAATTTATTTATCTTAAAAAATCCCCTTATTTTTAATATAATTCTTTTAGTGAGCGGAAGATTAGGAGAAAATATTTTTAGTTTGCAAATTCAACCAATAATATTTGCCATCATAAAAAAGGGGGAGATTGTTGCAACTCGGGCCCCCGAGTTTATAATTTTGATGATAACAAATAGTAATGGTTGCCTCTTTATTTCTCTTTATATGTGTAGTGTATTTTTGTTTGTGTGTTGACTAACATTTCATATACAACAAGTACTGTTCTTTGAAGATTCAGGGCTCAAGCTTGGGTAGAATATGTTATGTTGAAAAGTCTATATTTTTTATTTATTTATTTTTAACTTCTTGAGTTAAGTCCTATAAGGGCGTATGCTAGCCTGATGACCATACATACACACAAGGGGAGCAAAAATAATGTTGAATATTTTAATTTTTTTGATACATTGTACTATATGATCTGGATCGTACTACACGATCTGGTGTTACAGAAATTAATTAAAATATATAATTTTGTAGTAAAATAATTTTAAAATATAATTAATCATACAGTACAAACACCACATCATACTATATGATCTTTTATAATTAGAAACCTTGCCGTTTATTAAATTAGATAAAAATTTGAATTTGAAAAGTTATTCTATTTGTACTGTACAAACCTAATCATACTATTCGATGTTTAAAATATTGCCAAATTTAATCCTATGATTAATCAATTGAATTTGCTTATTTTTTATATTTTGATCGTACTGTATGAACTGGATCATACTATACATTCAATAGAGACAATATTTGTTCATCCCATAATTCATCCTGGATGAACTGCATTTCGGTTGAACTAATCATATTATATGATTGGCCATTCATATGGATGATCGTATAGCACTAACAAGCAAATTGAACAACTCATACTGATGATCATACAATACTAATAGGTCAAATTCTGTATATCGTACTAGACGATCCTGAGATCATACTATACAATCTTTGACAGCTGAATTGAATTTTTAGGGGTTTTTGAAGCCCTCTACTTAAGCTTTCTTATAAAACTTTATGAGTGTCTTTGGAATGCATTGATGCTTCGTTATTCTGGAGAAAACTTAAAGAGAGAGCCTTGAAAGGAGAGATGAAAGGGTGGAGTTTGAGAAGGATAAGATCCTTGTGGGGTTCAAGGGAGTGTTGAGGGGGTTTCACACGGTTGCTTTGTCAAGCTTGCATCTTAGTACCATTGGATTTAAGGTTTGTCTTGAGGGAAGTTTTGAGAAGAAGAAGATATCTTTGGTGTCAAAGGACCCAGCTCTTCCGTCACACTGGGGAAGGTGAAGGTTATTCCAGGTTCTCTGCCTCATTAGAAGGGTGAAAACGAGTCAAGATTCTCTGCCTCACCACGAGGGTGAAAAGGAAAGGTTCTCTGCCTATGAAAGGAGTATGGTCCTCTTCCGCACCGGGTTGGTGGAAGAGATTTTATAAGGGTTTCTTCGCCTAGCTATGGGGGCTAAAGGAGAGATACCATAATATAGTGCAATACCTAGAGTGGGTGACTCCGAGGAGTGGACGTAGGTCATGGTTTGATCGAACCACTAAAAAAAATTTTGATGTGCTTTTTACGAATTCACCCCCCTCTTGGCACATCTCAAACTTTCAATTTTGATCTAGTCAAATGAACATTGAGTCATCCTCATTAACTATTACAAAAATGGTTAAGTGAATGTTGGACTCCCCTTCCCTCCTCACGCACTGCGGGCATGTGTGCCGGGTGATTATTGATTTTCTTGGCTCTTTCTCAATGTTTTGGCTAGTCAAGTGAGTTTTGAGTCACCCTCATTCACTATTTTGATCTAGTGAAGCGAATGTTGGGCCCTTTCTTTCTTTCTTTTGGTCCCACCATGTCAGTATGATTGCATGATCATTGCATGGTTCAATGATAATTACATTGATTGAGTGATTATTGTTTGATTGGATGTTTACTAAGTTATTTACCCTTTCTTCACTGATGCGGGATTATGGCCAAGTGACAAATGGGTCTATGTGTTTGGTTTGTTGGGTTGCTTCTTCCTAGATGTTGGGAGGTAAATGGCAACATGTGTGGTTCACTTATTATTCACCACGCCTATTGGGAGTCTGTTTGTTGACCTTACTTTTGTGCATTTTTGCTTGTGGGCATTTTTGATTAACTTAATTAAGCCTCATTGAGCCTAATTTGAGTTCAGATCAGTTTGAATTGAGTCGAAATAGACCCGATGAAGTTTAATTAAGCTTAATAAATGCTTTTTAGCCCCTTTGAATGCAATTTAATGCAATTAGGTAATGAATCAAGTGTAATTTTAATGAATCAAAGGAATTGATGCTAATCGACTCAAATCTGGTATGATTTGAGCCTGATTTTAGTTATGTTAGCCCAATTAAATTCCAATTCAATTAACTTTCTATTTTTTTTGAATTAGCTTCTAGATCAAAAAATGTAACTCAACTGTTCTGATCTTCCTAAAATTCAAAATCAGTCATTGCCACAGTGTACAGTCCCATCTCTCTACATTTTTTGATTTCAGAAGTAGAGGTCTGAGCGGCAAAATGCCATTTTTGTGTATGGTGAGAAGAATTTTAGAGGGCGTTGATGAAGCCTTCCTAAGAGGATTTGGTCGATTCTTTCCCCTCTCCCATGCTCTTTTTCTAGGATGAACGACTCCTAGCACATAGAAGGTCCCATTCTTCCCCTCAGTCCCGATTCATGATTCGCAATTGAAGCCCTCTCTGAGGCCTCTTTTATTCGCAGACCCTAGGAAGCTCCTAAAAGTTCATGTAGGTTGTTAAACCTAATAGAATTATCCCAAGGCTAACCAAGAGGGAGGTGAATTGGTTATTTTAAAATTTCCTTGAATTATTAAAAACCGTTTCTAGAAAACTTATTTAATGATCCTTAAAATATGTAGTTTATTAGATATGATTATCACAAAAGATTTTTCAGCCATAAAATATTAAAGTGCGTAAAATAATAATGCATAAAATAAAAGAGAACAGAAGAACACTAAATTTTATAATGGTTCAGTCTAATTAGACATATGTCCAATCCCTAAAGACTCCTTTAGGTATTACACTAAATAATAGTGACTCTCATTTTACCCCCACAGTAAGGCAGAGAAGCCCTTACAAACTCTCTCCCATAGCGGCAGAGAACACTCATCCTTTTTTGCCCACTTGGTAAAGGCAGAGAACCCGTTATCCTTTTTCACTCTCTTCGTGAAGGCAGAGAACCCGTCGTCTTTTTTCACCTTCATGGTGAAAATAAAGAACCGTCATCCTTTTCACCCTCTTAGTGAAGGAAGAGAACCTAGTTGACCTTTTTCACCCTTTGGGTTTAGGAAGAGAACCTAGAGACATTGTTGAAATCTTCTCTCAAGAGCCTCCAGAGGAGATGGGCAGAAATTTGAAGAAGATAGAGATCCTCGCTTTGAGAAACCTTGTGAAACCCTCACAACTCCCCTTTACTAGATCTCTCACACTCCACTCTCAGAATCTCTCCCAAAAACTCAAACTCAATGGCTACTCTCTAGAGAGATAAGCAACAAAGGTATATAGTGACAATTTTTAGGACTCCTTATATAGAAAAGAAATGAAAAACCATCCAAAAACTAAAAATTACAAGAAAATTATCCTACGATCATACTGTATGATCCCATATCATCTCGTATGAATGCATAATTTCCCATACGATCCATCCATGCAAACACATAGTATCATGTATGAATAGTTTAAATTTATCTGTACAAACTAGTATGAACTCAATTCAGTCGTCCGTATGAATGTATATCATCCCGTATGATCCATCTGTATGAAAGCATAGTGTCCTGTATGATCAGTTCAAATTTATCTGTATGAACTGGTCCAAACTCAATTCAGTCGTCAGTATAAAATTACATCATATAATATGAACAGTTCAAATTCATTTGAATGAACTAGTACTAACCTGATTTCATACTCTGTCAGTTGTCTATACAAACTGATATCGTACTATATGAACAGTTCAAAATGAACTCATTCATAAGGTACAATCATGTATAAACCTCATTTCGTACTATATCAGTCATCTGTACGAACTAACATTGTACTGTACGAATAGTTCAAAAATGAAGTCATTTGTCTGGTACGATTATATACGAATCTCATTTGGTACCCTATCAGTCGTCTATATAAACTGACATTATACTGTATGAATAGTTCAAAAATTAAAGCCCAGATTCAAGAAACTGTATTTGGGAGAAAATCTAAGCCAAAATTGTATAGTACAATTAATTTGAAAAAAATATGTTTTATCTCTCTCCCTCTTTATGTGTGTTTATGGTTACCCAATCATAATCACACTTGCTCAAACTCTAGAAATAAAAAAATAGAGATATATAGACTCTATTACATGAAATCCTATTCTAAGTTATCTTGAAATCTTCAGTAATCTGGAGTAGTATATAATTTCTTTGAAATGTCTGTATACACACAAAATAAGTATAGAATAAAAAATACTATGAAACATAAAGATGTGAGCAATAATGTTTGTTATCATCAAAAATATAAACTCATGAGCTCGAGTCGCAACAATCTCCTCCTTTTTTATGAAGATAAATATTACTGGTTGAATTTATAAATTAAAAGTATTTTCTCCTAATCTTCCCCTCATTAAGATAATTATTTAAAAATAGGGGAAACTAAAATAATTTTCTTCTTTTTTAATAACAAAAAGATAAATAAAATAAAAATAATAGTATGAAATAAATACAATAGTATATTCTCAATAGTATAAAATAAATACAACACAGAAAAATAATAGTACGAAACAAATACAACAGTACGTTCTCAACTGTACAAAACAAATACAATAGTATATTCTCCCCCTTTGACATTATCAAAAAGAAGAGGAGCACAGAAAACAAAAAATATAAAAAATAGACTAAAGATCAAATGGACCATGATCAGGTGAAGGTGATGTTTTTGAAGAATTAGTTTAAAATTTTACCAAATTTTCTTAGAATGAGAAAGTTACCTATTGATTTTACTCAAAAACTTAGTTAGGCATGAATTGACAACGCATAATCCAGAAAGGTTAGAGATTCAGAATTTGTTAGTCCTAGCTCAGGCTCCTTATATGCTCAAAACATCTAAATCAAGGAACAAATTAGAGAAGGAAACAATAATCTTTTCAAAACTCATTACATGAAATATTTCTAATAAAAGATCAATACAAAACGGTGAATCAAGAATCTTGATTTTTAAACTCAAGTATCGAATGTATCAATAGACATATGGATTTTCTAAGATTTAATAACATTCAAGAAAGGAATTTTATTTGGTCTCATTTTGTACCTCTTTATTAATTGATGCCTATTACATATTTTTTTGATTTTTGATACACTTCGTGCATCTTACAATTTTAGCGTACATTACGTATCTTTTCAATTTAGGCTCATTTTATGCCTCTTTTAATTTTTGCAATTTATTTTCTTTCTTAATCTTTAAAACTCAATTGTAAAATCATCTTCCAGATATAACAGAAGAAAACTCACTCTCTTATATAAGGAAGAATAAATTACAAAGCAAATTTGATCTAATGAAACAAAACGACCAGCTTGTTTAAAAAAATTATGAAGTGGGTTAAACCACTTGCAAAAGATCCCCATGAGATAAAAAATATAGGGAGATGAAAAAGTACAATTTCAAAAACCAATTTATAATTTGATGCAAATTTTAAATCAAAAGTGAAATAGCATCATTAAATAAATTAGATAGGGTGACAAAAACATGAGTTTCCTTTCTTTGACTATTTTTTGAGAATTCAATCATTACTTACATATAATTTCAAGTAAACAGGAGGTAAATTTTTAATTTTTAGAAAAAAATTATCTTTGAAAAGTGATTTGATTCTCTAAAGTGCATGCAAAATAAAATGTGTTATATGTGTGTTGATCAGAGTGGCTTTACAAATTACACAAAGATTATAAATAAACATATCATTAAAAAAACTAAAAATAAACAACACAGAAAATTAAACACATTCACATAGAAAAAAAAACATACACGCACATATTAACAACACACAAATAAAACTTTAAACATCATCTTGCTCCTGGTCTGATGATTCAGAAGCTAGATCTGCCCAGGAGATTTTTGCTTTTTATCATTTGCCCTTATTGTAATTTTCTTATTTTTACCTTTTTCCATTGTAAGAAGAGTTTATAAGTTCGGGCACTCATTTTTCTTATGTCCGGGTTTTCTACACCTAAAGCAAATTACTTTAGAGGAATTCTTAATACCCTTACCATTTTTACCTTTATTCCTCTTTGGTTGATGTTGATGCTTATGCTTCAGTAGATTTTCAAATTTTTCTTTATCGATTCTATCTCCTTACTTTCATCATCTACTAAGTTGCTTTTCTTCGTGTCTTCAGTTTTTAGCACTATCATTTCACCAGCATCCAAATGTTTTTGACTCATAGTTTGCTCGTGAGCAATGAGTGAGCCCATCAGATTATTAATTGTATAATCATTCAAACCTTTTGATTCAATTATAGTAGTGACATTAGCATTAAATTTTTCAGGTAGATATCGTAAAATCTTATTTACTTTTGAAAGTTTGAAACTTCTCTACCTACAGCTTATAATGATGTTACTATTTGTGAAAACCTAGTAAACATGTCTAAGATGGTCTCATAAGGTTTCATACTAAAGAGTTCATAGTCATGCATAAAAATATTTAACTTAGATTGTTTGACTTCTCTAGTACCTTCATATGTAGTGCATAATAATCCCAAATTTCCTAGCCGGTAGTGCATGTAGAGATTCTCATATAATATTCATGATTCAAAATACAGAACAAACAATTCATACATTTAGCATTTAATTGAGCATTAATTTGTTCTAGTCTACTCAATTCAAAAAATAGGATATTGGTTTTGACTCCATCTATAATACATGACAGTACAGAATAACAAGTTTGAATTATATGACACATTAGATAATCTATTAATTGCAAGAACGTAAACATTCAAATTTTCCAAAAAAATAAAAGAAATATTTTCAAATAAAGGTGGTCTAGTGATCGAATATCCTTTAGTAGTGTTATGGTTTCCAAAATTATCCATAATCATTTTTCAAAAAGTAATATAAACTTTAATTATTGAAATTAGGCTCTGATGCCACTTGAAAGTTTATGTAGGTTGTTACTCCTAATAGAATTATCCCAAGGCTAACCAAGAGAGGGGGGGGGGGGGAATTAGTTATTTAAAAATTTTCTTGAATTGTTGAAAACCGTTTTTAGAAAACCTAATTAATGATCCTTAAAATATGTAGTTGATTAGATATGATTATCACAAAAGATTTTTCAACCACAAAATATTAAAGTGCGTAAAATAATGATGTGGAATATAAAAGAGAACAGAAGAACACCAAATTTTATAGTGGTTCGGTCTAACTAGACCTACGTCCACTCCCTGAAGACTCCTTCTTCAAGTATTGCACTAAACAATAGTGACTTTCCTTTTTCCCCCACAGTAAGGCAGAGAAGCCCTTATAATCTCTCTCCCACCAACTCGGTGCGGCAGAGAACAATCATTCTTTTTCACCCACCTGGTGAAGGCAGAGAACACATCATCCTCACTCTCATAGTGAGGGCAGAGAACACGTCATTCTTTTTCATCCTTTTGGTGAAGGTAGAGAACCATCGTCCTTTTTCACCCTCCTAGTGAAGGTAGAGAACTTAGTATCCTTTTTCACCCTCCTAGTTTAGGCAGAGAACTTAGACACAATGTTGAAAATCTTACCTCAAGAGTCTCTAGAGGAGATGGGCAAAAACTTGAAGAAGATAAAGAGATCCTCGCTTTGGGAAACCTTGTGAAACCCTCGCAACTCCCCCACACTAGATCTCTCACACTCCACTCTCACAATCTCTCCCAAACACTCACACTCAATGGCCACACTCAAGAGAGATAAGCAACAAAGGTATTTAGTGACAGTTTTTAGGACTCCTTTTATAGAAAAGACATGAAAAATTATCCCGCATTAATGCATAGTGTCCTGTACAATCCATCCGTAAGACCGCATAGTGTCCCATACAAACATTTAAAATTTGTCTATACGAACAGGTATGAACTCAATTCAGTCGTACCTATGGATGTATATCATCCCGTATGATCCATCCATACGAACGCATATTATCCCATACGAACAGTTCAAATTTATCTGTATGAACTGGTATGAACTCAATTCAATCGTTCATACAAAATAACATCGTACAGTATAAATAGTTCAAATTTTTCTATACAAACTAGTACGAACCTAATTTTGTACTCTATTAGTCATCTGTACGAACTAACATTATATTGTATGAACAGTTTAAAAATGAACTCAATAATTTGGTATGATCGTGTATGAACCTTATTTCATACTCTGTCAGTCGTCTGTATGAACTGACATCGTACTATACAAATAGTTCAAAAATGAACTCATTTGTCTGGTATGATCATGTACGAACCTAATTTCATACTCTATCAGTCATCTGTACAAAATGACATCATACTGTATGAATAGTTCAAAAATTGAAGCCGAAATTCGAGAAACTGCATTCAGGAGAAAATCTAAGCCAAAATCATGTAGTACGATTAGATATCGTACAATATGATTAGTTTAAAAATTATATTTTATATCTCTTTCCCTTTATGTGTGTGCACAGTTGCCCAATTACAATCACACTTGCTCAGACTCAGGAAATAAAAAAAGAGATATACAGACTCTATTACATGAAATCCTATTCTAAAATTTCTTGAAATCTTCAGCAATCTAGAGTAGTATATGATTTTCCTAAAATATTAGTATACACACAAAATAAGTATATAATGAAAAATATTATGAAACATAAAGATGTGAGCAATAATATTTGTTATCATCAAAAACATAAACTCATGAGCTCAAGTCACAACAGCTCCAACGAAAGGATCCCCCTCTCCCTCTCTCCTATCTGACCTCTTGACCCAACTCCGATCTCTTATCGCCCCCACCCGCAAATGTAACACCTCCTCTTTTCTTCTTCTTCTTCTTCTTCTTCTTCTTCTTCTTCTTCTTCTTCTTCTTCTTCTACTTCTCTTCTTTTCTTTTTCTTCTTCCCCTTCTATATTTTTTCTCCTTATAGATTTCATCATTCTTTCCCTTTTTCTTTCCCCTTCCTCTCTCTCTTTTCTTTCTTCACATTTCTTCTCTCTCACTTTCCCTTCCACTTTGTTCTTCTTATTTTCTTGATCTCTTCCTTTATTTCTTCTTCCACTTCTTTTCTTCTTGATTCCCCTTGTTCACTTTCTCTTCTTTTTCTTCTTTACCCACTTTTCCTACTTCCTTCATGTTTTCTTCCTCTCCCTCCTTCATTATATAAAAAAATGTGCAAGAAAATTTATATATATGAAACTTGCTCCTCTTATTTTACATACATATTACATGTTATTTACTTGATGAAATGCTATAGCAAAATGACGCGGTAATCAATGGTTTTGTTTGTGTTGAAATTTTATATCGAGATGTCCTTTATGTTAATTAAAATCTTCTCATCAACTTTGCCTATATATATATATATAGACAAGTGTATTCTGATTAAAAAGTTTTTGTGATTTGTCTTTATATCTTCACACATGTTTTTTGATCATTTATTTGATAGCAAGTAGAGGGAATGAATTTCTACTCAAGAAAAAAAGATTAGTAAGTTGAATGTCAAAAAAGTGTATGAGAATGCTTGTCTCTATTACGTATTATAATTACTATTATGTGAAAACCATGTGTGAAATTTGAAGGTTGTTTTCTTTTTATGACACTTATTGTGATTATACACTAAATTCGAAAGTATCTTACATGCTTACACACATCATGCACTCATGTTTGGTCGTTATTCAATCAATTCTTCTATTAAGTGTTTTAATAGTAAACAAATGTTTTAATTGTAAGCATACATAGGGATTTCACTTGTTATCTTTTCACCATTATGTCCTATGGTGAACAAATGATATTAAAATGTGGTAAATTTTTGTCAGCATCATGCTTGATTGTAAAAGAAGTGTAACTATATTGACTAGTGTATGTATACATTTGTCATAATTATATATCTCTTGTAATTTATTTTATCAAAGGAGTTTTTTTTAACTAACATTTGCGCATGGGATGTTTGGTTTTCCCCTTTGTGTGGTGTTTATAAAGAGAACATGAAAAGAGTGATGACTATTTATATTGACTTTAAATTATATTATTATTATTTAGATATATTTTATTTGTCTTTCTTGCCATTGTTCATGACAAAGTAGTATTCTTCAACATGTTGTCAGAACTATCTTTAAAAAAAAAAAAATAGTGTTGTAACTTGCCATTGTGAAGTAGTTCTATATCTCTTGAATAATTGTGAAAAATAATTTGTTCAATTTCATACCTAACTTTGAATGATACTGTGTGAATGTGCATTCATAAGTTTTCTATAGTAGTTACACAAGTTCATGATACAAAAGCTATGAGTACTTCTTCATGTTTTAACAAATCATGTGATCGAATATATATAGTTCATTAGCAATGTTTGTGTGACATTTGCATGTATATTCTTGAGTTTAAAGTACCACTAACATACTTGACATCATATAAATGTAAAGGCTTGTAGTTATGTTACATAACTTGACCTATTCTATGCTTTAATCACAAGTATATCTACATATATTAACTTCGCATGAGATTGCCTATTTTAAGTTGGAAAAGTTTCAAGAATCTTAAAATAAAAAAATGAAATGTAACTATATGATGTAGATGTCTGTATCCAAGTTTTAAATTTAGCATAGAGATTACTATTGTAAAGACAAGTTCAACCAACACTTTTTTTAAGGGCAATCAACTACATTTGATAGATAAGTTTTAAAACATTTCAAGTCACAATGCCAATCACGTTCACATACTAATATCCATAAAAGCATATATATATTTTTTATTAAACATAAAAGCAAGTACAATACATCATCCACAATACATCAACCAGTACAACTATCATAGGACAACAAATAACAATACCACAAACACCATAATAGAAGAAATTCAAGCCTAGAAGGATCATCACAAAAGTAGAACAAAAGTACATCTAGTAGTCTGAAGGACCCTGGTTAGGAGGAGGTGGTGGTGCAGCAAACATGGCAAAATAGCTATTGATAGTGGCAATATTGGTGTTCACTAACTCAAACTAATCTCGGATCCACCCTCTATCTTCATTATACCTGTCATCCAGCTGTTTTAAATGAGCTTCAACATTTTAAAACCTTTGATCAAGCTCATCAAAGCATCAGACCATATCTTGATACATGTTTTGGTCCAGTCTAGGTGCAGGTGCAGGCTCTCCTTCTTCAGAATCATTTCTAGAACCCTCTCTCCCAAAAAAGTGCCCGAAAAGAAGCATCAGTAAAGTAAATTGGCAACTCAGTAGGTCCGTCAGGGTAGACCAAATTATACTTCTTTTTTAAGATATAAGAAATCACATGTCCCAAGGTAATATTTTTCTTCCTTTTAATGCTAGGCTGGCCAATGTCAGTGAGAGAATACAAGTAGTCCATGATTAATTGGGCTTCATCTATTGGTTGTCCAATCATGATCAAATAGGTAACATTTGAGAGGAGGGGAGTCATATTGACTCGATCTCCAGCTTTTGGGATTATGGAAGTCTTTAAGAACATGCTGGATGATTCTTGCATTTTGATTTAGGGTGTAAACTCGAGGTAAGTGACTTGGTTGGCTTACACTGCTAAGGACTTCATTCACTTTCGACCAATTATAATCAGCTCTAGAGGTAAGGGTGTATGCTCGAATACCTAGGATTTTAAGATGAAGAAATGTCCCCAAATCCTCCTTGGTGATTTCTACTCTCTATTTAAGTACATAAGAAGTGATCCTAGTATGGTCCTGATTTACTTTCATGTTTACAAGGAACACATGAAAAAAATCTTTGTTGTATGCATGAATGAAGGTAAGAAAGAATGAGAATTTAGTAGAATCAAAGAGTGTCATTACTGCAAAATGAATTTTTTCTTGGAGTAAGATGCGAGAGGGAGTAATTTTGGATGCACAAAATCTGAAATAAGCCTCCTCATTTTATGTAGATAAAAAATTTTCATCCCAGTCTTATCTAGAGGATGATCCCTTAGCATGTCGTGATCTTTTCCCACTGCCAGGCATCTCTAATTTATAGCTTAGAAGAGTTTGAAATGGAAGTGAAATGAATGAAAATGACCCTTGTATTTAAAGAAAACTGATATATTGTACCATATGAAATCAACATCGTACGTACGATCGAGTGATCGTACAAGACGAATCAAATTTTGTACATACGAAAGGAAACTGTCAAAGATGAAATGGCTTTTCATAAACTACCAATCCTGAGGCATCCTTTCGTATAGACTTTTTAACTACGGGATCATACAGACGAACAAGTGTTCATCCGGGATGATCAGAAAATGAATGGTCGTCCAGAGATGGTTGGGGTTGTCCGCGTGAAATAATGGCAACTAGATCGTATAGACGAAAATGTGTTCGTCCAGGACAATAAAAACATTAAAGATTGTTCAGTGACGACTAGGTTCGTCCTCATCCGAATTGACTACAGGATCATACAGACGAATGAAAAATTCATACGTACAATCAGCACTAATAACTAACAGAAACTATAAACCTGTCCCCATGCATATAGACGAACCTGTACATATCATACAGTAGGATATATGGATCGTATCGTACGAAGACCTTTAAACTTCTAAGTTTCATATTTATGCCCAGAATCCTATCATGTAGATGCTACAGAATTGGTACAGTACGAAAAACTTTATACAGTAAGAATAGAAAAAACAAAAACCAATTCATGGAGAAAGTCAAAACTATTCATCACAAAATATATTTATATAAAATATATTTTTTCTTTTTCTTTAAAATATAAAAAATAACGAACAAAGAAACTACATGCAATCAAAACACAACAACACAAAAAAAGTATAACCTATACTATACACACTTGACATAAACAAACCCACAATTGCATACAAAACAAGTTTGCAGAATGTTTAATCATGCATTAAGATCAGTCACACCTAGCCTTATCCTTAAAATGCTAAAAGTCTCAAACGCTAGAGGTTTTGTGAAAATATATGCAAGTTGATCCTTAGTAGCAACATGATGTAATTCAATTTCCCCTTTTGCTACATGATCTCTAATAAAATGATGACTTATATCAATGTGTTTAGTTCTAGAATGCTGAATAGAATTCTTTGAAATGCATATGGCACTAGTGTTAACACTAAAGATTGGAATTGTGCCAAAAGAAAATCCTAAGTCAATTAACTATTGTTTTAACCAAAGCACTTGTGCAACACAACTTTCTAAGGAAGTATATTCAGCTTCTATAGTTAAAAGGGTCACTGAATTCTATTTTCTACTAAACCAAGAAACTAAGGAGTTTCTTACGCATTGACAAGTTTTAGAAGTCCTTTTACTATCAACCCTACACCCTGCAAAATCTGAGTCAGAGTATCAAACAATTTCAAATGCAGTGTTATTCTTAGGATACCAAATTCCTAGGTTTTGATTCCCCAAAGATATCTCAAAATTCTCTTAACTGCAGTCAGATGTGACTCTTTTAGATCAGCTTGAAATCTAGCACATAAACATACACTAAACATGATATCCGGTCTGCTAGCTGTCAAGTAAAGCAAAGATCCAATCATCCCTCTAAACTTCTTTTGATCAATTGATTCTCCTTTAAGATCCTTATCTAACCGCACTAAGGAACTCTTGGGTGTATTTACTGGTTTAGCCTTATCCATTTCATATTTCTTAAGGATGTCATTAACATATTTTGATTGGCTCAGAAAGGTTCCATCCTTATCCTGCTTAATGCTAAACCCTAAAAAGTAACTCAAATCTCCAATTAAGCTTATCTCAAATTTCTTACTCATTATTTTTGAAAATTTATCACAAAGATTTCTATTAGTAGATCCAAACAAGATATCATCCACATAAATTTGAACAATAAGAATATCATCTCCTACTTTTTTTATAAAGAGAGTGGTGTCCACACTCCCTTTATAAATGATCGTTCAAGTAGGAATGTGCTTAGTCTTTCATACCAAGCTCTAGGTGCCTGTTTAAGTCCATACAATGCCTTTTTCAATTTGAAAACATGATTGGGAAACTGTGCATTTGTAAAACCTGGAGATTGCTCAACATTAACATCCTCTTTAATCATTTCTTTTAGAAAGGCACTCTTTACATCCATTTGATACAGCTTAAAACCTTTAAAACAGGCATAGTCTAGAAGCACTCTGATTGCCTCAAGTCTGGCTACCAGGGCAAAGATCTCCTGAAAATCAATTCCCTCAATCTGATTATACCCTTTAGCCACTAACCTTGCTTTATACCTAACAATAACTCCTGAATCATTCATCTTATTTTTAAATACCCATTTTGTTCCAATAACATTTTGATCTTTTGATCTTTCTACCAATTCCCAAACATCATTTCTAGCAAATTGATTTAACTCATCATGCATAGCTAGAATCCAAAATTCATCTGAAAGTACTTGATTTACACTAGTGGGTTCAATCATTGAAATGAAGGCTGAGTGATTTACTTCTTTTCTCAAACCATGCCTAGTCCTAACTCCTTCACTTGGGTCTCCTAAAATCAATTCTTTAGGATAACTTTTAACAGATTTCCATTACTTAGGCAATTGGTTTTCTTCCTCATTTTCAACCCTTTCTTCAGCTTTTTCATTTTCAATCCCTTGGATAATTTCCTCAACTTCATCTTCATCCAACCTAGCCCCTCCAGTATTATCAGATTCTTAAAAAACAACATGAGTGGTCTCCTCAACTACCAATGTCCTTCTATTAAAAACTCTATAGGATTTTCTAACACTTAAATATCCTAGAAAAATTCCTTCATCAGATTTAGGATCAAATTTTCCTAAGAGAGTTTTTCCATTATTATATATAAATACTTTACATCCAAAAATATATAGGCATGAGAGATTGGAAATTCTACCTTTGAGAAGTTCATAGGGTGTCCTATTTAATTTTGATCTAATATTCACACTATTCAGCACATAACATGCAGTACTAACTGCTTCAGCCTAAAAATATATTGGAAGTAAATATTTTGCTAACATGGCTCTAGCAGCTTCAATTAATGTCTTATTCTTTCTTTCTACAACTCTATTCTGCTGAGGTGTCCTAGAAGCTGAGAAGTTATGATCTATTCCATGGGATTTATAACAATCATCAAACAATTCATTTTTAAATTCTCCCCCATAATAACTTTGGATAGTAACAATTTTAAACCCTAGTTTTCTCTGAATCCTAGTGGCAAAGTCTCTAAACTCCTCAAACGATTCACTCTTATGATACAAAAATCTAATCCATGTGAATCTTGAATAATCATCCACAATTACATACCCAAACTTTTTTCCTCCTAGACTTAAGGTACTAACAGGTCCAAAGAGATTCATGTGAAGAATTTCTAAGGGCTTGCTAGATCTAACTTCTTTGATTTAATTGAAAGAGGATTTAACTTATTTTCCTAGTTGACATGCATCACATAAGTGATCTTTTGTAAAGTCTCATTTGGGTATACCTCTAGCTAACTCTTTTTAGGTGATTTTCCTAAGATTTCTCATACTAGCATGATAAAATCTTCTATGCCATAACCATGACTCATCAAATACAGTTTTCAAACAAAAATTAGTAGAAGATTTTACAGAATTCAAATCTAGCATGTAAACATTATTTACTCTATCACCATTCAATACTATAATTCCATTTTGACTAATAACACAGCTAGTAGGCAAGAATTTTATATGATAACCTTTATCGCACAGTTGCCTTTGGCTCAATAGATTATGTTTTAAGCCTTCTACTAACAGAACATTTTTAATCACAAAATTTCTAGAGTTTTCAATCATACTTGTACCCACCACTCTCTTGGTGGTATTATCTCCAAGTGTAACCTTACCTCCATTCCTGGCTTCAAGCGATATGAATTGATTAGCATCTCCAGTCACGTGCTTTGAACAGCCACTATCCATGTACCAAATACTCTCATGAGGTCTTATGTGATAGTATTCTTACAAAATCATCAAACATTAGACTTGAGAACCCAAACAAGTTTGGGTTCACCTCTTGGCAATTTTTAAACCAGATGCATGTGTGATATGCTGTGTTCTATGCATCTTAGGTTTCCACACTAAATATGTTCTATGATGAATATTATAGGTGTAGGAAATATGTCCATTAATACCACAAGAAAAACATTTTATTCCAGGAAAAGGATTTACTAATCTATTTGCGCTATAAGATCTTCTCCTAGATTTTGAACTAGTGCACTTGTCATAATATTTGTGACAATCTTCAAGTTTGGGTGGAATCTATTTTCCTCAAGTACTTTCAACTTAACTTTAAGATATGCATTAATACTTTCTAGAATTGAATTTTCAATCTTCAAGTTATGCTCTCTACTATCTGATTCATCCATGAAAGTTTTGAAATCATTTTCAAGTTCAGTGTGTGATGATTTTAAAAGTTCATGCTGTTTATTCAAATCATCAAGTTCGTCCATTAAAGTCATGTGGTTGCTATTAATTAATGCATGGTTTTTCCTAAGGATTTCAAATTGATTTTGCAGCTCTAAGTAATCAAAATTCAACTTAGCATGCAATTTCTTTAGCTTCCTATATGTAAAATGAATACGCTCAGAAACTTCAAATAATTCATCATAACTTAAGTCACACACCTCTTGATCTAAATGATCAAGATTGTCAGCCATCAAACACAATTTGTGACTTCCTCTTTAGGTGCTATTTTTGTGGAATCTGAAGCTGAGTCCGCCCAAAATTCTCCTTGAAGTCTCTTCTTGCCCCTTCTATCCTTTGGTTTCTCCTTGCTAGGATTGGATTTGAGATTAGGGCATTCAGTCTTTATGTGTCCTAGCTTCCTGCACTAATAGCAAATAATGTCATTAGAAGCCCTAATATTTTTTTGGAACTTACCTTTGTTCCACAACTAACATCTCCTCTGCTTCCTCCTTAGGAAACTTTAAACTGTCTTGTCATTAAGGCAATAACCTCTTCATCCTTAGGCTGGGATTGATCTCTCTCAGAATCTTCCATTTTTAGTGCAATGTTCTTTACTTTCCTTCTGTCACCTACATCAATCTGTCTTAGAGTCACTTCTTGCTCGTAAGCAATCAGTGATCCAAGCAGATTTTTAATAGAGTAAATATTTCAATCTTTTGACTCCCTTATAGCAATAATCTTTTCATCATAAGAGGTAGGCAAATAACGTAATATTTTGTTCACTTTTTTAGAATTGGTTAGTTCCCTACCTAAAGCATACAATGAAGTTACTATTTATATAAAATGAGTATACATGTCAGATATTGACTCATTCGGTTTCATGCGAAAGCGTTTATAGTCATGCAATAGAATGTTCAATCTAGATTATTTCACTTCATATTAATGCAAAGCCTATCCCAAATTTCTTTTCCAGATTTATAAGTAGAAACACGCATGTAGTCTTTCGATTTCAATGCACAAAAGGAACTATTCAAACACTTAGCATTCAATTGAGCTAATTCACGTTCTTCTACAGTCCAGTTAATAAATGGTGTTTGAATTCTAACTCCTACAATTCTAGTAAAGTGCAACCTTCCTGTATTAAAATCTACATGCAATAGTCTATTGACTACAGAAACGTAGACATGCAAGTTCTCAAAAAATCAAATGGAATTCTATCAAACAGTGGAGGTCTAGTGATCGAATAACCCTCAGGTATGTTTCGGTTTCTAAGATTAGCCATGATCATTTTTCAAAAAGTAATCTAAACTTATAATTTTGAAATTGGCTTTGATACCACTTGAAAGTGCGAATAGGTTGTTAGACTTATTGATTGCGTCGCTAGGGTAACCAAGGGGGGGTGAACTGGTACTTTTAAAATTCTCTTGGATGTTTTTAAAAACCATTTACTAAAAAATTTTATGTAAATCGTATAGTACAATCCATTTCGTACAGTATGATTAGTTCTGAATATTTTCTTTTTATTAACCATAAAAATAAAGTATAAAGCAAAAATTAAAAATTACATAAAGTAAAACAAAGATAGAAAACATCAGATCTTATATTGGTTCAGTCCAACATGAACTATATCCACTCCCCGAAGACTCCTTCTCTAGGTACTGCAACTATACTCAAGTGACTCTCCTCTAGCCCCCACAGTAAGGTGGAGAAGCCTTTACAAACACTCTTCCACCAACCCGGTGTGGTAGAGAACCGACGTCCTTTTTCACCCTCCTGGTGAAGGTAGAGAATCCAACATCCTTTCTCACCCTCCTAGTGATGGTAGAGTACCACACATCCTTTCTCACCCACCTTAGTGACGGTAGAGAACCGCTCCTCCTTTCTCACCTTCCTTGAGAACGACAGAGTACCGAGCCTCCTTCGATAATTCTCTTCCAAGAGCTTTCTAAAGAAGTTGGGAAGAACATTGAAGAACTAGAAGGAGATCCTCACTGTTGGATAATTTTGTGAATCCCCTCATAATTTCCTTACACAAGATCTCTCACTCTTCACTCTCAAAACACTCTCCCAAACACACTCCTCAAGCCCACTCAAGAAAAATTCGTGAACGTCCTCTACACAGTCAGTTTTTTTGGACCCTTATATTCAAAGGACAAGAAAAACTGTTTAAAAACTGAAAATTACAAGTTTGGTGGATTCTAATCGTACTGTACGATCGACATTCATACGTACGAACTGTTCAAATGATTGAATGTTTCATCTCGTACGATACTGTACGAACCAATGAACCCCTATTTTTGTACTTTGGGAAATAATATACGAACTTAAATCATACTGTATGAATAGTTTAAAAATTGAACAGTTCGTCCTGTACGATTTAGTACGAACCAATGAAACCCAGTTTTCATACTCTGGAAAATGATATATAAATACATTCGTACTATACAAATAATTCAAAAAGTGAACAATTCATCCTGTATGATCCTATACGAACCATGCAGGCTCCCATTTCGTACTTTGGAAAATGATATACGAAGCCAATTCGTACTGTATGAATAGTTCAAAAATTGAAAAATTCATCCCGTACGATCCAGTACGAACCATGCAAGCTTCCATTTTGTACTCTTAAAAATTATATACGAAAACATTTTGTATTGTATGAATTATACTTAGAAAAAAAATTTAAACAAGGTTGGTTCGTATCAGAGGAGAAATAGCACAAATCGTCCTGTATAATTATACATCGTACAATATGATTAGTTTTAAAATTCAAGTTTTGTTACATTCCCTAGTGTGTGTGTGTGTGCACAGTTATCCAACTTACAATCACACTCTCTCAGACTTAAGAAAAGTAAAAGCTTACAGACTTCACTTAAAAGAATCCTTAATCTAATATGTCTTAAAGTCTTTAGCTCTGTGGAGTATGATTTTCTTGAAAAACATGTTAGTACACATAGAAACAAACTTTCCAATATATATGTTAGGAGAACCAAAAGGTAAACAATAAGATTTTGTAATCATAAAAAACTCCTATGATTATAAAGATGAAATAACATGCAACGCTCACAACACTCGCTTATTGTTTAAGTGGCTCAAACTCGACTCAAATTTTGTATTGTTGGCTCGAGCTCGGCTTGTTAGCTTGACATGAAATGAATTTTTGTTGAATTTTTTCAATGAACTGCATTGGAAATGAGAGTTCTATGAGAACTAATTTCAATATCATGTTCATGATAGCACCAAAGGACATTAGAAGATTACGTTCATCTAGATATTTTTAAAATTTAGCATTCATTTTTGTTAACATTTCCTTGATAAATTTATTTGCATAATGTGCCCCATCATTCAATATTTTTTTATTATATAAATATGTGAAAGGAATAAATTTGTTATGGTGTATTATGATCCAAAAATTATATTTGTTGCCTCATTAAAAAACCCCAAAACATCAAACACATTTCCTATGTTATCCCACTCCTCTATAGGACAACTATGATAAGCTACCTCTCTTTCCCTGTAAGAAAAGAAAGCTTCCCTCAGTTTGAGTGCCATAATAAGCAAGCTATATGTCTAGTTCCAACATGTTGGATAGTCCATAATAAGCTTACTTGTTGGTAACTACAATTGTTGAACAACTTCAAAAAAATTTTCCAACTTTGCCTTAGAAGCATTTATGAAACTAAGTGACACACGAACTTTATCAACAATTTAATCCATAATTTTAATATCATCATTCACCATAAGATTTATAATATGTGTGCAATATCTCACATGAAAGAGTCTACCTTTAAAAAATTACCTCCTTCTTACATGAAATGTTACACCCAATCCGATCAGGATAGGTCCCAACGTGTTGAGCTATGACAGATTATTCCCAAGATCTAATTTTGGAATATTTCATATATTCTTCAAAATTTTATTTTAAATTAAACTACAGATTAAAAAGCTACTAAAACATCCAAGTATTAAAGATAAACTCATTCACCAAATTATTTCATTTAATCAAAATATATATCTATGGTATAGTACATGGCTAAATGCATAAGCTACAAGTCTGAATAATAAACTAGTCATGACTGTACAAAAATCAAAATAGAGAAATATTTATAACTTCAAATCTGATCATAAACTGCTAATCAATAATCTCCTTCCCTTTACCATATCCTGAAAACCATAAGCAAACCATGGTGAGTTACAACAGCTCAGCATGCCACACAAACAAATCTAAAATTTTAAATTCTTTTATTAAACATATGTAATCTAATAAATCACTATCTATACTGAGAAAGGAAATAAAAGCATAGTAGTTATCCAATTTATTTAAATAAAAATATTGAGCAAATAAACATATTGAGTAGATAAATCATAAAATAGTTTATATCACAAAGAAGTTCATATCATATATCCCGATCCCAAACAGAATCTCAAAATATTTTGGCCCCTTATGTCTCTCTTTTGTTCTTATAGCACCAAAACATGCCCGTAGGCACCAGAACATGGCTTATAGCCACCAAAATATGCCTTATAAGCAACAAAATAAACCTTGACACTGACAGGATCTCAAAGGATTATGCTCCTTTATAGCATATATTTCATCAAATTGTAACAATTAAAGCAAAATTTAACATATGTTAGAATTGCACAGTGTTCTATAACGGTAAGCAAGTGAACTTCTTACTAAGCAAATTTTCACAATGTTAAAACATAACTAAATTGCAAAGAATTGTATAAAACATCATTTCAAACATTTAATTATTCTATAACATTATTTTTTAGTGTCCAGATTATTTTTGTTTAATTAAAACCTTACAAATTCCAAACTACTAGATATAAAATTTTCAAAAAAAATTCAAAATGTTTATAATCATGTTCTTTATAACATATAAAAGTTACACAGCGAAAATTTTTCCATTGCAAAGTTATATGTATTTTTCGTTAACAGAAATATAAATTTAATAAAAAATTCAGTAAAATTTCATATTTTTGAAAACTAAGATAGGCATAATGTGACCTACCTAGATCCGAAAAACTTTCCTAATTGGACCGATGGTTGAAAATGACCCGAAGTGGCTCAAAACACAATTTTCTCTCTCCAAATTTCTCTCTTTCTCTCTCCTACTTGGCCGGATGGTCGGTTAAAATAATCAGATTAGTAGAATTAAAATATATTTAATGAACTCATAATGGCCTTGCGCTGTAGCGCTAAAAAACCCACAAAAAATTAAGAGTACGGCACTGCAATGTCATTATTTTACACTTTAGCTGAGTGCAGCACCGCTGTACTTAAACTCCTAGCACCGCTGCGCTCCAAAAGTGACGTTCTCAAATTTTGTTGAAATTCACACCAAACACTTGGGACTCTTTCTAGAGCTCACACAATCATTTTTATGCATTAAAATACTCCCAAAGATATATAAATGGTTGAAAGATTCAAAAGTTCAAATCTTTATCTTTTTTTATTCAGTTTAAAACAGGCAAAATTGAATTCATAACCTAGAGGTGTCATAACTCTCCCCTACTCAAAAAAATGTTATCCACAACATTTCAAAACTTAGGTCTCATATCACATAAATAGAGCAGGGTACAACTGTCTTATCTCAGACTCTTTTTCCCAAGTAGCTTCTCTTTTATTATTGTTCTTCCACTGAATTTTAACCATAGGAATCAGTTTACTCCTAGGTTTTCGGACATCATATGCTAGAATCCTCTCTAGTTATTCCCAATTAGCTTAGATTCAGACTCACCTTAATGTCTTTGACATATATTCTATTTCCAGAATTAGATATCCACTCTCTCAGAAGTGACACATGGAACACATTATGAATGTCTGACATATGATCTTGCAACTATAACCTGTAGGCAGAGTTTCCAATCCCCACTTTAAATGGTCCAACATAGCTAGGACTCAACTTTTCTTTCTTGCCAAATCTACTAATGCCTTTCATCAGCCTCATCTTCATATATACAAAATCTCCTACATGAATTCCATAGAATGATGTTTAGTATCAAAATACTATCACTTCCTATCATATACAACCTTGAATCTATCTCGGATCAAATAAATCTTCTCAGTGGTATCATCAACCAAGGTTGGCCCAATCAGATCTCTCTCTCTCTCTCTCTCTCTCTCTCTCTCTCTCTCTCTCTCTCTCTCTCTCTCTCTCTCTCTCTCTCTCTTTCTGCCTCTATCCAAGATAGCAGAGTATGACATTTCCTACCATACAAAGCTTCATAGGGAGCCATATATATGCTTTCTAATTGCCATAAAAATTTAGAAAATAGAGTCTTAGAAGATCTTCCAGTACCTGTATAGTCCTCTCAGACTGCCCATCATTTTGAGGATGAAAAGTTGTACTAAAATATAGTTTTGTTTCAAGTCCTTGCTGTATACCTCTCTACAATATTGAGGTTAACATGCCATCTTTGTTAGAAATTATAACCTTCGGTATCCCATATAATCTAATAATCTTACGCACATATACTTGTGCCAATCTATCCATTGAATCAGTCTGTTGGATAGAAATGGAATGCTTAGATTTTGTTAGTCGATCAACAATAACCCCGATAACATCATGTCCTTATCTCAACCTTGGAAATCTCATATTAAAATCCATAGTCACATCTTCCCATTTCACTCTAGAATGGGTAACGGCTATAAAAGACCTCCTGTTCCTTGATATTCTACCTTCACTAATTGATAGGTTTCACACTTCGATGCAAAATTTGCCATATCCTTCTTCAATCCACGCTACCAAAATATGTCATTTAGATCACTATATATCTTACTAATTCCAGGATAAATTATATAGCCTGAATAGTGAACTTCATGCAAAATCTCTCATCTTAGATCTCTAAAAATAGGAACCCATAATCTATCCTTATAGAAAATGTTACCATAATCAGATGAACGCAGTTTAAATTTCTTACCAGATCTAATCAAATCAATCAACTTCGGATACTCTATATCTAGCTTTTGAGCTTCCTGAATCTTTTCTTGTGAAGTAGGTTGAATAATCATTAAAGCTAACATATCAGAATTGCCCTCAGTAGAAGAAATCACCTCCAACTATAATCACTCCATATCCTGTATCAAAGATTTATCAGAAGTAAGCTGAAGAAATGAAACTCCAGAAGATTTCCTGCTCAAAGTGTTTGCTACCACATTAGGTTTATCAGGATGATAGTGAATAGTTAGATCATAGGCTTTGATCAACTCAAGCCATCTCCTTTGCCTCAAATTTGGATCTTTTTGAGTGAATATATACTTCAAACTCTAATGATCAGTGAAAATCTCACATCTTATGTCATACAATTCTAAATTTTTAAAGCAAAGACTGTAGCAGCTAGCTCAAAATCATGTCAGATAATTCTTTTCATGTGAATTCAACTGTCTATAAGCATAAGATATAACTCTACCGAGTTGTATAGACATACCCCAAACCTCTAAATAAAGCATCACTAAATACTTGAAATCCTTCTAAGCCAAAAAAAGAGTCAAAATTGGAGCAAAAGTCAAATAATCCATCAATCTCTAGAAACTAGCCTCACACTCTAGTGTCTAGATAAAAGCTACTAACTTCTGAGTCAGTCTCATCAAAGGTGCAAATATATGAGAAAATTCCCTTACAAATTTCCTTTAATATCCAGGTATACCTAAGCAACTGCATACCTCAAACACAATAGTAAGCCTCGGCCAATCAGTAACTGCCTGAACCTTCTGGGATCTACAGAGATACCATCATCACTCACTACATGCCCCAAAAAAGAAATACTCCTCTACTAGAAATCATACATGGAGAATTTTACATGTAGGTGATGCTACCTCAAATTTTCTAAAATAATCCTCAGATGCTTAACATCATCTTCATTAGAAGCAAAATATATTAAAATGTTGTCTATGAAAATAATAACAAACTCATCCAGAAAATCTCTAAACACTCTATTTATTAGATCCATAAAGATGGTTGGTGCATTTATCACCCCAAATGGCATAACTAAGAACTCATAGTGTCCATACCTTGTATTGAAAGCTATCTTCATCACAATAAACTCTCTCACCTTTACCTAATAGTATCCATATCGTAAATCAATCTTCCAAAATATAGATGATACAACAAGCTGATCAAATAGATCATTAATCCATGGAAGAGGATGCTTGTTCATTATAGTGACCTTGTTCAACTCCCTATAGTCAATACACATATGCATCGTACTGTCCTTTTTTTACCAATAGAATAGGTGGTCCCCATGGAGACATACTAAAATAAAAAAATCCTCTGTCAACCAACTCCTGAAGCTCCTTAGGTCCCATTACGGAGCCTTAGAAATTTAGGCCATACCCAAAAATATATTAATACAAAACTCTATGTCTCTTGAAAGTTTGATAAAGGATGTTAAGCCTAAGTGAACTGTCCCTAGGCACACCAATGCGGAAACATTACTATCACTTGATGCTAAAGCTAATAAACTTATCAAAAGTTATAATAATGGTGACGTTAGTCTAATTAACACAACGTAATATCAATCACAGATTTTTACCAACATGTAATTTCTAGCAAATTAAAATGCAGAAATGTAAATTGTAGAAAATTAAAAACTAGAAAGAACACACCATAATTTGTAATGGTTTAGTTAAACTATGTTCTAATTAAACTCCTAAGAGTCCTCTTCAGGTATTGCACTAAACCTTTAGTGACTCTCCTTTAGCCCCTACACTAGGAGGAGAAGCCCTAACAAAATCTCTTTTACCAACCTGGTGCATAAGAGGTCTGTAATCCTTTTTCACCCTCCTGGTGAGGTAGAGAACCTGGAATCCTTTTTTAGCCTCCTGGTGCAGGCAAAGAACCCGAAATCCTTTTTCACCCTTCTGGTAATGGTAGAGAACCTGTAACACTTTTTCAACCTCCTTGTGAAGGCAGAGAACTTGGAAGCACTTTTACCTTTCCTGGTGTGGCAGAGTAGCCGGGTCCTTTGACAACAAGGAGTCTTATTCCCAAAGCTTCCCTCAAGACAAACCTTGACACATGGAGGAACTCATGCGTAAGTTTGCCAGAGCAACCATGTGGAACTCTCTCTCACACTCCCTTGAAACCCATAAGGATCTTCTTCCTCTCTCACAAACTCCACCCTTTCTCTCCCAAGCTCTAGGCTCTCTCTTCAAGCTTTCTCTAGAGGAAAATAACTCAAAGAATGCTCAAAAGACTCTTGCAAAGTCTTATGAGAAAGCTTAAATAAAGGGCTTTAAGAAACCCTAAAAACTTAATTCTGTCGTCTCTAATCATACAATACGATCTTGGATCGTATAGTACAAGTAGTTTAATATATCAATGTTAGCACTGTACAAATAGTAAGGAGCTATACGATCGCTTCAAGTATTTGAGCTGATCATCCAATAAGATATGATTATTGTCCAGTATCATTAATATAATTAAATTGGATTATCATCCCGTATGATTAGCGATGATAAATATCATCCCATGTAAAGATCAAGTCGTATAGTACAATTTGTCCAATCGTACAATACAATCTTTCTAGACCAATTAAACCAAATTTGATCCACAATTATAGGATTAATTTAGGCAAAATTTAATTACATTGTACAGTACGATTAATACATAATTTGTACTTCAAAATATTCCCTAACTTATGATTAGCGGCTAAGATCATGATTTCAACTTATCATCCTGTACCATTAAAACTATCAAGTACTGGTGGGAAAATTTGTGTCTCCACGCAGATTTTGATTTCTCCTATTTTGTAATCGAATACTGCATTAAGAATAAAATACAGTCTCAAGAGACCGACATAATATTCTATAATGGATTCAATATCAAAATAGGGTTTTGAAAATTGATATTTCTATAATCAAACATAATTCAAATAATAACATATCATCTCAAAAGATGAACATGAAATTCTATAGAATATGTTTAAAGATAGAAATACGTTTTTGAAAAAGTTTATTCATTCTTTTATTTAGATATGGCAAGAAGAATATTATATCATCTTAAAAGACGAACATAACATTCTTCAAGATATCCAAAAGCGAGAATGAGTTTTATAAAATTCATCATTTCTAAAATTGAATATAACAAGTATAATATTATATTATTTAAAAAAATAATAATAACATTCTACAAGTCTATTCAAAATTAGAAATGAGATTTTAAAAATATCTATGTTCCCAAAGATTCTTCCCTTATTTTATACGAATAAAACAAGGTTTATTTTAGTCTGGGGTTCTCAAATCCCTATAGAGGCAAGCCCCTATAGTTAATTACATCCTAGGAGAGAGGCACCTAAGAAAACTCTCGATTAAAGCAGTGATTTCATACCCTTTTGACTACAAAGTAGAAGACAAGGAACAGAAGTAAGAATTTTTCAAGGAGAAAGCTCAATGTTGAACATTTATTAGCGAGTCAAAGGAGAAAAGTAGGAGGCGTCGGATTCTGAGAAGCTCAGAGACAACCTCAGTCTATCCTATATTGGGCTTTACATTTTAAGAGAGAAATTTTATGTTTAAGTTGACATTTTATTAGAAATTTGAGATTATATTCTCGGAGGGTGAGGACTTAAGATTCTAAAAGAAATCAGCCTCAGAACCTAGATCTAATTTGGGTACTACAAAGTAGTGACCCGAACTTAACTAATGAGTGCAAATCTGGACTTACCCCAGCCTGGATTGGGGAGCCAGCTAACCACTTAGGCGCTTTAAAACCATGTGTCTAGTCTCTAATGAAAGATGGATAGGGATGTTGTTTAAGTTTTAAGGAATTGGGGGCCGACATCTAAGACAATTCCTATTTAGCCCCTTAACTTATGTAGGGTGATAAATGTCTAGAAATGCAATTAATATTTTAGACTCTTTTTAGTTTGTATCTAATGCAATGCATGCTAATTGACTCGAATTGACTCGAATGCATAAAATGAATATGAAGCAGTTTTAAAATTAGGCTTAGAAAATAGGTTTTTCCCTAGAGATTGCACAACTTCCCCTTGACAGAACTGCACCCTCATAGGTCAAGTGGTCTGCCAGAACCCGCAGGCGCGGAGGTGCCTAACAAGGAAGAGAAAGTATTAATATGTTTATGCTGACTCTCGGCGGTCCCGAGCTTACTTCTTAGATCGTTAGAGTTATTATGTGAGCCTAAAAGTTTTATTAGAATTTCAAGTAAAAGAATTTTGAGCGTACCCTTACAAAAAAAATCTCTCCGATTCGTATCCAGGTTAAAACAAAACACGGCATGCAAGGGCCCTAAAAAAAGCTACTGCACAAACAATGTAAACAAACAAATTTTAATAATCCAAATATAATGTCCAATGTCCATATTATACCCAGAATTTACAGAAAAGTAAAGTGGATGGGCACCACTGACAACAAACCCGGATTCTAATCCTAAGAATGACGCAAGTGATTTTTGAAATGGGATATACTGTTCTTTGAATCTTCATTTCTTCAATCTTTTCGTTCTGTCTTTTCTTCTTCTACAAACTTCTCAGGTCCGTCGGGTTCTGGATATCCAAATGAAAAGAAACTCATCCCTATGAGGGGAGGGGTATTTACTTTTCTATTTGGATATTGAATCATCCTAATTTGGCTTTCCAAATAAAAGAGAATAATCCTTTAAGGTATATTCTTCTTTCTTTAGTTTCCAAATTGGATGTAATATCCCACTTTCAAAATCACTTTCACATTTATGATAATTTTCAAATACATTTGCATTTATATTACATTTCACAGAAAAAGAAAGAAATTCTAGACCACCTGCAGGGTTATCCTAAGCAAAAATCATCCCAAGCAGTTATATATATGCATTTTAAATTAAATCAATTAGCCACACTTGGCCACACTCTTTCTTATTTGGGGGCTAAGCAACTGGAGTACCTGTGGCATTTATATAAAATTTTTGATTAATTAGCCCCCTTTTTCTGCCCTGCACGAGTGTGGCCACCTGCAGAAAATCATATTAACAATCCAGATCGCTCCTAACCTATGGGTAATCTAATCGTTAATCAAATCACAACACAGATTACAGTAAAAATAAATAAACAAACACACCAACATTTTACAACCAGCATGCAATAAAACTCGAGAAAAAGCCCGTCACAGTGCAATAAAGAAATAAACACCGGCCTAACCTAAAACTAGAGTTTGTTGTCCTAGCAAACAAATCTAAGTTTGTGTATTAGAAAGTGTGGTTTTGATATATCCTAAATCAATTATTATTTAAAAGAAAATTTTTAATTAATTAAATTTAATTTATTAAATAAATAAGTAAAAATAAAATAAAATAATAATAATAATAATGAATGTCACTAAATTTTCCATGTTATATGTTTCTACCCTAAAGTGTACATGCATCCTAAGTCTAAGTTTTCTAAGACCCGATCCTTAATTTTTGTCCTTAAGTGTCACTACTGTTGTATGGGATAAAAATTTGTTATTACTAACCCTTAGGACTTTGTGCGTGTGTAAAAGGGGTTTAGGGATCTAAGAGCAAAAAGTAATCCTAATTAAATTGAAGTTACTACAGGGACCTAAAAGGGAAGGTTTCGCACACCACATCAAGGGGTCCCTAAAGGTTTTCTATGTTTAGAAATACTCACAATCACCGGGGGCTACGACCCGGTGGTTCCGCCCGTAGCACCTCTACCCGGTTGGATAGAGGCGACTGACGCCTTTAGCTCCTTGTCCTTTGTTCCCTCGACCGGTATTGTTCCTCGTAATTCATGCAAATAAATAGAAGACAAGGATTAGAAAGCACATTTGATAATTACTAATAAAATAATTGAAATTTATTGAAAATAAAGACGTACCTTTCTTCGGGCTTGGACACCGGTTTGGTTGTATGTCCTTTTGGAACCATTCAACACTTTCACTTATCTCAAAATTCCAACATCTCATTTTTCAAAAATCAGTTTTATACTTTTCAAAACATAAACTTTTCCACTTTTCAAATTACTCACAAGTTACACTTTTCAAAACATGCTCAAACAAAAACTCCACTTCTCACATACACGATTTCATATTTTCTAAAATGCACAGAATTTTCACCTTCAACACACATACCTTCACTTCTAATATATATACAACTTTCACTATTTCAAAAAAATGTATACAAGTCCAAATACATCTCTACCTTCCAAAACATGCACAAGTTTTACTTTTAAAACCCATCATTTCACTTTCCAACATACACTCATACACGCATTTTCATATTCACTTTACTATTACATATCTACATATTTCATACTATTTTGTTTTTTTTTTAAACATACACACAAATTCACTTTTTAAAATCACACATTCCAATTTGTAAAACATACAAGTTCCAATTTCGAGAATATACACTTACCACAAAATTAAACACTTTACTTTTGCATGTTTCAATACAATACCTTTCTAACATACACTTACACTTTCACTTTTCAAACTTATACACAAAAATTTGTTTCACTATTCACCTTTCAAAACCACAAAAACTCATTTCAAAATCATATTTATTTTCTCTTTGAAAACGTATATATAATCCACCTTTTTAGAGTACACATTTATAACGCACTTTACTTTCCAATGTCTCACACAAAAAGCTTTCAAAACACACCATTCAAAATCCACACATTTTCATTTCAAAACTTACACTTTCCAACATAAATAATGAGAAAGAACAATTGATGCTAACTTACTCTTTCCAAAGACTTATGAAAATTCCCAATGTAGAACACACAAACTTGCATTTGAACCACTTATTCTCTAAAATTGAAATATGAAGTATAAGTAGAGATTTCAACAAACTTACTAATCTCACTTGAGTCTACCGACAATATACCATATTCATCAAGATTGTAATTTTTCATGATCATGAGTTATTAAGAAGAAGAAAATATACCAATGCTCTTTCAAAATCTCTATTATAGATAATTCAAACACAATTTCTATAAAGGGATAAACCAAGATTTCAAACAAAAGATCGTTGCTTTAAATGATAAGGGACGTAATCATACATGTAATACTTTTAAACTTTCTCTTTACAGTTAAAGCAACCAACATAAATAATCTTGACCATGAAAGATGCAGGTGATGAATCATTTCATATCTCTTCTATACATGCTCAAGAAACTTTTCAAAAGAGAAAATAAATTCTTAAACTTAACAGAAAATAAATGAAAAGAGCATCTCCAATCTAACAATTCAAACATTCAAGAATCGTTGAAAATCCAAACAAAATTGAGTTAAAAAAAATGAAAGAGAATCCTTCTCCTTGCAATAAGAGAAAACAATGGAAAGAAAAATTCTCACATTTTTAATCTAATATACTTTCTTCTCCTTCTAAAATGATAGCACTAAACTTTCTCAAATCACTTTTTCATCATTAAAATTGTTAAAAGGAAAAGAAAGAAGATGAATATGTAGAGGATATACTCAAGATTTAGAAGATCGCCGGCCTGCAACTGCTGTAGGAACGATGGAGGAGGTTTCGTATGGAGAGGAGGCTGATTTCGTGTAACTTGAAGAGGAGAGGAGAGCGGGTGTTGGAGTTCCTTGCCAATGGGGAGGAGGAGTTCTTGGACATGTCATGTATGAGAGGATGAGGGGCTTGGACGTTTTTTTTTTTTTTGGGTTGAGGGAGAGGGAGAGTGGGTGGTTATGGGTTGTTGCTGAACACTTTGACCGTGGACCGTTCGTTGGACATTTGAAGGCCTTAATGATTTCGGAATTTGGTGATCTTGGGCTCATTGGATTTGTCTCGTCGAGCCGTTCGATTCGAGTATAAGCTCGTCAAAATCGGAGACCGTTTGGTAACTCAAATTGCGGTTTGAACCTTCCAACAGCGCTTTGAGCCCTTGATTCGGACTCATTTGGGCTCGGATTGGGTTGAATTAGGTGTCATTGGGTTTGGAACGAGTTGATTTGAAGTTGAATTAGAATTGGATTGAATTTTATTTTGATTCGAGTCGAGTGATAGGTTCGAGTCAATGCTACGTCAGTGGGCGACCACCTAAGGGAAATCCTATGGGTGACGTCTACACTAGGCTAGGAAGACCTAGGTACTAGAGTCGATTCCGGAGAAATTGACCTCGAATAATGAGGTCAACAAGTATGATTAGTTCAAATAGCTTTAATTACACAATTAGCCATTTTAATAATTTTCAGAGTAGATTATCGTATAGTATGATACATATCGTACTGTATGATTAGTTCAAATAATTAATCTTATAATGTTTCTCTCTATCTCATTCCCATGAGTGTGTGTGCATAGTCACTATGCCAGCATACAACTTTACAGGACTTGACTAAAGAAATTAAAAAATATATAAATAAATTTTACATACACGTTCAGCATATCCTATTCTATCCAATCTTGAGCCCTGAATATTCATTGAGTGGTGTATGTTGTACCTAAAATGTTAGTACATAAAAAAGTAAATATGCACTATAAATACTATAAGACATAAATATGAAATTAATAATATTTGTTATCATCAAAATCATAAAATTAGGAGCACGAGTTGCAACATCTTTGTCTGGTGGTAAACTGACTAACTCCTCAGGAAATACATTCAAAAATTCCTGTACTATCTGGACATTAGAAAGAAGACCAAAATCTTTACTCTTATCCTAGACTGATGCTAGAAATACCATATAACCCTTCTTTCACAATCTATTTCCTTCCAGAGTAGAGATTAAACAGGATGGAACCCCTCTAACACCCTAAAATACATACCTCTTACTACCTAACAATAATGTAACTCACTTCTTTAAGCAATCAATTTTAGCCTCATATCGACTCAACTTGTCCATACCTAAAATAACATCATATGAGGAAATGAGTAATAAAATTAAACTAGATTTCCACTTTTTATTAGTAATCTCAATATTATAGAAATAAAATCTACTAGCTATCATACCATCTCCAATTGATAGAAAAATAGAAAGAGAAATATATAGTACAACTAAAGGCAAGTACAGTAAATTAAAGAAATGCTTGGGAGGAAGAAAAGAGTGACTAGATCTTGAATTGAATAAAATAAGACATGTCATATTATAAATATAAGTTGTACCTATCACTACATTTTAAGCATCATGAGCCTCCTATTGAGTCAAATTGTTTATGCGTGACTAAATTAGAGTTAGAGCAATAGTACTACCAGACTCTTTCTAACCACTACCAAATGGTATACCTTCTACCAAACTAGAATAACTACCTCAACCAGCATAACTCTTAGTAAATGTATGAAGTGGTATTGTCCTTGGTCTCCCTTCTAGTCTAATAAAACTCTCAGATCTAGGCTAGAATCATTGATCAAATCTTGCCTGTAAACACTCAACCATCCTGTGTCCAGCCTATCTACATCTAAAACACTAGCCAGTCATCCTACATTACTGACTGAAGTGACATCTATCACAACTCTGGCATACAGGTGCCCTACCAACAAAGAACTAGCAACACTGCCCCTACTCAGAGCTATCATAGGTGTAGACTCTCTATCTTTCTTGGACTCTCCAGGAGTAAATTTGCTCTTTTTCCCAGAATGCGATGTTTTCAATGAATCATGCTCAACAATCAATTTAAAATTCTTTTATTTAATTCATCAGATTCATCAAGTAATTAAATTTGATTGCTATCTAGTGTAGAATGATCCTTAACCAAAACATCATGCTCTTTTTGCAGATTCAGGAATTCTAGTTTCAGGCTAGCATGTGTTTTCATAGGTTTCCTATATATGATGAATGGATTTTATTAGAAACATCAAGTAATTGATCGTAGGTCAGTTCACATACCTCTTCTTGGTCAGACTGACCACGATGTTCATCTGCCATCAAACACAAGTTTGTAGTGTCCTCTTCAGCTTCAGTCTCAAAGGAGTCTGATGCAGAATCAGCCCAGAAAGCTTTTTGAATCTGTTTCTTGCCCTTCATAAACTTGGGTTTCTCCTCACCCTTCTCCTTGCTTGGGTGTGCCTTAAGTGTAAGACAGTCAGCTTTCATGTGTCCTAGCTTCCTGCATTTAAAGCAAACTGTATCAGAAGAACCTTTAAAGTTTTTACTATTCCTACCTTAATTCCATTTTTGATAGTTCTTGTGGTTTTTCCTTAGAAAGCTTTTGCATTGCCTAGTAATTAAGAAAACTTCATCGCTATCAGACCTGGAAGAATCAGTGTCCATATTATTAGCCTTTAGTGCTACAGTTTTCTCTTTCTTCTTCTCACCTGCATCAAGTTTTCTTTTGTTCACTCCTTGCTCATAAGCAATTAGTGATCCAAGTAAGTTATCGATAGAATAATTGTTCAAATCCTTGGATTCAGTAATAATAGTTATTTTGGCATCATAGGAAGAGAGAAAATATCTCAAGATTTTGTTAACCTTTTCATAGTTGGATTAGTTCTTTTCTTAAGGCATGCAGGGAGGTGACAATCTTTGTAAACTTAGTATACATGTCAGAAATTAATTCACTAGGTTTCATGCGAAAAAGTTCTTAGTCATGAAGTAAAATATTTAGTCTAGGTTGTTTAACTTCAGATGTGCCTTCATATGTAATGCATAATCTATTCCAAATTTCTTTACCAGTAGTGCACGTAGAGACGTGCATGTAGTCTTCAAATTTTAGTGCATAAAAAAAATAGTCCAAGTATTTTGCATTCAGTTGAGCTAAGTCTCGATCATCAAAAGTCCATTCGGCAAAAGGAAGTTTAGTTTTAATATTATTAACAAGTCTAAAATGTGTTTCATAGCCATCTTTAACAAGCATCCACATGCGAAAATCTATAGATTGTAAAAAGGTAGACATGTGAGTTTTCCAAAAATCAAAAGGTATGTTATCAAATAATGGAGGTCGTGTAATCGAATAACCTTTTTCAGTGTTGCGATTCCCAAAGTTAGCCATGGATAAAATTCAAAAGTTTTTAAACTTGATTTTTAAATCCCGCTCTAATAACACTTGAAAGTTTGATAGGGATGTTAGGCCCTTATGAACTAGCCCTAGGCTAACCAAGAGGGGGGGGGGGGGGGAATTGGTAGTTTTAAAAATTCCTAAGAAAAACACTATTTTGAATGTTTTAAAATAAAAACAATTGCGCCCAAGCAGTTAATTGCAGTAAAGTAAAGTGCGGAAAATAATTAGAAAGTGCACACTAGAATTTATAGTGTTTCGGTCAACTTGACCTACGTCCACTCCCGGAGCCTCCCCTCCAGGTATTGCACTAAAACACAATGACTCTCCTTTTGCCCCAAAAGTAAGGTGGAGAAGCTTTTACAAAAACTCCTTTTCACCAACCCAGTGAGGCAGAGAACCCAGACTCCTTTGCTTCCTTCGGAATTTGGCAGAGAACCCATACTACTTTCACTTCCTCTTGAAGCAGGAAGAGAACCGTACCTCCTTTTGCTTCCTCCTGAAGCAGGCAGAGAACCTTGACTTCTTACAGACGATCCTTCCCACAGAGCCACCAAAAGATAATGGACGACGACTGAAGAAGTTGACTTGAATCCTTGCTTGGAGTAACCTTTGTGAACACCTCACAAACTCACAAGATCCTTTCTCTCTCACACAAGCTCTCCCTCTCCCTCTCAAATCTCTCTCAGGAAAGGACAGCGGCAAAAAGCTTATTCAATAATATTAAAAAAAGCTTAAATAGAAGGGCACAAAAATTGCCTTAAAATTCAACTTTCCATCAAAGATCGTCCAGGACGATCGAAGGATTGTCCTGTATGATTAGTGTAAAACTTCACCTTCTGGCCTGGATGATTTGTCTCCTCTGGACGATTAGAAGATAAGGTTTGTTTAGATCATCCGTGATGATCCTGTGATCGTCTGGGATGATCCTGCAATCATTCGAGACGATTAGTTCAATTTTGGAAAATTGTCAAGAGAACTATTCGGGTCGTCTAGGAGAAAAGGCTGGATGACCTAAAGGAAAATACTTGATCGGCTGGGACGATATGTCTATCATCCCGTATAATTAGTTCAAAAACAACCAATATCATTCGGCATACTGTTCGGGTCGTCAAGGACAAACATGTTGTACGATTGAAAATGACTTGATCATCTCAGATGATATTTCTATCATCTGATATAATTAGTACAAATAAGCCTATATCATCTAGCACATTATTGGGGTCATTCAGGTCAAAGTCATCTGGACGATGAGGATTTTTAACAGATCATTCGGGATGATCTTGCAATTGTCCGGGATAATGTGTTCAATAAATTAATCCTTGATTGCTTTCCTTAAATACCTGACTAATTTAGGCATGATTGCATTAAATCATCCAATACGATTAGACCAAGATTCTAAAAATAATAACTTGCCTAAATCATCCTAGCGGCTGAGAGTTTCTGATTTTAGCTTATCGTCTCGGGTGATGAGAGGATCGTCCAAGACGATCTGCTTAATCAGTCCGACCTAACATGACAGCCCTAATTAGAGTTTTTATTTATAATGGATCATCCAAGATGATATGGAGATTGTCCAGGATGATATGATCAAAATAGAGCAGAAACTCTAATTCATTAAAAATCTCTCCCTGAGTGTGTGTGTGCAAGGTCACAGCTTGGGGATCAATTACATTACATTTGACTCAAGAAAGAGAAAAAATACATTTAAACACACACAGACTTGATCTTGAGTTGGCTCAAATTGCATTTGATCTTTTGTACCTGAAAGGTTAGCCAATCAAACAGAAAACAAAAATATTTATTATCATCAAAACTATAATCCTTAAATCCAGGTTTGCAATAATAGGTACTATTGGTGCACCAAGAGCACTGATAGCTCTATCATCAGCATTATTTATTGATCTTTCATTATATGCTCTTTTTTCTATAGTCTTCAATCCTTTAATCAACCTACTCTATCCTGCTCTGGAATTATCTCTTCCTCCAAATTGTCTTTGAGGATAATCTGCTATCTTGTGTCCTTACTGTCTGCATCAAAAACATCATCCTATAAAAATGTAACACTGATCTGAATGTATTTTTCCATAATGAATATATTAATTGTTGTTGCTAGTAGATGTTGCTGATCTAGATTCCCTCAAATCACTATATATACTTTTCTTATCACTTTTACTTTCTTTATCCCTATTTGATTCATCTATGGTACTCCTACTTATATCATATGTGAAGCCCATATCAAACTTTGTTTCCATTACTAACAAATCTATCTCTATCAGTCTGGTTTATTCCATAGCTAAAAAAACTCATGAATTCGTAAAGGCACTAGCAGTTGTCTCAACTTTGAGTTCAATCCTTGTAGTAAACTGCATATTTTTTCTTTTGCAGTAGAAATAAAATGAGGAGTGTAATTAGCCAATGTAGTAAATTCAACTTCATACTACATCACATTATTACGTCTCTATTTCAATCTTATGAAAGCTTCCTGCATCTATTATTGGGCTGAAGGAGGTATAAACCACATCCTGAACACAATTCTTCCCAAGTGTCTCACCATTAGTTTTACCCTAAAATTTCTATCATTGTTATCAAACCTACCATCTCATAGCCTCTGCTTCAAACAAAAACACTTCTAATGGTACCTTTTAGTTCTTTAAACAATATATGTTGTTAAAGATCTTCTCTATCCTCAATAAACAATGTTATGTAGCCGGGGGTTCTACAACTCCTTTGAATAGTGAGGGCTTTAGTTTATGAAATATCTATAAATGCTTATGTCCCTCATCTTCCTTATTACCAAATACTTTCTCTGTGTATCACCCATTACATTTGCTAGAACACAGGCCAACTGCATAATATGTCTAATGGAATTAGAGCTGCACTATGTTATTCATTGGACATATTTTTCTCTACCTTACCCATTTTACCTATTCACTTACACACCCCTATCTGAATAATTCACACATGCAATCAATTATGTATGAAAAATAATTCATCTTAATTTATCCAATCTACCTGACTCACAAACAATTCTTATAATTCTGGTTTTTAATTCAATGCTTTCAATAACTATTTCCCTAATACCAAGATTATCACATCCTAGAATCTAATTTAGAAGAAATATTTTTTTATCTTTTAATATAATAATAATCAGAGCTATCTAATTTCTTTTATCAATAGTATAGATATTAACAAAATGAATCTATAGATCAAAATATCAATATATATATATATATATATATATATTCATACTCTAAAAATGATATATAATAGTCAAGAGTTACACAATTGTAACATACAGTCTATCTACTCCTGACTATAAAGGAAAAAAAAACTAAACAAAAATAATAGAAAAAACCTATAGATTCTTGTAATTGATCAGTCTCAAAATCCCTATCCTCTTCTCTGAGCTGAAATCATTTAAACTGTTGTAATCCATTAGCTCGAGTTTGTGTTTTGATAATAACAAATATTATTGGATTATGTTTAGTTTCACTTGTATTTTAAAATTGAATATCTTTTCTATGTGTACTAATATTTCAGGTTCAGCATGCACCAAGTATCATCAAAGAATTAGGACTCAAGACTAGGTAGCATAAGTTTAATTTATGCAAGAGTCTATACTTTTTATTTTCTTGAGTCAATCAATATAAAAATGTTTATGTTAGCTTAGTAGTCATGTACACACACATAGGGGGAGTGAAATTAAATATTTTAATTTTTCTAAAGATTGTATTGGATGATCAATATCATACGATATGATTTGTGTAATCAAAAATTATTTAAAATGTTTAATTAAGTAAGAATAAAATTGAAATAAAATATAAATAATCATACTGTAGAGCCACTTAATTATAAAGGATGATCATATATTTTAAGAAACCCCACTGTTAATTAAATTAAGAATTAATTTGGATTTAAAATTTTTTATATTCATGTTGTACGAACATAATCGTAATGTATGAGGCTTTAAAATATTGCCTAATTTAATTTTGTGATTAATCAATCAAATCTAGCTTAATTATGATTTAAGATTATATTGAACGAACTGGATCATACTAGACGATCAATAGAGATAATTTTTTTTTTCATCTAAGGGATTATCCTGGATGAACTATGATTTTATTTAACTAATCATATAGTACTACTGTTCATTCATATAGTACGATCAGTGAAGAATTGAGTTGATCGTGCTGTACTAATTAGAAATTGTACAATAATTGAACTAATCATATTATATGAACAAAGATGATAGAATTGAATGAATAAGATTTTCTAATGCTGAGTATTTAAACTTTCTTAATAGATTTTGTAAGAGTCTTTGGCAGTCATTGGGTTATGTCTTCTATGAGAAAGCATTAAAGAGATGAATTTGAGCTAGGGAAAGAATGGGTGAAGTTTGATAGAGAGAAAGAGAGAGAGAGAAAAGATCCTTGTGGATTCATGGGAGTATGAGAGGGTATTTTCATACGGTTGCTCCAGTGAACTTGTACATGAGTTCCTCCATGATTTAAGGCCTCTCTTGAGAGAATCTTTGGGAAGAAGACCCCTTTAAGGACAAAAAACCCAGCTATTCTGCCGCACCAGGGAAGGTGAAAGTAATTTGGTTTTCAACTGCACCATTAGTGTAAGCGATTCTTGTAAAGGCTTCTTTGCCTTGCTGTGAGAACAAAAGGAGAGACACAAAAGAGTTTAGTTTAATACACAGATAGGAGGAAACCAGGGAGATGATGTAGGTTAAGGTTGAACGAACCTCTATAAATCATTGGTGTGTTTATTTTTTTATTTTATTTTCTACATTATATTCTCTTGTATATTTATTTTCATGTAATCTAGTTTGTGTTGTGATTATTGAGATGTAAGACCTGTGACTGATTGAGGTTATTTTTTAGTTGAGAAAGAAATAAAAATAAAAAAGAAAAAGGACAAAAAATATATTTATTTTTTTAATAAAAATCTAAAAGATAAAAAAAATTACTTTTGCTTCATTATATACTTCGTCCTAATTTTGATTCTAATTTGTGAATTTGATTAAAACTTTCATAAAAAATTTTTTTGAAAAAAAATTCAAATATTAATTCATCCCCCTCTTGGTGTGTCTTTCATAGTTCAAGTGATTTAATAACCATCCCTTAAAATTTTGTAAATCACATATAAAGAGCTAAAAAACCCATTAGATCACTAAATCCTACAATTGAACTCAAAGTACGATAAAAAAGTAGTATGCATGCCATCAGTCAGTTCATAACAGTAGTAGTTAATATGTATTATAAATCTTGGCCCAAGTACTGTGATTTTGATGATAACAAAAATTATTATTTCTTTACTACTGCTATCATTGCATATATTTATTTTGTTTGCCCTGCTTATTAACCTTTCATATGCACAAGTTAACTTGCAACGCTAATCATCTCAAGATTGGGTAGACTAGGGTTGAGTCTGTCTGTAATTTTAATTTCAATATACTTTTTACCTTTCTTGAGTTAAGTCATGTATCTGGTGGACCCCAAGATAAGTAACCTTGCACACACACACTCAAGGGGGTGAGTTAGTGAGTTAGAAATTTTTTTATTTTTTAACTATTTGTATAGTACGATTTAAATCATACTGGATGATTAGTTGGCCTAATTAGGGCACCCAATATTAAATGAGACTAATTAACTAATAATACTGGATGATTTAGATCATCTAGGATGATTAATTATAGACATGAAAAATAGCCGCCAGTCATAATTTAAGCAATATTTTAATCTTCAATTTTTATTTTAATCATATAAGATAATATAAATCATCCTAGATGATTTATGCCAATCATGCCTGAATTGATCCTATAATTAGGGGACTAATTATGGTTAGATTGAACGATCAGATTCTACAGGATGATATATGAAGATCTTATTTACCGATCTTTAATATTTTATGGGACGATCCCAATTGTCCAATATGAAAATTATAATTTTCTTCTAATCATATAAGCTATCATACTGGACATCCCGAATGATTTACAGGATGATATTTTAATCGCTGGTCATCATCCCATATCATACTAGATAATCAATACAATTTCTTGAACTAATTATCCCAGATGATCGCAGAATTGTACTGGACGATCAGTACAAATACTTGAATTGATTGTACAGGGCAAAGCTGATCGTACTGGCTAAACGAGCTTTTTTGTACTGATCGTACAGGTCGATTGATTGTCCTAGATGATCAATAATGGCAAGTTAAAATTAGGGCTTCTTTTGGAGGCTCTCTATTTAAGCTCTCTCGTAGTCTCTTGAATAATCTTTTGTTGTTGTAATGATCTGAGAGAGAGCTTAGAAAAGGAAGAGAGAGGGCTTGAGAGAGAGAAATCTTTATGGGGGGGAGTCATGAGGGATTCACAAAGGTTGATCCTAGAAAGGTTACCACTATCTTCTTCAAGTTGTTTCTTTGGTTCCTTGGTGGCTCTGGGAGAGACTTTCATCAGCATCAGATCTAGGTTCTATGCCTACTCCAGGTGGGAGTAAAAGGATTCCAAGGTTATCTGCCTACTCCAAGAGGGAGTAAAAGGATTTCAAGGTTCTTTGCCTACTCCAGGAGGGAGCAAAAGGATTTTTAGGTTCTCTGCCTACTCCAAAAGAGAGTAAAATGATTCAAGGTACGCTACCTCACCAGATAAGTGGATAAATTGTAAGGGCTTCTCTACCTTACTGTGGGGGCAAAAGGAGATACACTACTTTTAGTGTAATACCTGGAAAGGGAGGTTTCTAGGGAGAGGAAGTAGGTCAAGTTGACTGAATCATTATAAATCTGGTATGTTCTTTCTATTCACTTTTTTATATTTAATTTTTGTATTTTTTTGTGAATTATTTTATGTTTAAAATCTCTAAAACTTTTGTTATTGTGAAAGTGATCTGCTTTCGTATCAAGGGGTTTTTAATTTTTCATCTATTAAAGAATTTTTAAAATAGCCAATTCACCCCCCCCCCCACGCCGCGCTCTTGGTTAGCCTCGGGCTAGTTCTATAGGGTTTAATAACCCTCATAAACTTGCAAGTGGTATCAGAGCATGATTCATAAATTAAGTTTTAGAAAACTTTTAGAAAAAGATTTATGGCTAACTTTGGTAATCATAACACCGCAGAAAGATATTCAATCACTTGACCATTTTTATTTGATAATATACCTTTGATTTTTGGAAAATTTGCATGTCCACTTTCTTACAATCAATTGATTATCACATGTGGATGTTAGTTCAAGTAGGATATTATGCACCCTTTAGATTAGTGAATGGCATTAAAATTGAACTTCCTTTTTCTAAATGAGGCATAGAAGATAAAGGTTTAGCCCTACTGAATGTTAAATATTTGAACTATTTTTTTGTGCTTTAAAATCTGAAGATTATATCAGTGTTTCTACATGTTCAACTGGTAAAGAGATTTGAGACAAACTCTGCATTACTTATGATGGAACTAATGAAGTGAAATAATCTAGGCTAAACATCCTACTTCATGATTATGAACTTTTTCACATGAAACATAGTGAATCTATTTCTGAAATGAATACTAGGTTCACTCAGATTGTTATATCACTACATACCTTATGAAAAGAGCTTACAAATTATGAAAAAGTTAACAAGATTCTTCATTGTTTACCTTCTTCCTATGATACAAAAATCACTGTCATTACTAAATCTAAAGATCTGAATGTTTATTCCATTGATAACTTACTTGGGTCACTCATTACCTACGAGCAAGGAGTGAGTCAAAGGCAGCTTGAAGTAGGTGAAAAGAGAAGAGAAAAAATTGTAGCCTTAAAGGCTAATGATTATGATAGTTACTCTTCTGGACAAGATGATGATGACATTGCTTTGATGACTAGTAAATTCAAAAGCTTTCTAAAAAAAAGCAAAAGCATCATCAAAAATGGAACAAAGGTAATACAGGTAAAAATTCTAAAGTTTCTTCTAACATTATATGTTTTGAATGCAGGAAGCCAGGGCACCAAAAGTCTAATTGCCCAACTCTTAAAGCTCACCCAAGCAAGGAGAAGGGTGAATAAAAGCCTAAGTTCAAAAAAGGCAAGCAAATGATTTAGAAGGCTTTCTGGGCAGACTCTAGATCAGACTATTCTAAAACTAAAGCAGAAGAGGAGGTAACCAACCTGTGCTTAATGGCAGATGATCATCTTGATCATTCTAATCAAGAGGAGTTATGTGAGCTTATCTATGATCAACTATTCAAAGTTTCTGAAAAATTCCATTCTTCATATTGGAAGCTTAAAAAGTTACATGCAAGCCTCAAATTTGATTTTTTAAATTTGTAAAAAGAGTATGAATGCTTAAGAAAAGATCACTCCACTCTAGATAGAAATCACATGGCTTTGCTAGATGATATTGATATCTTAAACAAGAAGCATTCTAATTAATTAATGAGCATGATTCCTTAAAAGCATCCCGCATGGATTTAGAAAACTCATTTAAGAAATCAAAGGCATGTATAGATGAAGCAAGTGATAGGGAACTTGCATTAAAATTTGAAATTTCAATTCTTAAAAGTGCAAACCAATTTTTACAAATAAAGTTAAATGATTTCCATGAAAATAAAACAAACACCTACACTTGCACAATTACATAAGCCATCACCACAGCATGCATCATTTAAACCTAGGAAGTGGCACCATCACTCACATAGATTAGCTAACCATTTTCCTGGTGTCAGATGTTTTTATTGTGGCATGCTAGAATACATCTCCCGCACTTGCACTATCCACCGTATAACACATTTGGTGTGGAGACAAAATTGCATAATTCATAGCATAGCATGAAAACATTTCATCCCACATTCCATAAGATTGAACCCAAACTTCTTTGGGTTCCCAAATCTGACATCTAATGATTTTGTATGAGTGCTCTCATAAAAAGCCTCGTTAGAGCATGTGGTACCTGGATAGTGGATGTTCAAGGCACATGATTGGAAATGCAAATTAATTCATTTCATTGGAGGCTAGGGAAGGAGACAAGGTGACACTTGGAGATAACACCACCAAGAGAGTGGTGGGCTCGGTTATAATTGGTAATTCAAAAAATTTCATCATTGAAAATATTTTACTTGTAGATGGCTTGAAACACAATCTACTCGGTATCAACCAGCTCTGTGATAAAGGCTTCAACATAAACATTCTGTCAACCAGCTACATAATAAGCTTAAATAACAAAACTATTTTATAGGGAAGGAGAATAAATAATGTCTACTTGCTTGATCTTAATTACATTAATCTGATACTACTCTTTGCTTAAAAATAATTATTGATGATTCCTGGTTATGACATAGAAGATTGGGTCATGCAAGCATAAAAAGCCTTAGAAAAATCATCCAAACAGACTTAGTGAGAGGAATTCTTAAACTAAAGTTCACTAAGGATCACCTGTATGATGCCTGTCAATTAGGGAAACAAGTTAAATCATCCTTCCACTCAATCAAAGACATTATCACTAGCAAACCCCTAGAAACCCTTCACATGGATCTCTTTGGACCTGTCAGCACTCAAGTCTAGGAGGAAAATTCTTTGGGTATGCAATTGTTGATGATTATTCAAGGTTAACTTGGGTTAGATTCCTATTTCATAAAAGTGAATCATTCGAGGAGTTTAGGTCTTTCTCCACTTGGATTTAGAGGAAACTAGGTTGTGAAATTCTAACCATTCATAGTGACCATGATGGAGAATTTGAGAATGAAAAATTTAAATCTTACTGTAAGGAGCAAGGGATTGTCACAACTTTTTAGCTCCTAGGACCCCTCAGCAGAACGGGATAGCTGAAAGAAAAAACATGACCCTGGTAGAAACCATTAGAGCAATATTAGTTGAATACACACTTTCTAAACACTTTTAGACAGAAGCGATGAATACAACCTATAATATTCTGAATAGGGTCAATGTTAGATACAAGCTGAACAAGACACCTTATGAAATGAAAGATCATGACGGGTGTTAAACCCTATAGAACTAGTCCCGAGGTGAATCAAGAGAGAAGGTGAATTGGATATTTAAAAACTTCTTTAAATAAAAAGAAAAGTCTTTTTATAACATACAACATAAATGAATTAAGTCAATAATAAAAATGTTAATCAGAGATTTCTCCTAAGCAGTTAATCGCAGTAAAAATAAAGTGTGAAAAATAATCAGAAAGAACATACCATAATTTATAGTGGTTCGGTCCAACTTCGCCAACGTCCACTCCCAAGAATCTCCTGTTCTAGGTATTGCATTAAACTTTTAGTGACTCTCCTTTATCCCCCACAACTAGGTAGACAAGCCCTTACAAAATTTCTTCCACCTCCCCCGGTGTGGTAGAGAACCTGAAATACTTTTCACCCTCCTAGTGAGGCAGAGAACCTGGAATCCTTTTTCACCCACCTGGTGAAGGCAGAGAACATGGTTCTTTGACATCAAAGAGATCTTTTTCTTATCAAAAATTCCCTCGAGATAAACCTTGAATTTGATGGTACTGAGGTGCAAGCTTGCTAGAGAAACCGTGTGAAACCCCCTCCAAACTCCCTTAAAACCCCCTCCAAGGATCTTCTCCCTCTTAAACTCCACCACTTCCTCTCTTCCTTTCAAATTCTCTCTTCAAGATTTCTCCAGAAAAATGAAGACTCAATGCATGCCAAAGACATATACCAAGTACCATGACAAACCTTAAATAAATGGCTTTAAAAAACTCTAAAAAAATAATTAAGGCACCAAATATGATCAAGGATGATCATGAGATCGTCCTGTATGATCAGTACAAAAAGGCTTTTCCAGTCAGAACATCCAACATAGTCCTGTACGATCAGTACAATAATTTGTATAGATCTTGTATGATGATCCTACGATCATCCAAGATAATTAGTTCAAGTTGGTTGGCAATCAACATATCATCCAACAATAGTATCAGGACGTTCAAGATTATAGCATGTATGATCATAGGAAAATATCATCCAGTATAATAAAAATATCATCCAGGACAATCTAATTGAATAATTTAACCATAGTTAGTCCCCTAATCATAAGATCAATTTAAGCATGATTTGTATTGATCATCCAGAATGATTGAGATCGTCCAGGACTATTAGAACAAAATTTGAATCTAAAATCCTTGCCTAAATTATCATTGCCAACTATTTTCCAAGATTATAAAGGATCATCTAGGATGATTTAAATTATCCAGTACGATTAGTTTAATGTGCTGATCATCCTGGACAATCCCGAGATTTTCTAGTACGAGTAGTTCGAAAACTTAAACTTCTGGTCGTGACTAGATCTCACTCCCCTGAGCATGTGTGTGCATGGACACCAAGCTAAAAAGAACCTTTACAGGACTTGACTCAAGAAATTAAAATTACATTAATGAATATTACAGACTTTTTATAGCATAACCTATTCTACCCAATCTTGTGCTCTGATTCTTCATTGGATGGTGCATGGTGTTCTAGAAATGTTAGTATACACACAAATAAAAATAAAATGAAAATAGTATTAAACAAAAAGATATGAGCCATAATATTTGTTATCATAAAAAATATAAACTCATAAGCTCGAGTCACAACAGTCTCCCCCTTTTTGATGATGACAAACATTATTGGTTAAATTTGCAAGCAAAAAATATTTTCTTTGTCTCCCCCACACTAAGATAAAAAATTTAATAAATAGAGAAAAACATAATTTTCTTTTTCTTTTTTAATTTTTAATTTTAAGATAATATAAAAAAAATAAACCAAAAAATATAAACAAAAAAAATACAATACAAAAATAACAGTATGTTTTTCCCCTTTGACATTATCAAAAAGAAGAGGAGCAAAGAAAATAAAACAAATAAAAAGTAGGCTAGAAGATCAAACAGTCCCTGATCTGGTGAAGGTGATGTTTTAGAAGAATCAATTTGTAATTTCAAAATTTGAGAAAGTTACCTCTTGATTTTATTCAAAAACTTAGTAAGGCATGTATTGACTATGCATAATCTAAGAAAGGTTAAAAATTCAGACACTGTTAATCTAAATTCATGTTCCTTAAGGGCTAACAAACTTTTTAAAGCAAATATCTAAATCAAGGAACAAATTAGAGAAAAAAATAAATCTTTTCAAAACTCATTTCATGAAATATATCTAATAGAAGATTAATGAAAAAAGGTGAATCAAAAGTCATGATTTTCAAACTCAAGTATTAAAAATATTAATAGATATAATGATTTTCTTAAGATTTAAGAAGTACAAGAAAGGTAAGCTAACTCATTGTGGCTCATTTTATACATCTTTATTAGTTTTTGGCGCACTTTGTGCATCTTTTGATTTTTAATACACTTTGTGTATCTTTTCATTTTGGCAATATTGCGCATCATTTTAGCTTTGGGCTCATTTTGTGCCTCTTTTCTTTTTAAAAATATGCTTCCTTTCTGCAATATTAAAGATTAGAGCAAACCTAATCTAGTGACAAAAATGAATAACTTGATTAAAAAAATAATGAAGTGGATTCAATAACTTGCAAAAGATCCCTATGTGATAGAGAAAATGTAGGGAGATGAAAAATTTTATTTTTAAATGTAATTAATAATTTGATGAAAATTTTGAATCAAAAGTAAAATATCCATTAAAGAAATGAGATAGACAGACAAAAACATGAGTTTCCTTCCTTTGAATGATTTTAGAGAAGTCAACCATAACTTACATAAAATTTCAAGAAAACAGGAGGTAAATTTTTCAGTTTTAAAAAAAATTATCTTTGAAAAATGATTTGATTTTCTAAAGTGTATACGAAACAAAATGTGATATGTGTGTATTGATCAAAGAAACTACATAAACAACATAGAGACTAATTTAAAATTTAAAAGAAAAACATAAAATAATTTGAAAAATCAAATACAAAAAAAACACAGAAAATAAATATAAACACAACTAAAAAAACATGCACGCATACAAAAACAAATAAACACATAAACAAGGCTTTAAACATCATCTTGCTCCTGATCTAATGATTTAGAAGATAAGTCTACCTAGGAGATTTTTTGCTTTTCATTATTTGCCCTTTTTGCAATTTTCTTAATTTTACCCTTTTCCTTTGTAGGAATATTTTTTAAGTTTGGGCACTCATTTTTCATATGTCTGGATTTCCTACATCTAAAGCAAATAACGTTAGAGGAAATCTTAGCATTCTTATAATTTTTTTCTTTGTTTCACTTTTGTTGAAGCTTATGCTTGTGCTTTAGTAGACTTTTAATTTATTTATCATTGATGCTAATTCTTTACTTTCATCATCTACTAAGCCACTTTCATCCATATCTTCAGCATTTAGCACTATCATTTTACCTGATTTCATAAGTTTTTGACTCACAATTTGCTCGTAGGCAATGAGTGAGCCAATTAGATTATCAATAGAATAATCATTCAAATTTTTTTATTCATAAATAGCAACAACTTTGGCATCAAACTTTTAAAGTAGACAACGTAGAATTTTATTGACCTTTTTCAAAGTTTAAAAATTCTTTACCAAAAGCATATAATGATGTCACAATTTGAGTAAACCTAGTATACATGTCTAAGATCATTTCATAAGGTTTCATGCTAAATAGTTCATAATCATGCATTAAGATGTTCAATTTAGATTGCTTGACTTCACTAGTACCTTCGTATGTTGTCATAATTTATCCCAAATTTCTTCCCAGTAGTATATATAGAGATTCTCATGCAATCATCAGATTTCAAAGCACAAAAAAATAGTTCAAACACTTAGCATTTAATTGTGCATTAATTTGTTCTACTCTACTCCATTCATTAAAAGGGATAATAGTTTTAATGCCATCTATAATACATGACGGTATAGAATAACCAATTTCAATCATATTCCATATTCAACAATGTATTAATTTTAAGAAAGTAGACATGCAAATTTTCTAAAAATCAAAAGTAATATTTTCAAATAAAGGTGGTCGGGTGATTGAATATCCATCAGCATTATTATGATTACAAAAATTAGCCATTGATAAGAATTCAAAAGCTTTCAAAAACTTAATTTATGAATCCCGCTCTGATACTACTTAAAAGTTCGTGAGGGGTGTTAAACACTATAGAACTAGTCCCGAGGCTAACCAAGAGGGGGGTGAATTGGATATTTAAAAACTTCTTTAAATAAAAAAGAAAAGTCTTTTTATATCTTGCAGCAGAAATGAATTAAATCAATAATAAAAATATTAATCAGAGATTTCACCCAAGCAGTTAATCATAGTAAAAATAAAGTGCAAAAAATAATTAGAAAGAGCACACCAGAATTTATAGTTGTTCGGTCCAACCTGACCTACATCCACTCCCAAGAACCTCTCGTTCCAGGTATTGTAATAAACCTTTAGTGACTCTCCTTTTTCCCCCACAGATAGGCAGAGAAGCCCTTACAAAATTTCTTCCACCTCCCCCGGTGCGGCAGAGAGCCTGAAATCCTTTTCACCCTCCTGAAGAGACAGAGAACTTAGAATCCTTTCATACCCTTTTGGTGAAGGCAGAGAACCTAGTCCTTTGACAACAAAGAAATCTTCTTCTTCCCAAAACTTCCATCAAGATGAACCTTAAATCTGATGGTACTAAGGTGTAAGTTTGCCGGAGCAACCATGTAAAACACCCACCACACTCCCTTGAAACCCCCTCCAAGTATCTTCTTCCTCTCAAACTCCACCCTTTCCTCTCTCTCTCTTTCAAGTTCTCTCTTCAAGCTTTCTCCAAAAGAACAAAGAATCAATGCATGCCAAATAAACTTACCAAGTGCCTTTACACAGCTTAAATAGAGGGCTTTGAAAAACCCTAACTGTTGAGTCTAGTAATTAGGTTGTTAAGCCTAAGTGAATGTCCAACGGCTACCAAGAGGGGGGTGAATTGGTAGTTTTAAAAAACAAAGTTAAAATTTAAGACCCCTTTTTATATATTATTGAACCGAAATAAAATCTCTTTTAAATTTTGTAGAAAAAGGTTTTTCAACCACAGAGTTTTTTAAACTGAAATAAAAAGTGCGAAAACGTAAAAAAGTAAAGTAAAAGACACCAGATTTATAGTGGTTCGGTCTATAACCAGACCTACATCCACTCCCCAGAGGCACCCTCTGAGTATTGCACTAATACCAATAGTGACTCTCCTTTTGCACCCACAGCAAGGCGGAGAAGCCTTTACAACACACTCTTTTCACCACTCCCCGGTGCGGCAGAGAACCGTCCGTCCTTTTACACAATACCCAGTGTTGGCAGAGAACCGTCCGTCCTTTCACACTATCCCCAGTGTGGGCAGAGAACCCTTCGTCCTTTCACACTCTCCTAGTGTGGGCAGAGAACCCTTCGTCCTTTCACACTCTCCTAGTGTGGGCAGAGAACCCTTCGGCTGTTCACACTCTCCAAGTGTCGGCAGAGAACCCTTCGGCTGTTCACACTCTACAAGTGTCGGCAGAGAACCGGATCTCCTTGATAGATCTTCTCACAAGAATCTAGAAGGAAGAAAGAAAAGAGTGAAGTAATCTCAATTCACAAGTAGAGACTCTTACCTTTGAAATCCAAGTGAAGCCTTCTCGCTTCAGTGGTAGAAATCCTCCCTTGAATGCTCTCTTCAACTCTCTCCTTGTCTATTCTCTCAATAGGCACGAAGATCAAATGACAAAAATATTGGGTGGCAGTCTAATTTGAACTATTTATACAAAAGATAAGAAAAACCGCCCAAAAACTGCAAGTATTCAATTCTGTACGCAGTGGATCGTCCTGTACTATCGTGGATCGTCCTGGACAATTTTACTTAAACGATCTGAAACGACCCTATTTGAATATGTGTACGAAATGTCTTCGTACAGCTGATCGTCCTGTACGAACTAGGTTCGTCCAGTATGAACGGTTATTACAAGGTCGATTCTAGAAACTGCTGAAAACTATCCTAAGTCGGTTAATCGTTTGGACGAAAATATATTCGTCTGGACGAAATTTTTACAGAGCACTGATCGTCCTGTACGATAATTTATTTCGTCGGGACGAAAAATTTCCCGAGGACTGATCGTCCTGGACGATAATTTATTTCCGTCTGGACGAAAATTTTCCCGAGGACTGATCGTCCTGGACGATAATTTATTTCCGTCTGGACGAAAATTTTCTTGAGGATTGATCGTCCTGGACGATAATTTATTTCCGTCTGGACGAAAATTTTCCCGAGGACTGATCGTCCTGGACGATAATTTATTTTCGTCCTGGACGAATAGGACTTAGAAAAAATTTCAAGCAAGTTTCTATTCGTTCCAAATGCTCTATAGGAGATAACTGTCTGATCGTCCAGTACGAACAGAATATCGTCCTGTACGATCAGTATAAATTCTACATGATCTCCTTATGTGTGAATGTTTTGATTTTCTCAACATACAATCACTCCCTTTCAATTTGATTTCTAAGAAAAGTGCAAGCTTCAAATTTTACAAAGTATCTCATGCTGAATTTAATTTGAAGTCTTCGTAGTCTGGAGTTCATTTTTCCTGAAATGTCAGTACACACAAGAGCAAATACAATTCTTCCAAAATTGTTAGGAGATAACTACACATTTGAACAATAATGTTTGAAATCATCAAAACTTTATAAGTTGCAAAAATGAAAAGCATGTAAATAGCAACTATCTTAACAATCTCCCCCTTTTTGATGATGGCAAAACAATTATTGTTTGTATGATTTTAATTTAAACAAATCTTTCTATCTCCTAAACTCCCCCTGAATTGATGAATACATGAAAATAAGGAGGCAATTTGAAGCAAAAAAAAAATTTATTTTTCAAAAAAAATAACTAAAATAAACTAGAAACTCAAACATACAAACATATGAACAAACAAAGCATACAAACATAGCATACAAACACAATGATTTCTCCCCCTTTTTTGACAACAACAAAAAGTGAAGAAGAAATAGACAAGAAATGTAAGTAATTGTATGAAATTCATTGGAACATTTAATCTAAATGGTGATTGTTACAAGGTATGCAATTTTAAAACTAAAAACATTAGGTGAATCATAGAAATTCATGAAATTTAAAAAGTGATATAACATTGTAAGTAAGAAAAATTTAGCAAAGACATGATTCAATTTAGACATTCCAATATAGAAAATCATTACTAGAGATATGAAGAAAAATTCGATATTTCAAAGTTCAAAAGAATATAAATGAACATAAGATCAATTTGAATTAAGAGATTGAAAGAATTTGGAAAGAAGAGAATTACCACAAGTGGCGCTTTGCGCACTTTTTCATATAGCTGGCACATTTTTGTGCATCTTTCTTTATTGGGCTTATTTTGTGCCTCTTTTTCACATTTGCAACTTTGTTGCGCATTCCTTTTGATTTTGTACATTTGTATAATTTTCAAGAGTAATTGAATTCTTTCCAAAGACAATAATCTAGAATCTCAAATTTTTTAAGTTCATAAATATTAATTGAACTAGGAAATACAAAATAAGACAACATCTAAATTGCAATAATAATATTAACTTTTATGTAGTCTAAATGAATAGACATGAATTTAAAAGTTCTAATTACAACAAGTTATAAACAACTTTTAAATTTAGAAAGCTATATTTTCTAATGTAGATAATCTCAAATTACAATCTAATTTAAGCACTATGAAGATTAAATAATACTAATGAAATCCATAAAAATTAACCACATTTCAATAACAAATCAACATTGAAACAAGTACGAAATGCATTGATATTTATGAAAGGATTACACATTTCACAATATCTAAACACAACTTAAAAGAAAAGACAAACAAACACTTAACATAAACACTAAAACAACAACTACAACACGAGTACAACAAAGACACAGAAATTCATCTCTACTGTTCTGGAGGAGGAGGAGGAGGAATGCCACCGAAAAGGTTAAAGTAGGAGGCCATCAACATTACATTGGTATTGATATCATGTACTTCATTTCTAATTATACCAATGTCATGTTGTTGCTGCACAAGTTGAGCATCAAATTGATCAAACCTTTGATCAATATGAGTCTCTAATCTATCAAATTTCTCAATCAGATTCTGATAATCTGACTGAGGTGCAGAGGTTTGCGCTCCTTCTTCTTCTTCTTCTTCTGAAGCACTGGCATGCACTTTTTCTTTTTCTTTTTCCTCCCTGAAGAGCAATCAGAATGATGCATCATTATAGTAAACTGGCTCTTCATATTCTTCATCAGGATGCACCAAATTATATTTCTTCTCCAAAATGTAGGTAATTAAATGTCCCAAAGAAATATTCTTTTTCCTCTTCTATTCAGCATGTCCTATTTCTGAAAGCCTATAGAGATGATCTATGATAAGTTGGGCTTCGTCGATAGGGCGACGATCCATAATCAAAAAGGTTAGAACAGAAAGGAGAGGAGTAATGTTTATCCTATCACCAGCTTTAGGATTGATTGAAGATCTAAGGATATGCTGGATGATACAGGCATTTTGGGTCATCCCAGATACTCTAGCAATATGATAGGTTATGCCACTTTTTCTAATTACCATATTGACATCTTCCCATCTGATTCTGTTTTCGGTCATAACAGTGTGAGCTCTATATCCTTCAGTCCTTAGGTTTAGAAATGCACCAATGTCATGCTTGGTGATTTCTACTTTTTGCTTGAATACATAGGAACTAATGGAAGAGTGGTCGGAGTTAAAACTCATGTTGGTTAGAAAGTAGAGAAATGTTTGCTTGTTGTAGAAATGGACGAGAGAAAGTATGAAATGGAATTGGGTTGAGGCAATGTTGGTGGAATTTTGAAAATATGTTTTGAAAAGATTAGTTTTCTTTGGGAGCTTTAAAATTGAGATTTAATTCTAATTCTAAAATCGAATCATCCCGTTAGAAAAATTATATCACCCCGAAGGACGAACATAAAATTTCATAACGGCGTTCAGATTTAGAATTATGAAATTCATCTTGAATATTATGACCGGATGCTAAAGAGAACTTCTTATGGCCACGAAGGGTCAAAATGAGGTTCAACTGAATATCCAGCTACAATATTCAAGAAGTGTGATCGTTAGGTTCACATCCAAAGCCTTATCAAAGAAAGATGTATCTCCCCGAAGGGAGAAAATATCATTCGATGATAATTCTTTGAATATGATAATAATGATCACTAATATTTTAAATTTTCCCAAAGAAATCCAATTGAGTTTTGAAAAATCAATTTTTAAAATCAGGTGCGTGTGTGGTTCTAAATCTCCTACGAGCGCAAGCCCTCGTAGTTAATTATATCGTAGGAAAACGAGGTCTCCTACGAAAACTCTCGATTAAAATAATGGCAAAATTTTGTTAGAATTTCTAGGAGTGATATCAAAGTATGAATAGAATTATTGGAAAATTAAAAGGGAATGGATCAAAATTGAGCAGTTATTAACGGAGTTAAAGGAGGAGAGGTAGGGGACACTTTGAGATTCCAGAACCATCCGGAAGTGTCCCAACTTAATCTAAGTGTTGGGCTTTATGTTTTAGGATTGAAATGAAATTTTAATTAGAGTTGAGCATTTTATTAGAAATTTGGGATTATATTCCCGAAATTTGGGGACTTATAATCAAAAATCTGCCCCGGATCCTAAGTCTAATTTGGACACTGGACCACAGTCATCCGAACCTAACTAATGTAGTGCAAGGTCTGGACTTACCCCGGCCTGGATTGGGGAGCCAGCTAACCACCTAGTCGATTTAAAATAGATGAATCCGGTCTTTTATGAAAGAGTGGTAGGGACGTTATAATTAAAGTTTTGGGGAGGCGGGGCCGACATCTAGAGATTTTCCTAATTGGCCCCTTGGACTTATGTTGGGTGCTAAAATGCTAAGGACTATGAAATTAAAATTTTGACTCTTTAATTTGTATCTAATGCAATGCATGCTGGTTAATAACCTCAAATCAAATATGCTTGAAATTTTTTTAAAAATAGGCTTATAAAATAATTTTTTAGAAGACTGGACTTCCCCAGGTTCGGCACCTCGTCCTCATAGGTCAGACTATCCGGACTCTACCCGCAGGCGGGGAAGGGTCTAAAACAAGGAAAGAAGAATGCAAAAATATGCATGCGACCCCGGGGTCGATCCCCGGCTAATTCCCTAGATTCGTTATCTTTCTATGTTATTTAGACTCACTAAAATTTTAGACTTTAATATTTTGAGTATAAAACTTTCACACCCTCGCGAGCCTCACGTATCCAGGCTAAAACAAAAGCGGCATACAATCGCCAAAAAACTAAGAAAAAGCAAGTAATCCTAAAGACAACCAATTCATCACATCAAATATAAATTAATTAATAAGTAAATGTCCATAGGCTGAATTGCCTTGCTTATTACAAACCAGGATATTACAGAAAGTAAAGTGGCCGGGCACCACTGACAACAACCCGGATTCTAAACCTAGTAACGACGCAAGTTATTTTGAGTGGGATACTCTCAATCTTCAAATCTTCAATTTCATTCTTCTTTGGACTCCTTTTCTTCAATCTTCTTGGAATCTTCGTAGTGGATTACCCAAATGGACAAGAGGGCACTTCCCTCTAAGGGGGAAGGCCACTCTTTCCTCTTTGGGTAAGGAAGAGGTATGATCCAAATTTGGATTTCCAAATGGAAAAGGAGTGTTCCCTAAAGGGGTATCCTTTCCTCTTTGGAATCCAAGCTTTGGATCTATGTATCCCAATTCAAAATAAACTTTCACAACACTTGACACTTGCACAAATTACATTTATATCAAAATAAAAGATCTAGACTCACCTGCAGGGTTATCCTAAGCAATTAATATATATAAAGCAGTTATTCCCAAGCAGTTGTATATGAGCAAAAAAAAAAGTAAACACACTGGCCACGCTCTTTTTATGATTTGGGGGCTTTAGCAGCTGAAGCACCTGTGCAAAGAGTTTATAATATTTATGCATTTTTTTTTATTTGCCCCCCTTTTTTTATTGCCCTGCATGAGCGCGGCCACCTGCAGAAAACTATGTCAACATCCAGATCGTACCTAACCTAAGGGTAATCTAGTCGCCAAACACATCAATCCATCCACAGAGTACAGAAAAAGTAAGCAGACACAGCAAAGCAATTTCATCCACAACATGCAGTGAAAACTACGAAAAATCCGGCACACAGCAGTAAAGTAAACACCGGCCTAACCTAGATCTAGAGTTGGTTGTCCTAGCACATCATCTAAAGTGTGTGTAAAAGGTCGTGTGGCTGGGGTAGGTCCTAAAGTGGGTTATTAGTTGAAGTTGTTTAAAGGTCTGGATTTGTTAAGGCTTAAAAGGGAATTTAAATTAAAATTTAAGTATTAATGAATTAAGAATTTTAATTAAACATGTTTTAAAAGTTAATTGATTACTACCTTTGTTTCACACCGAGGCCGTGAAGTTTATTTCACCTTCCTTGGGGCTAAGCTAATAGCCTCGTAGGCCTGGGTTACCCAGTAGCAATCGGGGTTGATTAAGTTATTTAAATTGGTTAGAATTAAAAGAAGGTGGATTAATATAAAGAAATGAGTTAATTACTAATTTTTAAAGTTGATTAATTTAAGTTTGCCATTAATTGATTCGTGGCGTTGTGCCACCAGGCTCGAGGAACCAGCCTCCTTAGGACACTTAGCCCCGCAGCCCGGAGTAGTCCAGCCGATAAACCAAATTAATGTAATTGAATTATAGATTTTTTTTTAAATGTTAAATAATTAAAGATTAATCTATTTTAAGATTTAACACCCCTTAGAATCCATTCGTGGCGTTGTGCCACCAGGCTCGAGGAACCAGCCTCCTTAGGACACTTAGCCCCGCAGCCCGGAGTAGTCCAGCCAATAAACTTCAACTTTAGGGTGGTTGTTGTGTTTTAAAGGATTTGTTAAGTGTTTTAAACATTAAACCAATATTTTCTGAGTTTTAGAATGATTTTGAGCTTTATGAATTTTTGAATATTTTAATGATTTAATTAAGGGGTTAAAAGTTGAAATTTTGATTACGACCAACTTCTGGAATGTTTGTATTTTATTAAAATACTAGACCTTACTACGATCAGTTAGAAGGTAAGTACGTTAAAATCGGATTTTTCTACATTTTATTACAAAGGTTTGAAGTTTTGAACTAGTTTTGACTTAAAGTTGACCGATTTGTTAACTTTTTAAAATATTGCAAATTTCTGGAATTTAATATTTTTAATAAGTACTAGACATCAATATGAGTTGAATGCAAGTGAGTTTGGGTAATTTGGATTTTTCTAGAATTAGTTATGGATTATTGAAGTTTGGGCATTTTAATGAATTTTAGGGATTTCTTAATTAGAGGGTTTCTTTTGTGATTTTGCTTTAAACAAATTCCCAATCTCTTGAAAACACCTCCAAAGGTCAGGAATAATCTAAGGAGAGATCCCCAAGTGTTTGGGAGATTTTTTTGATTTTTTAATTATTATTAATTAATTATCTCAATTAAACATTGATTTTTTACTTAAAATTAAATTAGGGTTTAAATTGCTGTCAAATCAAGGGGCTTCCAATTATCATAGATTAAGGACTGAATTCTGGTCAGTTTGAGGGTTTATATGTAATTTTTGGATTTAAATTGGATTTATTACAATTTTTAGAAGTTTTAAAGGCTTAATTAAGGGTTTAAGACTTAGAAAATTAATTAGGGGACCTAATGATCTCAAAAATCAGTGAAAATTTCCCTAGGGGTTGAGGGTGTCACTAAGTTCAAATGTTCAAAGTTTCAACTCAAGGGAAAGTGAATCCTAATTATGGAAATTTTTCTAAGTTTTCTATACATGAGTCCTTAATTATTGTCCTTAATTATGTCACTAATCTTGATGGGCTTGAATCAATGTTTGAACTAACCCTCATACTCAATACACAAGGCATGCATGAACCACATAAACACATTCAATACCTAAATCTAGGAGAGCCTTAGACTAAGTGGTGTGTGCACCTTAAGCATGCAAATCAAGTTAAATCTTAATTAATTAAAGAATTAATCAATGAATAATTATAAAATTAATTATCCACTGATTAACCACCATTCCCCATTGAATTCATGTAAACACAATAAAGCTCCATTTAAAATTTCAAATGAATGTTTGAATGCAATACAAGCTAATTTAAATTCATCATTACTTTAATTTTTAAATACCTTTACACTTTAAATCTTAATAACTATTAAAATATAGGTTAAATAAATCTAAGAAAATTACTGGAGATCAAAAAACAAGTCTGAAATAACTCAAGCCAAATTTTGGACTTAACAGGGTTTTACTTATTTAAATATAAAATAAAAATAAGAAAACATATTATAGAAATTAATTTTAAACTATACAATACTTTTATTTAAAAATAACTTTAGAAAATAGAGGATGAAAAACTGAACAAAATGAGCTATTACACTCATTTTTTGGTTCAGTATTTAATTTACTATAATTTTCCAAAGTTTCTGTAATTAAAATCAATTAAAACACATTTTTCCTTAATTAAACGGCGGCGGTCAGACACGCGGCGCGCTCGGATTGGCTGGATCGAAACCGCGTGACGGCGGGGACACGCATCGGCCGCGGGCCGCTTCACGCGGTTTTCACTTAACCACGTCAGCGGCTCTTGCCAGCCGTTGGATTAACCCGCGGGTTCGATCTAACGGCTGAGATCAGATCCCGCGGTTTGATCTCACCAGGAGAAGATCGAACGGCGGAGATTCGATCCCGCTGTTCCGAATGGACGGCCCTGATCTCGCCGGACGGCTGATCGAACGACAGATCGAATGCGCGGTCGGATCAGACCGCGGAAGGGCTCGATCTGGACCGTTGATCGAGCGATCAACGGTCCAGAAAACGTACACTCACCGGAGACCGTGAGTGACGCCCTAGAGAACGTATTTCGCCTCGTTCTTTCGATCGGGTCGATCATTTCACTTGAAATTTTAAACGCAAAGAGTAGGCATGAACAGAAATAATGGGGAATAGTTTGTTTTAGCTAATACCCTAAAAGCATAAAGCTATTTAGATCTAACTAATGTGAACTAGATCTAGGGTTTTAGGGAGTTATACCGTTAGATCTTCGAAATTTCTGGATGGATGAGCTTGTAGATTGTCCAAGTGAAGATCCCCAGCAGAAATCCGAGCTCGAACACGTCTGGATCGACTGCTATAGGCTTGGGGCGGTCTAGGTGGTGGGTTCGCCGGAGAACTCGCCGCCGGTGACGTGTAACCACTTGGATTTTGTAGTGGGGAGGTAGAGGAAGCTCTGGAGATTCAAAACGAACAGGGGACAGGACTTGAGAGGGCTTGAGTAGTGAGAGATGATTAGGGTTAGAATGTATGGCATTAAGGCCTTTTCCCCCTATTCAAACGCCCCCAGGCCAAACGGATGGCTGGGATTGACTCACCAGGTCCTCAGATGTTGCCAAGTGTCCCTGGGACAGCCAGAAGGCTGACCCAAAGGCTGGGCACGCCTCAATCCTATTGGGCGGCTTTGGGATGAGTGGAGGAGACATTGCCATTTAAGGCTAAACCAGACCCTGAGCCTGGTTAGGAGAGCTCCAAGTGAGCTTTAGGACATTAAGGGGTCGGCCTAAAGCAGCTTAAATCAAGGGAAAGGGGCTTAGCATGTGATAAAGCCTTCTAGAAGAGGTTTAAGCTTGGGTTTGACCAGGTTGACCAGTCAACTGGTCAATGGGGCTGATGTGGCATCCAAGCAGGTCATGGAGTCTTTCCAAGTGGCTGGATGGGTGTGGCTTGAGCTAGGTTCAATGGGTTGAAAGGTTTGACCATACAAATGGTCCCTTAAGCCTTGAGTTGACTGGTTGACCAGTCAACTCCATCAAGGGTTATGAAATTTTTATTTAGGTAATTCAAATGAGTTGATTAGGTGGATTGGAGGGTGGTTCCAAGAGCCATGCATGTCAAATGGATTAAGGAGGCTTAATGGGCCTTTAATGGGCTTCTAGGCCAAAACTGGTTGACTTGGTCAACCAGTTGGGTTCAGGGGCTAGAAATGGATTCAACAAATTCAGAACGTCATCCTGAGTCTATTGGATGTGGTCCCAGGGTTTGGAGGGGTCGATTTGGTCAAAATCACCATTTGAACCCTTAAGGGCTTGTTTGGTCAACCTAGGTTGACTTGGTCAACCAGGTTGACCTAGGGTCTGGGTTTGGGCTCAACAAGTTTGAAAAGGCATTTGGAGACCATTGAGGGTAGTTCCTGGGTCTGGGGAGGTCAAATTGATCAAAATCCCTATTTGAGTCCCTAAGGGCCTGTTTGGTCAACCTGGGTTGACTTGGTCAACCAGGTTGACCCAGGGTCTGGGTTTGGGCTCAACAGGTTTGAAATGATATTTGAAATTTGTCAAAGGTGGTTGCATCCCATTTGGAGCTCATTTGGTTTGAAATCCCCATTTGAGCCCCATAGGGGTATTTTGGTCAATTTTGACCTATTGGTCAACTATGGTCAAAAATGGGTCTGAAAAATGCAGTTTACTGCTCAATGGGTTAAATTCAAAGGTCTGGAAGTGATTGGAGGCTTGGATAAGGGTTCCAAGGTCAAGATCCCAAAGGGGTTAGGTTTAGTGGCATGGGCTGTAAATATTTGAAGGTTTCACAGCCTTTGGATTTTAATTCAAATTCTGGGGTTAAAGACCTCAGAATGGGCTCAAAATTGGAGGGTAGCCTCTAGAGACATATCTTATCACTTTGTGAGTGATAGACCCTGAATCAGAGGCCATTAGACTGGATTTTGGGATGTTTGAAAATTCTCCGAAAAGGGTCTTTAGGACAAGGCCTTAAGGCTTTAGATTTGAGTCTGGATTTCTGGATTTGGAATGGATTTCAAGTTTGAATGATTAATATTGAAGTATCCAAATCATTAACAATCATGTTGTGACTGTTAATGGATGGATAAGGTCAAAGCTAGATTAAAGGTGGGATCAAAGTCTAGGTTGAAATTTGGATTCTCAAGTGGATTGAGTCAAAGTTTGGATATGTTTGAAACTTGAATTAATTTGGATTTGAATTGAATGAAGTTTGAGATTTGAATTGATCAAGGGCTGAATCAAATTGAAGCTGGAGTTGATCAAGGGTAGGAATTGATTTGAGGTTGAGGTTGATCAAGGATGTGGATTGGTTTGAAGTTGGAGTGATCCTAGGATCTAGAGGAGTTCTAAGATCTAGGATTTAAGGGAATCCTAAGCTCTAGAGTAGGCCCTAAGGTCTGGCTCTAGGAAAGGATCTTAAGGTCTAGAGTGGATCCTAGGATCTAGAATTAATTTGGAGTTTGGAAGGGCCTCAGTGACCTCATACAAAAATGAGGTCAACAAATGGACCCCCAATGTGTGTGGTAGAAGGAACTTCTGCTGCACACATTGGCGTTGACCGAATGGAAGTAAAATTTTGGGAGTGAAAGGGAGATCATCTCCCAACCTCAAGCCTATAGGATGCTAATGGAAGGCTTACACCTATTGGATAAGGAAAACTGGTAAAACCAAGGTAGGGAATACCTAACCTTGGGTCTAAGGAAGGGCATCACCCAACCTTAGGTCTACAGGATGCTGATAGAAGACTTACTCCTAGTAGACAAGGAAACTGGAGAAACCAAGGTAGGGAATTCCTAGCCTTGGGTCTAAGGAAGGGCATCACCCAACCTTAGGCCTATAGGATGCTGATAGAAGACTTACTCCTAATAGGCAGATTAACTGGAAACCAAAGTAGGGAAAACCTAGCTTTGGGTCTAAGGAAGGGCATCACCCAACCTTAGGTCTACAGGATGCTGATAGAAGACTTACTCCTAGTAGACGGATCAACTGGAAACCAAGGTAGGGAATACCTAACCTTGGGTCTAAGGAAGGGCATCACCCAACCTTAGGCCTATAGGATGCTGATAGAAGACTTACTCCAAATAGGCAAATTAACTGGAAACCAAAGTAGGGAATACCTAGCTTTGGGTCTAAGGAAGGGCATCACCCAACCTTAGGTCTACAGGATGCTGATAGAAGACTTACTCCTAGTAGACGGATCAACTGGAAACCAAGGTAGGGAATACCTAACCTTGGGTCTAAGGAAGGGCATCACCCAACCTTAGGCCTATAGGATGCTGATAGAAGACTTACTCCAAATAGGCAAATTAACTGGCAAACTAGGATGGTGCCACGAAGGGCGTACTCCATCACTAGTGAATGGGAATCAGGGTGGTGCCACGAAGGGCGTACTCCACCACTAATCCCCGGGTGAAATGCCAGGGTGGTGCCACAGAGGGCGTACCCCACCACTAGCGGGTCTAATCCTAAGGGAAGGAAAGACCTAACCTTAAGGAAAAGGCGAAGAGCGTTAAAAAAAACTTAAAAAAAAGGTAGAATTAAGTTGTAAATCAAGAAAAGGAAGTTTTATTGATTGATAAAATGAGCTACATCAAGCATAGTATTTCTTAAGGAAACGCCCATTAATAGGTAGCATTGGGTGGTTCCCTTTACAATCTACTAACTGATACGAGCCTCCTTCGTAGACAGTCTCTATAACGAAGGGTCCTTCCCATGTAGGTTCAAATTTGCCTCCCAGCTTCCGATGGGCCAAGATAGGCCTCCGAAGGACCAATACCAAGTCTCCCGCTTGGAAGGTCCTAGGTCGCACTAACTTATCGTGGGCTTGAACCATACGGGATTTATACAACTCTAAACTTTGTTGAGCTTGGAGACGTCGCTCTTCAAGGCCTTCGAGTTCTTCCAATCGTAGTTTTGCGTTTTGTTCATTGGTAATTTGATTCTGAACTGCAATTCTAAGCGAAGGGATTTGTATTTCCAAGGGTAGAACAGCCTCAGATCCATACACTAGTGCAAACGGGGTGGATTGGGTCGGGGTTCTATAAGTGGTACGATAAGCCCACAAAGCTTCCACCAACCGCTCATCCCACTGTCGTTTGTTATCATCAAGGGTCTTTTTGACAATTTGCACCAAGGTTTTGTTGAAGGCCTCGGCCAATCCATTCGCCCGAGGGTAATAGATCGTCGAATATCTCCAATCAATATTATGGCGTCTTACAAAACTATTGATTTTTGTAGACTTGAATGCGGACCCATTATCGGATATGATTCTGTGAGGTACGCCGAATCGATATACAATATGGTCACGAAAGAATTTTAAGACATGGTGTGATGTTACGTTTCGTAGGGGAATTGCTTCCGCCCATTTTGAAAAGTAATCAGTTGCTGCTAATATGAAACGATGACCTCTCGCGGAGGGAGGGTCAATCGGCCCAATGATATCCGTGCCCCAACTCTCGAAGGGCCACGAGGCTATCGTAGGGTGTAACACATTAGGCGGCTGATGTAAAACCACACCATGGACCTGACATTGATGACAGTGCTTTGCCGTATTCATGCAATCGTCAATCATTGTAGGCCAATAGTATCCAAGTCTTTTAATCTTTAATTTCATTTTTGGACCCGATTGATGTGCACCGCACAGTCCTGAATGAACTTCATTAACAATCTTCTGGGCTTCTCGCTTGTTCAAACAGCGCAGCCACATATGATCAAAGGACCGACGGTATAACAGATCATTAACTAGTGCATATGATAGGGCACGTTTCTTAATCTGGTTGGAGAGTGATTTATCCTGAGGAAGCTTCCCTTCTTTAAGGTAATCGACTAAGGGTCGTCTCCAATCGCCTTCTTCGTCAATCGTCGAAGAGGCAGAAAGGATCTGAAGGGGAGTCTTACTAATGTGTTCCAAATCTATAAGGGAGAGGGTCTTACGACCCTGTATCTCTATAGGGATGGAATCCTCCTCGGGACACGCAAATTCCTTTGCAAGTTTTGCTAAGGCATCCGCCGCAGAATTGCTTCCACGGGGAACCCTATACAAAGTAGCAATGGGGATTTGTTCCAACAAGTGAAGTGTATACTGGTGATATCTTAGGAGATTCGGATTCAAGACTTTATAAGTTCCGGCGACTTGGTTAATAACTAGTTGGGAATCTCCAAAGATCTTAATCTCTTTAATCTCCATTAGAATTGCAAGTTCCAAACCAGTTATCAGAGCTTCGTATTCAGCTTCGTTGTTTGTGCAAGGCTCCGATAAGTGGTAGGAAAAATGCATCATTCCTTTTTCTGGTGTAATAAAAATTAGACCAACTCCAGCCTTTCCAGGAATTACAGATTGTTGGGTCGCAATCCTACAAGAGGATGCTGCCCCATCAAAATATAATTACCAGATGGCCTCGCTAGATTCCCCCAAACTCATGATTTGTTCGTCGGGTAAGTCATCATTCAGAGGAGAATCTGCTGGCAGCGGGTGTGCTGCCAGAAAGTCGGCAACAGCCTGTCCTTTCACAGCACGGAGAGGAGTGAAAGTAATCTCAAATTGCAACAATATCATAGACCAACGGGCTAAACGTCCTGACAACGTAGGTCGGGTCATAAGATATTGCAAAGGATTAACTCTTGAAATCAGACTGATTGAGTGGGAGAGCATGTAATGCCTCAGTTTCTGAGCTGCAAAAACTAAAGCAAGACAATGCTTCTCAATTGACGGGTATCGAATTTCAGTAGGAAGGAGTCTTCGACTAAGGTAGTAGAGAGCATTCTCTTTTCCTTCGTCGTTAACTTGAGCTAACAGAGCACCTAAAGACTCATCTAGAGCTGCGGTGTAGAGGATTAATGGCTTTCCGGGAATCGGAGCTGCCAAGACTGGCGGGTTAGAAAGGTATTGTTTGATATCGTCAAAAGCATTTTGACACTTCTCGCCCCATACGAATTTAGTATCCTTTTTCGCAAGGACAGAAAAGGGTTGACATCTCCCGGAAAGATTAGAAATAAACCTCCTTATATATGCCAATCTACCTTGTAGAGACCTTAACTGAGTAAGACTCTTAGGGGATGGCATATCTAAGATGGCTTCAATTTTAGCAGGATCTATCTCAATTCCGCGGTGCCTTACTACGAATCCTAAGAATTTTCCCGAAGCGACGCCGAAGGCGCACTTCAAGGGGTTCAATTTCAAATCGTAGCGGCGCAACCGTTCGAAAACAACTCTTAAGTCATACAGGTGAGCCTCTTTAACCTTGCTCTTGACAACTAAATCATCAATATAACATTCAACTTGATTATGAATTAGGTCGTCAAAGATACGGGTCATGGCCCGTTGGTAGGTTGCTCCGGCATTCTTTAGGCCGAATGGCATTACCTTATAACAAAAGATTCCAATAGGGGTTCTGAACGCCGTATTTCTCTCATCTTCAGGGGCCATCTTGATTTGGTTATAACCCGATGAGCCATCCATGAAGGAGAAAATAGCATGTGAGGAGGCGATGTCCACCATGAGTTCTGGTATTGGTAGGGGGAACTCATCCTTAGGGCATGCCTTATTCAGATCCCTATAGTCGACACAAATCCGAATCTGACCATTTTTCTTTCGAACTGGCACGACGCTGGCCACCCAAGAGGGGTATTGTTCCTCTCGAATGAATCCGGCTTCTGCCAATTTCTTAACTTCAGAAACGACTTGTTGCTCAATCTCTAAGCGCATGCGTCGAGGAGCTTGTTTAACAGGAATGGCATCATGCCGAACCCCAAGTTTGTGGACTGCTACCTCAGCAGGCAAACCTGGCATTTCGTCATATGTCCAGGCAAAGCAATCTCTGAACTCGAATAACAACTGGACTAAGTCTTGAGTTTCACTCTCGCTCAACAAAGTACTTATGAAAATCGGACGGGGGTCATCATCGTTTCCCAGGTTAATTTCTCTCAACTCATCGACTGTCGACTTAATTTCCTCTTCAAATTCAGGGGGTGCATCCCGAACTTGAAGATCATCGGGATCGTCTAAAGTCTCCAAACAGAGTCCATCTAGAGGACAAGGAGGATCTGTAGGGACATTTGGAGAATCGAGGTGGTAAGTTATCATTAGGCAATACTCATCATCATCGAATGAACTAACTGTTCCAAAGCCAATACCACTTGTTGGATTTTTACTTATTTTTGTTCGCCAAATATTCTCGTGGTATCTAGCTTGACCCTTAGTCCATCGGTATGGTACAGAACCTTTAGAAAAGGTATTTTTTACACAAACAGGGAAGTAGCCGAAAGGTAATTCCATTAATTCATTAAAATCTGTCTCCTCAAGGGTTACATCACCTTCGTCCCTTGCGGAGGAGGAGCCAGGAAAGAATTTCTGGACTTTCTTAACTTCACCATCCAAGTTGGGGGCCACTTTGACTTCCAACCCTACAACCCTGGCTGCCGACAGTGGGGTCAGAGAAAGGGCCTCTATCCTTCTAGTGAGCTTTTCATACATTGTTAATTCGGGCTCGTCACTTTTAACTTTTGAAATATCTACCTCAGGGTCACTGTCCTGGTCTAAGGTGAGATCAAATTTTGGAGGAGTATTTATGTTTTGATAATCGAGGGAGAGGGCAGCACCTTGACTTTCTAGTTCACCATCGGAATCTGATTCCAAATCAATATACATAGGTGCTGTTCTTCTGTCTAATGAAGCACGGCCTCGACCTCGTGCCCTCAAAGCCATCCTCCCACCTCTTTGAGGTAATGTGCTTGGAGGTCTAAGGACAACGATATCAGAGTCGTCTTCACTACTCGATTGAATCATTTCTTGATTGATATCCTTATCTTTTCTTTCTTTTGGTTGAATTTTTGTCCAACCATTTTCTCCTCAACTTTGATCTCTAATTTAGAACGGGACGAGGACCCTTTTGGTACGAAATATGCAGCATCTTCGTAGATCCCAATTTCTTGAATCGAGAATGGTTGCAAATCACCCTTAATCACATGTTCAATGCCGTCTCGTTGATACTTAATGCATTGGTGCAGGGTAGATGGAACCATTCTATATTCGTGAATCCAAGGTCTACCTAGAAGTGCGTTAAAGGACGTAGTCGAATCAATTATATGAAATTTAGCTTCAGTTTTTAAACCTCCTATTTCCAGGAGTAGAGTGATCGAACCTAAAGCTCTCTCGCCCTTCTCGTTGAACCCACGAAGCACCAACCTGTCGGTTGAAAGCTTGCTAGTATCAACTCTGAGATAAGCAAGGGTCTTTATGTTCATCACGTTGACCGATGCACCCGGATCAACAAGGACTCTTGATAACTTGAAATTTCCCACATCTACAGTAATGTAGAGGGGACGATTGTGGTCAGCAGTTCTCAAGAGTAAGTCTTCGTCTGAAAAGGTAACCCCAGGGACCTCTTTGAAGTAGAGAGCCTCACCTTCTGAAGTTGCAGCCAACTGTGTTAAGCAAATCTCGGGATCGAGAAGTGCTTTAATTAGAGACTCCCTCATTTCTTTGGAAAGAAGGAGGGCGTCATAAATACTTAATTTTGCTGGCAACTTCCTAAGGTGGGCTAGAACATTATAATCAACCTTAGGAACGACAGACTCGAAACCCGGAGGAATTAGAGGGAATTCTGGTTGTTGAGGAGAATCCGGACTTAGATTTTCGAATGAGGATTGCTTGCCTTTGTCCTGAGGGGGCAACCTAGGGGGTAAGACTTTACCGCCACGGAGTTGCACCTGCTCGACATCTTCGGGCGGGCAAACTAGGGCAGTGTCTACACACACCATAGGTGTTGGATCATCATTTTCTGAAAGCGAGTCAGAATCTGAAAGTTCTATCAAGATAGGATTTCCTTGAAAATTGATTTGAGGGAAATCACTTTCTGATAAAGCTTCACATTCGACCTCTTCTTGAATAGTCGATTCGGGGAGGTTGGTTTGACTAACCTCAATATTTGGTTCATTAGGAGTTTGATTTGAAACAGGAGAGTCATCAATTTGCATTTGAGATTCATGGTTAATCATCAAGACAGAAGTAGAAGGATGTTTTTTATTCATCTTTTGACCCTTCGCCTTTGATGGGGCAAAGTAAAAGTCAGATAACAAAAGAGGGGAAAGGGTTTTAACACCACCATCCGCCATTCTAATACATCTCTCATCTACACACTTCCTCTCTACAAAATCAAATTTTTCTTCTTTTACATTTTTCTCAGTAGTTCCTAAGACTACTGGAGAGGAAAGTGGCTCAACATCCTTCTGCGAAGCATCCAGGTCAACCTTCCACACCGGGGCCTGGGCTATCGTAGTCAGCTGTTGAGAAAGATGAAAAGACTTGTTAATCGACTTTTTAAGTGCCCGGGACAGAGCAATGTCCCAACCATCTTCAACAAAACAAGAAGAGTTAAGAGGATTACCTGAAATGGTCTTAATTGAAGCCTTTTCTGGATCGACCAAGTATTCTTTAGGTATTATGATGTTACCTTGGGTGTAGTTCCTCTCAAGCCAATCTTTGAACACAACGCAGTCCTCAAGAGGATGACTAAGCATCCTGTGGTACGGGCAATACTTGGGATCATCTTTCTTACTCTCATCCTCAGGCCTCCTAGCCTCTGGCAACTGAAAATCCGGTTTCTTTAACAGACTTCTGAAGATCTTCTTAACTGACTCCCTTTTAAATGGATAAGGCTTTGCCAATCTCTCTCTAAAAGGGATGAAAGAAGGATCTCTAGTATGTTGAGGAACTATCTGAAAGGGCTGCTTCTGAGGCGGCTGTGGTGGAAGTGGAGTGCTAGGCTGACTAACCACTGGCCTCTTTCCTTTATCTACTGCTGAGACCACAGCTTTCTTTTCAAATGTCTTCACCAGTTTTGGACCCTTCCTTTCTTCAGACTGCTCTCGTAAGAATGGCATCCTAGGAGCCTCTTCCTGCAAATTGCTAGCCTTATTAAGAAGTTTCTCAAAAGTTTTAATAGTGAAACCCTTCAGGAGAAAAGCAACAGGACCGTGGATATTCTTCAACAGAATCTCCACAGCATGTTGTTCTTGCAACTGGGGTTCACACTTCATCGAGAGGTTTCGCCACCTCAAGATGTACTCAACTAGAGACTCTCCCGGCTTTTGCTTTTCAACCACGAGATCGCCCACGGTGGTGCGTTGTTGCGCTCCAGAAAATCTCTTAAGAAAGAGGTTTTCTAGGTCGCTAAAGGTTCTTACTGAACCGTTGGGCAGATCGGCGTACCATTCAAAAGCAATGCCGGATAGACTACTTACAAATTGGCGAAATAGTAGAGCATCCGACCCTCCTGCATTGCAACAGCTTGCTCGGAAGTGGGCCAGATGCTGTCTCGGATTTTCGATTCCAGTGAAAACTTTAAAAGTTGGTGGCACAAAGCCCTTTGGGTAAGGAACTAAGTCATATTCCTCGGGGTAGGGTCTACCCTTTGAAATAGACACAGTTCCTTGAGCATGGGCTAAGGCCTCCCTTACCTGATCCTCAATTAACTGCTTGATATCCTTCTGAGGTGGGATTGAAGGAATGGAGGAGACTGCAGGGTGAACTGGAGGTGTCTCTACTGGACAAGGGAGAGTCACAGGTGGTGACTCGAGAGGTCTGGAATTAAATTCTGCCCTTTTGGCCTTTTCTGTGAGCTCTCGAGCTGACTGGTGGATCATAAAAGACTCTTGCTGTGATTTGTCCAACTTCTCTTGCATTTCTCTAACTTGTGACATCATGCTAGCAAGCTGAGTCTCCAAGTTCTTTATATGTTCTTCATCTCTATCTTTCACAGACTCATCTGACTCTGACTCAACAGCATGCGGATCATCATCCTTAACAAATCGGCGTTTGCTGGGCTCAGCTTCTTTATTAGACCCTCTAGTTTCAACCACATGAATGCCCCCAACATAATCATCTTCATCTCCAAGGAGATCATCCATATCAGGGTCGAAAGAAGCCGTTCCTTCTTTGTTCAACAAGATGTTTCTTATTTCTTGGACTACCTCCTCGACCGGTCTATCCCCAATTGATTTAGGGTCAAGGGGTAAGTATCCTTTATACTCAGCCATATCAAACAACTCTTCAGAATCCATAAGGGCGATGATTTCTGTAAGTTTTGGATTAGGATCTGGTTGAAATTTTGTATCTGGTTCATCTTCCATTTCTAAATCCTGGTCAATTCTCTCCTCTTCGACTATCCCAGAGCTGGTAGTCAGAAGAGTGGCATCCTCTACAGGGAGAGGGACATATTCCTCAGGAGAAGTAGGAGCTTGTAAAGTGATAGTTCCCACATCTGGTAAGGTAAGGTCCTCAGACACCTGACTAAGGGGCCTAGGAATGACACTCGAACTTTGGGGATCATTAACTGGGGTAGCAGGAACGGTGACTATTGGATCCGGGGTCAAACTGGCTGTGGCAGGACTATCAAATGTAACAACTGGAGTACTAGCCTGAACATCCATCAATTCAACTGCACTCGGAGTAGGGTCGACTGAAACTCGTTGGAGCTGCAGAATGAACTTAGAAGTTCTAGGAGGTGGTGGCAGACTCTCCAACTTAGTTCTTTTTGGCACATATCTCCTTTCAGGAGATTTAGGTCTTTTTCCTTTAAGGTCCACAGACTTTTGGGCTTCAACCCCCTTTGGTTTGACAATCACAGAGGCCAATCTTACAGGTTTATGTGGGGGTACCGGGGGTCTACCAGTAGAGTGGCGGCCTCTCTCGGACCCAGTCAACACAATACCCTCTGTTTGAGAGGACAGAGGGCGTGGCACCCAGTGATATCCATCAACCAGTACCGAAGTAGCGGGCTGTCTAGCATACTTCTTATTCTTCCTAACGAATTGAGGGGTTAAATTCTTTGCTTCAGATACTTCTTCCTTCAGCACTTCTTTTTGGAAGCGATGTGAGATCACTCCCTTTAACTGTTTCACATATTCCTCTTTAGTCTGCCCAGTCTGTGCGGCGCAGGTATGAATAATATTTCTCAAAGTTCTTGTTTTTTGGAGATGTTTTTCTTTCTGAGTCTTCTTGGTCGAGTAGTCGACCGGGCATGGTGGAGAACGGGCTATCCTAGCTATCCTCTCCTCCCCTTGAGCTGAAGCCAGGGGGTAAAAGCGACTTCCCTTCAGGAGGGGAGAGGAAGCAGGAATAGGTAGCTCCTCAACAGCCTCAGGTTCTACTTGAGCCAAGGTCTTAAAGGGTAGAACTCTCTTAGCCTTAGAGATTTTCTTTCTAAGTCTCCTCAAGTAATTCTTCTTCTGATTCTTCGTGGTGAATCTAAGTCCAGAACTAGACCCTTCTTCAAAAACAGACTTAATTTCAGTGGAAGGCTCAACAACTGGTTCAGGTTGTTTCTGATCATCACTGACTACTGGCAAGGTGGGTGCAGATCCCACAATTAACTCAACTACTGGGGGAGTTTCCTTACTGGCATCCAGGCTCACAATCTGGTGTCCATCCATAGAGAGCTCTAGAGTACTAAATCCCATTCCAAAAATAACAGTGCTTCCTTGGTCATTAACAGTTGAGGACAACTCTCGGTCAAAAGAGAAAATCAGTTGGCCAGCCATTTGAAATTTTCTGAAAGTTAAAGAAAATGATTGAAATTAGATTTTTTTGAAAAGAGTAGTAAAAAGCATTTTATTATTATTTTTTTTGAAAGTATGACATATATTGGCCCACGAGGAAATCGTATGGGGTAACATATGTCGACTTGGAGTTTAAGAAGATTTTTGAGGAAATTTTGAGAATTTGAAATGGGTTTTCTTACAAGTTCGAAAACACAACGGACAGAGTTTCCCCTTGCCCGAAGGCTTATGGAATTGTGAGAAAGCCCAAGTAAAAAGGAATAGTTCAACCCTCCCCACCCTTAGAAGTCAAAGGGGAAATGAGGGGGTTAAAACTAACAAGTTTGGAATGAAATCAAAAATTTTGAATGCTTTTCAATTTTAAGGATTTATATGTTGAACAAAAAATTTATTGACCATAAATCCATAAAATTAAAAAAAGATATCCAGAGATCTGATTTGACACTGTCGCCTCACAGGCTATGCCGGGGCAGAAGGTCAAAATCAGAACAGAAATCTAAATGAAATCAAATTTAGAGGTAAAACCTCTCTTTTAACATTTTGTTATTATTTTAGATGTTGGCCACACTAACCCAAGGAAGAAATGAGTAAGGGCCAACAGAAGAAATGATAGTTAAAACTACCGATGAAACAAATTTTTGCCATTATTAAAGATGGAGAGAGAGATTTGTCCCACCGGGCGTGCCATTTTTTGTTGGTGGAATTTTGAAAATATGTTTTGAAAAGATTAGTTTTCTTTGGGAGCTTTAAAATTGAGATTTAATTCTAATTCTAAAATCGAATCATCCCGTTAGAAAAATTATATCACCCCGAAGGACGAACATAAAATTTCATAACGGCGTTCAGATTTAGAATTATGAAATTCATCTTGAATATTATGACCGGATGCTAAAGAGAACTTCTTATGGCCACGAAGGGTCAAAATGAGGTTCAACTGAATATCCAGCTACAATATTCAAGAAGTGTGATCGTTAGGTTCACATCCAAAGCCTTATCAAAGAAAGATGTATCTCCCCGAAGGGAGAAAATATCATTCGATGATAATTCTTTGAATATGATAATAATGATCACTAATATTTTAAATTTTCCCAAAGAAATCCAATTGAGTTTTGAAAAATCAATTTTTAAAATCAGGTGCGTGTGTGGTTCTAAATCTCCTACGAGCGCAAGCCCTCGTAGTTAATTACATCGTAGGAAAACGAGGTCTCCTACGAAAACTCTCGATTAAAATAATGGCAAAATTTTGTTAGAATTTCTAGGAGTGATATCAAAGTATGAATAGAATTATTGGAAAATTAAAAGGGAATGGATCAAAATTGAGCAGTTATTAACGGAGTTAAAGGAGGAGAGGTAGGGGACACTTTGAGATTCCAGAACCATCCGGAAGTGTCCCAACTTAATCTAAGTGTTGGGCTTTATGTTTTAGGATTGAAATGAAGCTTTAATTAGAGTTGAGCATTTTATTAGAAATTTGGGATTATATTCCCGAAATTTGGGGACTTATAATCAAAAATCTGCCCCGGATCCTAAATCTATTTTGGACACTGGACCACAGTCGTCCGATCCTAACTAATGTAGTGCAAGGTCTGGACTTACCCCGGCCTGGATTGGGGAGCCAGCTAACCACCTAGTCGATTTAAAATAGATGAATCCGGTCTTTTATGAAAGAGTGGTAGGGACGTTATAATTAAAGTTTTGGGGAGCGGGGCCGACATCTAGAGATTTTCCTAATTGGCCCCTTGGACTTATGTTGGGTGCTAAAATGCTAAGGACTATGAAATTAAAATTTTGACTCTTTAATTTGTATCTAATGCAATGCATGCTGGTTAATAACCTCAAATCAAATATGCTTGAAATTTTTTTAAAAACAGGCTTATAAAATAATTTTTTAGAAGACTGGACTTCCCTAGGTCCGGCACCTCGTCCTCATAGGTCAGACTATCCGGACTCTACCCGCAGGCGGGGAAGGGTCTAAAACAAGGAAAGAAGAATGCAAAAATATGCATGCGACCCCGGGGTCGATCCCCGGCTAATTCCCTAGATTCGTTATCTTTCTATGTTATTTAGACTCACTAAAATTTTAGACTTTAATATTTTGAGTATAAAACTTTCACACCCTCGCGAGCCTCACGTATCCAGGCTAAAACAAAAGCGGCATACAATCGCCAAAAAACTAAGAAAAAGCAAGTAATCCTAAAGACAACCAATTCATCACATCAAATATAAATTAATTAATAAGTAAATGTCCATAGGCTGAATTGCCTTGCTTATTACAAACCAGGATATTACAGAAAGTAAAGTGGTCGGGCACCACTGACAACAACCCGGATTCTAAACCTAGTAACGACGCAAGTTATTTTGAGTGGGATACTCTCAATCTTCAAATCTTCAAATCTTCAATTTCATTCTTCTTTGGACTCCTTTTCTTCAATCTTCTTGGAATCTTCGTAGTGGATTACCCAAATGGACAAGAGGGCACTTCCCTCTAAGGGGGAAGGCCACTCTTTCCTCTTTGGGTAAGGAAGAGGTATGATCCAAATTTGGATTTCCAAATGGAAAAGGAGTGTTCCCTAAAGGGGTATCCTTTCCTCTTTGGAATCCAAGCTTTGGATCTATGTATCCCAATTCAAAATAAACTTTCACAACACTTAACACTTGCACAAATTACATTTATATCAAAATAAAAGATCTAGACTCACCTGCAGGGTTATCCTAAGCAATTAATATATATAAAGCAGTTATTCCCAAGCAGTTGTATATGAGCAAAAAAAAAAGTAAACACACTGGCCACGCTCTTTTTATGATTTGGGGGCTTTAGCAGCTGAAGCACCTGTGCAAAGAGTTTATAATATTTATGCATTTTTTTTTATTTGCCCCCCTTTTTTTATTGCCCTGCATGAGCGCGGCCACCTGCAGAAAACTATGTCAACATCCAGATCGTACCTAACCTAAGGGTAATCTAGTCGCCAAACACATCAATCCATCCACAGAGTACAGAAAAAGTAAGCAGACACAGCAAAGCAATTTCATCCACAACATGCAGTGAAAACTACGAAAAATCCGGCACACAGCAGTAAAGTAAACACCGGCCTAACCTAGATCTAGAGTTGGTTGTCCTAGCACATCATCTAAAGTGTGTGTAAAAGGTCGTGTGGCTGGGGTAGGTCCTAAAGTGGGTTATTAGTTGAAGTTGTCTAAAGGTCTGGATTTGTTAAGGCTTAAAAGGGAATTTAAATTAAAATTTAAGTATTAATGAATTAAGAATTTTAATTAAACATGTTTTAAAAGTTAATTGATTACTACCTTTGTTTCACACCGAGGCCGTGAAGTTTATTTCACCTTCCTTGGGGCTAAGCTAATAGCCTCGTAGGCCTGGGTTACCCAGTAGCAATCGGGGTTGATTAAGTTATTTAAATTGGTTAGAATTAAAAGAAGGTGGATTAATATAAAGAAATGAGTTAATTACTAATTTTTAAAGTTGATTAATTTAAGTTTGCCATTAATTGATTCGTGGCGTTGTGCCACCAGGCTCGAGGAACCAGCCTCCTTAGGACACTTAGCCCCGCAGCCCGGAGTAGTCCAGCCGATAAACCAAATTAATGTAATTGAATTATAGATTTTTTTTTAAATGTTAAATAATTAAAGATTAATCTATTTTAAGATTTAACACCCCTTAGAATCCATTCGTGGCGTTGTGCCACCAGGCTCGAGGAACCAGCCTCCTTAGGACACTTAGCCCCGCAGCCCGGAGTAGTCCAGCCAATAAACTTCAACTTTAGGGTGGTTGTTGTGTTTTAAAGGATTTGTTAAGTGTTTTAAACATTAAACCAATATTTTCTGAGTTTTAGAATGATTTTGAGCTTTATGAATTTTTGAATATTTTAATGATTTAATTAAGGGGTTAAAAGTTGAAATTTTGATTACGACCAACTTCTGGAATGTTTGTATTTTATTAAAATACTAGACCTTACTACGATCAGTTAGAAGGTAAGTACGTTAAAATCGGATTTTTCTACATTTTATTACAAAGGTTTGAAGTTTTGAACTAGTTTTGACTTAAAGTTGACCGATTTGTTAACTTTTTAAAATATTGCAAATTTCTGGAATTTAATATTTTTAATAAGTACTAGACATCAATATGAGTTGAATGCAAGTGAGTTTGGGTAATTTGGATTTTTCTAGAATTAGTTATGGATTATTGAAGTTTGGGCATTTTAATGAATTTTAGGGATTTCTTAATTAGAGGGTCTCTTTTGTGATTTTGCTTTAAACAAATTCCCAATCTCTTGAAAACACCTCCAAAGGTCAGGAATAATCTAAGGAGAGATCCCCAAGTGTTTGGGAGATTTTTTTGATTTTTTAATTATTATTAATTAATTATCTCAATTAAACATTGATTTTTTACTTAAAATTAAATTAGGGTTTAAATTGCTGTCAAATCAAGGGTCTTCTAATTATCATAGATTAAGGACTGAACTCTGGTCAGTTTGAGGGTTTATATGTAATTTTTGGATTTAAATTGGATTTATTACAATTTTTAGAAGTTTTAAAGGCTTAATTAAGGGTTTAAGACTTAGAAAATTAATTAGGGGACCTAATGATCTCAAAAATCAGTGAAAATTTCCCTAGGGGTTGAGGGTGTCACTAAGTTCAAATGTTCAAAGTTTCAACTCAAGGGAAAGTGAATCCTAATTATGGAAATTTTTCTAAGTTTTCTATACATGAGTCCTTAATTATTGTCCTTAATTATGTCACTAATCTTGATGGGCTTGAATCAATGTTTGAACTAACCCTCATACTCAATACACAAGGCATGCATGAACCACATAAACACATTCAATACCTAAATCTAGGAGAGCCTTAGACTAAGTGGTGTGTGCACTCTAAGCATGCAAATCAAGTTAAATCTTAATTAATTAAAGAATTAATCAATGAATAATTATAAAATTAATTATCCACTGATTAACCACCATTCCCCATTGAATTCATGTAAACACAATAAAGCTCCATTTAAAATTTCAAATGAATGTTTGAATGCAATACAAGCTAATTTAAATTCATCATTACTTTAATTTTTAAATACCTTTACACTTTAAATCTTAATAACTATTAAAATATAGGTTAAATAAATCTGAGAAAATTACTGGAGATCAAAAAACAAGTCTGAAATAACTCAAGCCAAATTTTGGACTTAACAGGGTTTTACTTATTTAAATATAAAATAAAAATAAGAAAACATATTATAGAAATTAATTTTAAACTATACAATACTTTTATTTAAAAATAACTTTAGAAAATAGAGGATGAAAAACTGAACAAAATGAGCTATTACACTCATTTTTTGGTTCAGTATTTAATTTACTATAATTTTCCAAAGTTTCTGTAATTAAAATCAATTAAAACACATTTTTCCTTAATTAAACGGCGGCGGTCAGACACGCGGCGCGCTCGGATTGGCTGGATCGAAACTGCGTGACGGCGGGGACACGCGTCGGCCGCGGGCCGCTTCACGCGGTTTTCACTTAACCACGTCAGCGGCTCTTGCCAGCCGTTGGATTAACCCGCGGGTTCGATCTAACGGCTGAGATCAGATCCCGCGGTTTGATCTCACCAGGAGAAGATCGAACGGCGGAGATTCGTTCCCGCTGTTCCGAATGGACGGCCCTGATCTCGCCGGACGGCTGATCGAACGACAGATCGAATGCGCGGTCGGATCAGACCGCGGAAGGGCTCGATCTGGACCGTTGATCGAGCGATCAACGGTCCAGAAAACGTACACTCACCGGAGACCGTGAGTGATGCCCTAGAGAACGTATTTCGCCTCGTTCTTTCGATCGGGTCGATCATTTCACTTGAAATTTTAAACGCAAAGAGTAGGCATGAACAGAAATAATGGGGAATAGTTTGTTTTAGCTAATACCCTAAAAGCATAAAGCTATTTAGATCTAACTAATGTGAACTAGATCTAGGGTTTTAGGGAGTTATACCGTTAGATCTTCGAAATTTCTGGATGGATGAGCTTGTAGATTGTCCAAGTGAAGATCCCCAGCAGAAATCCGAGCTCGAACACGTCTGGATCGACTGCTATAGGCTTGGGGCGGTCTAGGTGGTGGGTTCGCCGGAGAACTCGCCGCCGGTGACGTGCAACCACTTGGATTTTGTAGTGGGGAGGTAGAGGAAGCTCTGGAGATTCAAAACGAACAGGGGACAGGACTTGAGAGGGCTTGAGTAGTGAGAGATGATTAGGGTTAGAGTGTATGGCATTAAGGCCTTTTCCCCCTATTCAAACGCCCCCAGGCCAAACGGATGGCTGGGATTGACTCACCAGGTCCTCAGATGTTGCCAAGTGTCCCTGGGACAGCCAGAAGGCTGACCCAAAGGCTGGGCACGCCTCAATCCTATTGGGCGGCTTTGGGATGAGTGGAGGAGACATTGCCATTTAAGGCTAAACCAGACCCTGAGCCTGGTTAGGAGAGCTCCAAGTGAGCTTTAGGACATTAAGGGGTCGGCCTAAAGCAGCTTAAATCAAGGGAAAGGGGCTTAGCATGTGATAAAGCCTTCTAGAAGAGGTTTAAGCTTGGGTTTGACCAGGTTGACCAGTCAACTGGTCAATGGGGCTGATGTGGCATCCAAGCAGGTCATGGAGTCTTTCCAAGTGGCTGGATGGGTGTGGCTTGAGCTAGGTTCAATGGGTTGAAAGGTTTGACCATACAAATGGTCCCTTAAGCCTTGAGTTGACTGGTTGACCAGTCAACTCCATCAAGGGTTATGAAATTTTTATTTAGGTAATTCAAATGAGTTGATTAGGTGGATTGGAGGGTGGTTCCAAGAGCCATGCATGTCAAATGGATTAAGGAGGCTTAATGGGCCTTTAATGGGCTTCTAGGCCAAAACTGGTTGACTTGGTCAACCAGTTGGGTTCAGGGGCTAGAAATGGATTCAACAAATTCAGAACGTCATCCTGAGTCTATTGGATGTGGTCCCAGGGTTTGGAGGGGTCGATTTGGTCAAAATCACCATTTGAACCCTTAAGGGCTTGTTTGGTCAACCTAGGTTGACTTGGTCAACCAGGTTGACCTAGGGTCTGGGTTTGGGCTCAACAAGTTTGAAAAGGCATTTGGAGACCATTGAGGGTAGTTCCTGGGTCTGGGGAGGTCAAATTGATCAAAATCCCTATTTGAGTCCCTAAGGGCCTGTTTGGTCAACCTGGGTTGACTTGGTCAACCAGGTTGACCCAGGGTCTGGGTTTGGGCTCAACAGGTTTGAAATGATATTTGAAATTTGTCAAAGGTGGTTGCATCCCATTTGGAGCTCATTTGGTTTGAAATCCCCATTTGAGCCCCATAGGGGTATTTTGGTCAATTTTGACCTATTGGTCAACTATGGTAAAAAATGGGTCTGAAAAATGCAGTTTACTGCTCAATGGGTTAAATTCAAAGGTCTGGAAGTGATTGGAGGCTTGGATAAGGGTTCCAAGGTCAAGATCCCAAAGGGGTTAGGTTCAGTGGCATGGGCTGTAAATATTTGAAGGTTTCACAGCCTTTGGATTTTAATTCAAATTCTGGGGTTAAAGACCTCAGAATGGGCTCAAAATTGGAGGGTAGCCTCTAGAGACATATCTTATCACTTTGTGAGTGATAGACCCTGAATCAGAGGCCATTAGACTGGATTTTGGGATGTTTGAAAATTCTCTGAAAAGGGTCTTTAGGACAAGGCCTTAAGGCTTTAGATTTGAGTCTGGATTTCTGGATTTGGAATGGATTTCAAGTTTGAATGATTAATATTGAAGTATCCAAATCATTAACAATCATGTTGTGACTGTTAATGGATGGATAAGGTCAAAGCTAGATTAAAGGTGGGATCAAAGTCTAGGTTGAAATTTGGATTCTCAAGTGGATTGAGTCAAAGTTTGGATATGTTTGAAACTTGAATTAATTTGGATTTGAATTGAATGAAGTTTGAGATTTGAATTGATCAAGGGCTGAATCAAATTGAAGCTGGAGTTGATCAAGGGTAGGAATTGATTTGAGGTTGAGGTTGATCAAGGATGTGGATTGGTTTGAAGTTGGAGTGATCCTAGGATCTAGAGGAGTTCTAAGATCTAGGATTTAAGGGAATCCTAAGCTCTAGAGTAGGCCCTAAGGTCTGGCTCTAGGAAAGGATCTTAAGGTCTAGAGTGGATCCTAGGATCTAGAATTAATTTGGAGTTTGGAAGGGCCTCAGTGACCTCATACAAAAATGAGGTCAACAGGCAAAAAGGTGTATTACCTTAAAATTTATCTCGCTTTGGATTAAGATGCGAGATGGAGTTATTTTTGCGGAAGCAAAACAAGAAAATGATTCCTCATTTTCCTTAGAAAGGAAGTTTTCCGAGGCATTCCTATTCGGCTTCTTCGCTAACACCTTTTGTCTTTTGCTTGAGGAGGCCATTGACAATTTGAAGTAGAAAGGGATTGAAAGAGAAGTTTGAAATTGTGATTGTTGAGCTAGAAAGCCTTCATATTTAAAGAAAATGATACGTTCGTCCTGGACGAAAAAGGTTCGTCCTGGACGAAAATCATCGTTTGTCTGGACGAAAATTATTTCGTACAGACGATCAAATTTGTCCAAAATGTAACGGCTTTTCGTAATCAACACAACTTACGATGCGTCTCTTCGTACAGACCTTTGACTTGACCGATCGTACATACGAACAAAAGTTTGTACAGACGATCTAGAATTAACTCATTTAAATGTCTTTTGAAAACCGTCCCCTACACTGAAACGACATATGTTCATCTGGACGAACCAAAATTTCGTACAGACGAAATCCATATTAAAAACTGTCTTATTCACCCAACCGCTGCATTCAATCATCCCGACGTTTGAGAACAAAAAGTTTGTCCTGGACGATATTCAAATCGTACAGACGATTTAATTAAAAACTGCTCTCAAAACTAGTAAAATGCACGCAAACCAATTTTTCTCACATCGTCCAGTACGAACCAAAAGTCGTCCCGGATGATTTCCTCCAATTTTTGAATTTTTGAATTTTATTTTAAGAAAATCAAACCAAACTTAAAAAAAAAAAAAACAAACAAAAAAAATTTACACTCAAAAACAAATTCATTCAAAACACACAAAAATTCACATAATCAAAAACAAAACAAGAACATAAACATCAATGTTGCAAAGACATTTTGTTTAGGCATTTAAATCAATAACACCTAACCTTGTTCTTAAAGTACTGAAGGTATCAAGGGCTAAAGGTTTTGTAAAAATGTTTGCAAGTTGATTTTTAGTTGAAACATGTGTGAGTTCAATTTCTCCTTTGGATACATGATCCCTTATGAAATGATGTCTTATATCTATGTGTTTGGTTCTAGAATGTTGAATAGGATTTTTGGAAATGCAAATAGCACTAGTATTGTCACAATAAATTGGAATAGTGCCTACAGATAATCCTAAATCAATCAACTGTTATTTTAACCAAAGTACTTGTGCCACACAACTTCCTAATGCAATGTATTCTGCTTCTGCAGTAGATAGGGCTACTGAATTTTGTTTTCTACTGGACCAAGAAACTAATGAATTTCCAATGAATTGATATGTTCCAGAAGTGCTTTTCCTATCCACTCTACAGCCTGCAAAGTCAGAATCTGAATAACCAATAATTTCAAATGAAGAGCTAAACTTAGGATACCAAATTCCTAAGTTTTGAGTTCCTAGTAAATATCTTAAGATCCTTTTTACTGCTGTCAAATGTGATTCTTTTGGATCTGATTGAAATCTAGCACATAAGCAAACACTGAACATAATATCTGGTCGGCTAGCAGTCAAGTAAAGCAAAGATCCAATAATCCCTCTATATTTCTTTTGATCAACAGATTTTCCCTTAAGGTCCTTATCTAACTGAACTGAGGAACTCATTGGTGTACTAACAGGTTTAGCATTGTCCATTTCATATTTCTTGAGGATGTCTTTAATATATTTGGTTTGACTAAGAAATGTTCCTTCCTCAAGTTGCTTGATGCTAAAACCTAGAAAGTAATTTAAATCTCTCATTAGACTCATTTCAAATTCACTACTCATTGTATTAGAAAAATCATCACAAAGATTTTTATTTGAAGATCCAAAGATGATATCATCCACATAAATTTGAACAATGAGTATTTCCTTTCCAAATTTCTTTAAGAAGAGAGTTGTATCTACACTTCCTTTTTCAAAAGATCTTTCAAGTAGGAAAGTGCTCAATCTCTCATACCAAGCCCTAGGTGCCTGTTTCAATCCATATAATGCCTTTTTTAACTTAAAAACATGATTTGGGTATTTTGAATTTTCAAATCCTGGAGGTTGTTCTACATAAACATCTTCTTCAATAACACCATTCAAAAAGGCACTTTTGACATCCATTTGAAATAATTTAAAACTTTTAAAACAGGCAAAGGCAAGTAAAACCCTAATTGCTTCAAGTCTTGCTACAGGGGCAAAGGTCTCCTCAAAATCAATTCCTTCAATTTGATTATACCCCTTAGCAACTAATCTAGCCTTATTTCTAATGACTACTCCTGAGTCATTCATTTTATTTTTGAACACCCACTTTGTTCCAACAACACTTTGATCTTTTGGCCTTGTAGTTAATTCCCAAACTTTATTTCTTACAAATTGATTTAACTCTTCTTGCATGGCCAATATCCAAAATTCATCAGAAAGTGCTTGATCAATATTAGTGGGTTCTATGGTTGAAATAAAGGCTGAATGATTGACTTCCTTATTTAATCCACGTCTAGTTTTAACACCCTCACTAGGTTCTCCTATAATCAATTCTCTTGGGTGGTTTTTAGAAAATCTCAAATCTCTAGGCAAAGGGTTTTCTCTTTCAAAGTTTTCTTCCACATTTTCTTCCAAATTTAATCTATCTATTCTTTGGGAGTTTTCCTCAATTTCTTCTTCAACAATATTTGGCTCTTCTAAATTTCCAGATTCATCAAATACAACATGTGTGATTTCTTCAATAACTAAAGTTCTTTTGTTGAATACCCTATAAGATTTTCCAACACTTGAATATCCAACAAAAATTCCTTCATCTGATTTTGGATCAAATTTTCCTAAGGCAGATTTTCCATTGTTATGAATGAACACCTTGCAACCAAAAACATGCAAATGAGACAAATTTGGTGTTCTACCTTTTAGTAACTCATAGGGTGTTTTATTTAAATTCGATCTCACATTCACCCTATTCAGAACATAACATGCAGTGCTAACCGCCTCAGCCCAAAAATATTTAGGAAGAGAGTATTCTGCCAACATTGCTCTAGCAGCTTCTATTAATGTTCTGTTTTTCCTTTCAACTACCCCATTTTGTTGAGGGGTTCTAGGAGCAGAAAAGTTGTGATCAATCCCTTTTTCTTTACAAAAATTTTCAAATCTATCATTTTCAAATTCTCCTCCATGATCACTTTGTATAGACATTATTTCACATCCTAATTTTCTCTGAATCCAAGTTGAAAAATTTCTGAATTCCTCAAATGATTCACTTTTATGAAAAAGAAATCTAACCCAAGTGAACCTAGAGAAATCATCCACAATAACAAATCCGTATACCTTCCCTCCTAGACTTACAGTTCCTACTGGTCCAAAAAGATCCATATGAAGAATTTCCAATAGTTTACTAGTTCTAAGATCATTATTGGATTTAAAAGAGGACTTCACTTGTTTTCCTAATTGACATGCATCACAAAGATGGTCCTTAGTAAAGTCTAGTTTTGGTATACCTCTTACTAAATTCGTTTGGGTAATTCTCCTAAGATTTTTCATACTAGAATGACAAAGTCTCCTATGCCAAAGCCAAGATTCATCAGAAACAGTTTTCAAACAGAAAGCAATAGGAGTATGAAATGAATTCAAATCTAGCATGTAAACATTGTTTACCCTTTTTCCATTTAAAACTTCTTTCCCATTTAGGCTTAATATGCATCTAGTAGGTAAAAATTTCACATTATAACCCTTGTCACATAGCTGACTTATACTTAACAAATTATGCTTTAAGCCTTCAACCAATAGCACATTGTCTATAAAAAAGTTTTTGAAATTACCAATCATACCTGATCCAACCACTTTCTTTGTGGTATTATCTCCAAGTGTAACCTTGCCTCCATTCCTGGCTTCTAGCGATATGAATTGTGTAGTGTCTCCAGTCATATGCTTTGAACATCCGCTATCCAGGTACCATATGCTCCCACGAGGTCTTGTGCGAGAGCAATCCTGCAAAAATATCAAATGTTAGACCTGGGAACCCAAACAAGTTTGGGTTCACCTTTTAGCAATTTATAATCAGATGCATGTATGATATGTCTAGGTTTATGCATCTTAGGTCTCCACACCAAATTAGATTTCATCATCAAGGTACAGGTGTGAGATATATGTTTAAAAAATCCACAATTATTACATTTAACATTAGGAAAAATATTCCTAAGTTTTCTTCCATGTGATTGTCTTCTAAGGGATTTCATGAATTTAGGATAATATTTAGGATTTGTAAAATCTTCAAGTCTGGGGGGTTTCCTATTATCCTCGAGAGCTCTTATTGTTAGTTTGTAAAATGAATTCATATCTTCCAAGATTCGATTGGTATAATTGATTCTATATGTTTTGCTCTCAGATTCATCCTTAAAATTTTTAAATTCCTTTTCAAGATTAGTATAGGATGACTTTAGATTTTCAAAATTCTTATTCAAATCATCATATTCATCAAGTAGTTTCATGTGGTTGTCATCTATTAAAGCATGGTCTTTTCTAAGGATTTCATTTTCCTTCTTGAGCTCTTCAAATTCTAAACTTAAACTAGCATGCATCTTTTTCATTTTCCTATATGCATCATGCATGTGTTCAGAAACTTCAAATAATTCATCATAGGATAAGTCACATACCTCTTCTTGATCTGAGTGATCCACTTTGTCTGCCATCAAGCAAAGATTAGTGACTTCTTCTTCTTTTTCTGTCTCAGATGAGTCTGAAGCTGAGTCCGCCCAGAAAGCTCTTTGAAACTTCTTCTTTCCCTTCTTTACCATAGGTTTCTCCTCCACCTTCTCCTTAGCAGGAGTGGCTTTGAGTTTTGGGCAATCAGTCTTGATATGACCTGGTTTCCTGCATTCATAACAAATCATTTCATTAGAAACCTTGCCATTTCTGTTAAACTTACCTCTATTCCATAGCTGGCGTTTCTTCTGCTTCCTCTTTAAAAAGCTTCTGAATTGTCTAGTCATTAGTGCAACATCATCTTCATCCTCAAGTTGTGAGTGTTCACTCTCTGACTCTTCCACTTTTAGTGCTATATTCTTCTCCTTTCGTGGTTCATCTGCATCAATCTTCTTTTGACTTACTCCTTGCTCATAAGCAATGAGTGAACCAAGAAGATTGTCAATAGAATAAATGTTTAAATCTTTAGACTCTGTAATTGCAGTAATTTTTGCATCATAAGCAGTAGGTAAACAACGAAGAATTTTATTGACTATTTCAGCATTAGTTAATTCCCTACCAAGTGCATGCAAAGAAGTGACAATTTGTGTAAATCTTGTGTACATGTCGGAAATAGATTCATTAGGTTTCATGCGAAACAATTCATAGTCATGTAACAAGATATTAAGCCTTGATTGTTTAACCTCATTTGTCCCTTCATAAGTTATACAAAGTCTATCCCATATGTCCTTTCCGCTTTTGCAAGTGGAAACCCGCATGTAGTCTTCAGATTTTAAAGCACAAAAGAAACTGTTTAAACATTTGGCATTTAATTGTGCTAAGTCACGTTCTTCTACAGTCCAATCAGTAAAAGGTATTTCTACCATTACTCCATCAACTAATCTAGTTGGTTTAGTGTAGCCATCCTGGACTAATATCCACATGCGATAATCAAGTGACTGTAAGAAAGTAGACATGCGTGTTTTCCAGAAATCAAAAGGAATGTTATCAAACAGTGGAGGTCTAGTAATAGAGTAACCATCAGGCGTGTTTCGGTTTCCGAAAGTAGCCATCTACGTTAATCAAAAAGTAGTTCAAACTTATGATATTGAAACTAAGCTCTGATACCACTTGTTGAGTCTAGTAATTAGGTTGTTAAGCCTAAGTGAATGTCCCACGGCTACCAAGAGGGGGGTGAATTGGTAGTTTTAAAAAACAAAGTTAAAATTTAAGACCCCTTTTTATATATTATTGAACCGAAATAAAATCTCTTTTAAATTTTGTAGAAAAAGGTTTTTCAACCACAGAGTTTTTTAAACTGAAATAAAAAGTGCGGAAACGTAAAAAAGTAAAGTAAAAGACACCAGATTTATAGTGGTTCGGTCTATAACCAGACCTACATCCACTCCCCAGAGGCACCCTCTGAGTATTGCACTAATACCAATAGTGACTCTCCTTTTGCACCCACAGCAAGGCGGAGAAGCCTTTACAACACACTCTTTTCACCACTCCCCGGTGCGGCAAAGAACCGTCTGTCCTTTTACACAATACGCAGTGTTGGCAGAGAATCGTCCGTCCTTTCACACTATCCCCAGTGTGGGCAGAGAACCCTTCGTCCTTTCACACTCTCCTAGTGTGGGCAGAGAACCCTTCGTCCTTTCACACTCTCCTAGTGTGGACAGAGAACCCTTCGGCTGTTCACACTCTCCAAGTGTCGGCAGAGAACCCTTTGGCTGTTCACACTCTCCAAGTGTCAGCAGAGAACCGGATCTCCTTGACATATCTTCTCACAAGAATCTAGAAGGAAGAAAGAAAAGAGTGAAGTAATCTCAATTCACAAGTAGAGACTCTTACCTTTGAAATCCAAGTGAAGCCTTCTCGCTTCAGTGGTAGAAATCCTCCCTTGAATGCTCTCTTCAACTCTCTCCTTGTCTATTCTCTCAATAGGCACGAAGATCAAATGACAAAAAGATTGGGTGGCAGTCTAATTTGAACTATTTATACAAAAGACAAGAAAAACCGCCCAAAAACTGCAAGTATTCAATTCTGTACGCAGTGGATCGTCCTGTACGATCGTGGATCATCCTGGACGATTTTACTTAAACGATCTGAAACGACCCTATTTGAATATGTGTACGAAATGTCTTCATACAGCTGATCGTCCTGTACGAACTAGGTTCGTCCAGTACGAACGGTTATTACAAGGTCGATTCTAGAAACTGCTGAAAACTATCCTAAGTCGGTTAATCGTTTGGACGAAAATATATTCGTCTGGACGAAATTTTTACAGAGGACTGATCGTCCTGGACGATAGTTTATTTCCGTCTGGACGAAAATTTTCCCGAGGACTGATCGTCCTGGACGATAATTTATTTCCGTCTGGACGAAAATTTTCCCGAGGACTGATTGTCCTGGACGATAATTTATTTCCGTCCTGGACGAATAGGACTTAGAAAAAATTTCAAGCAAGTTTCTATTCGTTCCAAATGCTCTATTGGAGATAACTGTCTGATCGTTCAGTACGAACAGAATATCGTCCTGTACGATCAGTATAAATTCTACATGATCTCCTTATGTGTGAATGTTTTTATTTTCTCAACATACAATCACTCCCTTTCAATTTGATTTCTAAGAAAAGTGCAAGCTTCAAATTTTACAAAGTATCTCATGCTGAATTTAATTTGAAGTCTTCGTAGTCTGGAGTTCGTTTTTCCTGAAATGTCAGTACACACAAGAGCAAATACAATTCTTCCAAAATTGTTAGAAGATAACTACACATTTGAACAATAATGTTTGAAATCATCAAAACTTTATAAGTTGCAAAAATGAAAAGCATGCAAATAGCAACTATCTTAACACTAACAAGAAAATTTAGGCGCTAAATATTGTCCAGGATGATCCTGAGATCGTCATGAATAATTAGTACAAAATGGCCCTTCCAGTCAGAACATCCAGTATAGTCCTGTATGATCAGTACAACAATTTGTATAGATCATCTGGGACAATCCTCTAATTTTTCGGGACGATTAGTTCAAGTTGGTTGGCAATCAACAAATCGTCCAACAATAGTCTCGGGACGTCCAGGACGATAGCCTGTATGATTAGAGGAAATATGGTTTTTTTCTTGGATAATTTAGAAAAATCAAATATATCAGCAAACATCATCAAGTATGATAAACAGATCACCTAGGATGATCTAATTGAATAATCTAACCATAATTAGTCCCCTAATCTCAAGATCAATTTAGGCATGATTTGCATTGAACGTCCAAGATGATGAGATCATCCAGGGTGATTAGAATAAAAATTGAATCTAAAATTCTTGCCTAAATTATCATTAGAGGCTATTTTCCAAGATCATAAAGGATCATCTTGGATGATTGAAATCATCCAGTACGATTAGTTTAATGAGCTGATCGTCCTCGATGATCTTGAGATCGTTCAATATGATTAGTTCAAAAACTTGAACTTCTGGTCTTAACTAGATCTCACTCTTTTGAGTGTGTGTGTGCATGAACACCAAGCTAGAAAATACCTTTATAAGACTTGACTCAAGAAATCAAAATTACATCAATGAATATTTGAGACTCTTTATAGCATAACCTATTCTACCCAATCTTATGCTTTGATTCTTTATTGGATGGTGCATGGTGTTTCCAAAATGTTAGTATACACACCAGCAAATATATAATGAAAATACTAGGAGATAAAAAGATGTGAGCCATAATGTTAGTTATCACAAAAAATATAAACTCGTGAGCTCGAGTCACAACATGAAATCCTTAAGGGTAGGACACCCAACCTCTTTCACCTTCATGTATTTGGATGTAAAGTATTTATTCTGAATAAGTGGAAGTATCAACTAGGAAAGTTTGACCCAAAATTTGATGGAGTGGTTTTAGGTTACTCAAATGTTAGAAAATCCTGTAGAGTCTTCAATAAAAGGACACTTGTAGTAAAGGAGACCAGTCATGTTGTAATTGATGAATTCAATAATTTTGGAGGGTCTAGGGTGGATGAAGAAAAAGTAGGAGAAATTACCCAATGAGTATAATCTATAAATCTAGAGGAAAGGGTGGAACCTGAAAATACACTTCCTAGAGAATAGAGATATTCTTCAAGTCATCCTAAAGAACTGATCTTAGGAGACCCATATGAAGATGTTAGAACTAGGCATGGACTTAGAAAAGAAGTAAACCACTCTACCTTCATCTTAATAACTGAACCCACCAACATAAATCAAGCCCAATCTGATGAATTCTTGATACTATCCATACAAGAAGAGTTAAATCAATTTATGAGAAATGATGTTTGGGAACTAGTTGAAAGGCCTAAGGATCTGAGTATTGTTGGAACTAAATGGGGTTTCAAAAACCAAATAAATGTTTATGGTGCAATGGTGAGAAATAAAATAAGATTAGTAACTAAGGGGTATAATAATATAAAAGGGATTGACTTTGAAGAGACCTTTTCCCCTGTAGCTAGATTAGAAGTCATTAGGGCGCTACTAGCCTTTACCTACTTTAAGGGATTCAAACTGTACCAAATGGATGTTAAAAGTAACTTTTTGAATGGAGTAATAAAAGAAGATTGTATGTAGAATAACCCCCAGGATTTAAGAATTCATAATTTCCTAATCATGTGTTCAAATTAAAAAGGTATTATATAGACTAAAATAAGTACCCCAGGCATGTTATGAAAGACTAAGAACATTCCTACTAAAAAGAACCTTTGTTAAGGGGAGCGTATACACCACCCTATTTCTAAAAAAGGTAGAAGATGAACTACTGATTGTCCAAATCTATGTTGATGATATCTTGTTTGGATCTTTTGATAAAAATATGTGTGATGAATTTTCAAAAACAATAAGTAAAGAGTTTTAAATGAATAATATATGAGAACTGACTTACTTTCTTGGATTTAATATAAGGCAGAAGGATGATGGAACTTTTCTTAGTTAGTCAAAATATAATAAGGACATCCTTAAGAAATATGAAATAGATAAAGCCAAGCCAATCAATACTCCCATGAGTTCAACTGTTTAATTAGATAAGGATTCAAATGGAAAATCTATTGATCAAAAGAAATACAGAGAAATAATTGGATCACTTCTTTACTTGACTACTAGCAGACTTAATATTATGTTTAGTATTATCTCTGTGCTAGATTTTAGGCTGATCCAAAGGAGTTCCACTTAATTGCTATTAAGAGAATTCTTTGATATCTCTTAGAAACCAAGACTTAAGAATATGGTATCCTAGGCATAGTGCCTCCTTTGAAATCATAGGATATTCTAATTCATATTTTGCAGGATGCCGAGTTGATAGAAAAAACACTTCTAGAACATGTCAATTCATGGACAATCCTTAGTCTCTTGGTCCAGTAGAAAAAAAAAACTTAGTTGCCCTGTCTGCTGCTGAAGCTGAGTACATTGCCTTAGGAAGATATGTGGCCTAAGTCCTATGGTTAAAATAACAAATTTTGGATTTAGGATTACCTGTAGGCATAATTTTAATCGTATGTGATAACGTTAGCGCCCTCTGCATTTTAAAGAATCCAATCCAACACTCCTGAACCAAACACATTGACATAAGGTACCACTTCATTAGAGATCATGTTACCAAAGGAGACGTAAAGCTACACCATGTAGCCACTAAAAACCAACTTGCTGATATCTTTACAAAACCACTGGCCTTTAAAACTTTTAGCATCATAAGAACCAGATTAGGTGTAATATATATTCATGCTTGAAATTGATGCTTTCTATTTTTGTGCTTTTGTTTATTTTATTTGTATGTATGTTTCTTTTTATGTGTTTATTTTTTTTGTTTTTGTTTTAATTTTCTATTATTTTTCCTTCAGTTTTTTGTTTTATTTGTATGTCTGTTTCTTTATATGTGTTTAGGTTTTATGGTTTTAATTTTCTGTTACTTTTCTTTCATTATTTTTAAAGGAATCTGATCAATGCTGACTTCTAATATTGAATTCTTAAATGACATTATTGCCTTGAATTTAGTTTTAGAAATTTGTAAGCAGTATTTGACTCCTCTAAAAATAGTTAAAGGAAGAAAATTTGATGATTGCCACTCTTCCTCTAACTCGTTGAGTGGTGTTTTTTTTTTTTTTTAAGCAAAATCTATTTCAAATTAAAAGTTGGACTTTGAAATAGAGATCTATTTCATCTTCCTACAGTAATCTAACTCATATGAATAATATTCCAAGTCAATAAATCACTTTTAAGTTTTATTAATCAAGTTACTGCATTTATCATATGGATATGATCCTATCTTATGGTTTACTCTTCCTTATATTAGAGAGTGAGTTTTTCTTCTCTTATATCTGAAAGATAATCTTACAACTGAGAGTCTTTAAAGACTTTGAAAGGAAGCAAGCTCACAAAAAAGATAAGAGGCATAAAATGAGATCAAAATTAAAAAAGATGTGTAATGACTGCCAAATAATTGCAAGATACACAAAGTGTATCAAAAATTAAAGATGCTCAGAGTACGCCAAATAACTGAAAAAAAGTCACAAAATGAGCCCACCAAGAAATAAGCTTCCTTCTCTTTCAAATCTTTAAATCTTAGAAGAATCCATGTGCAACTTGATATTTTCAAACACTTGAATTTGAAAATCATGATTTCTGATTCATTGCATTGTAATATTATTTCTATCAGAAATTTGTTTTGAAATGATGTTTGAAAAGATCACTTTTCCTATCTAATTTCTTTTCTAATTTAGATTTTTATTTAAAAAGGATTTTGAAATGTAAGGAGTCCGAGCTAGGGTTAACGAGACTGATTTTTAAACCTTTCTGATTTCAGCGTTATCAATTTATTTCTTACTAGCTTTTAAATCTGATAATAAGATAAATTTATTATTTATTAGAGTTGATCGATTCAAAAAAATGTTTTTAATTTTGATTTATGACTATTTTTGGCTTATTTTTGCTTTGTTTTATGCTTTTAATATTTTTATTTTAATATTGAAATCCTCCTGATCATCACATTCCATCTCTTGAATTTTTCAAGTTTTGCTCACATTATCCAGGATGATCCACATCGTCCTGTATGATCCGAACAAAAATTCTAATCTTAGATCCAACACATCCAACGGCTTAAATTAATCAATTATTAGTGATCATCCCATACGATTACAACATCATACTAGACGATCCACATGGCAGAAGTTGCTAGATGATTTGAATGATGTTAGGCTGATCAATTATGAGCGATCATCCAAGATGATCCACATGTTCATCTTGTATGATCCAATTAGTTAACAATCGTCCAGGCTAACTCCTCAGGTTGATGGTTCTGTGTCTAATCATCTAGGATGATACCTAATTATCCTGTATGATATGACTGACCTTTTTAACCAATTGTCTGGATGAATTGATTGCACTTGATTATCTAGGATGATGTACGATATGCCGATTTCTTTATAAATAGCTAATTTTCTTCATATTCTTCACACCCTTCCAATCCTTCTTCTTCCCTCTTGATCTCATTCTCTTGCAATGGCTGGTGGGAAAAGATCCGTAACGCTTGTAGGAAATTACTCCAGGAATTCTATTAATCCTTAATTCACCGAGGAATCTGATGAAGTGGCTTACAACTGCTTTAAATCTGTTGGAATCAACCCATCCAAGATTATCAATCAAAATACTCTGAACTTTTAGGTACTATGCCTATTCACTCGCACCACTCTTGGATTTATTCTTAACCTTGTATTCCCTTTCAACTCTGAACTACTATTCAAATTCTTTACAAGCCTTCACCTTAATGCTGATTTACTACTCTACAATCATATGTGAATATAAGGCCTATAGAGATCACCTATCAAGATTTCCATGAATTTCTTCGCTTGTCCACCCCTGGAGACAAAATCCATATCTTAGCTTCTGATCCTAATTTTAATTGGTCCCCTGTGAATAACATTCTTAGGGAAACCAATGTTCACTACCATGATTCCATAGTCAGCACCTTAGTCAAAGATGCCCGAACCATCCATCACATTCTTCAAAATATAATTATTCCTAAAGCTGGGGATCGAATTCATATTACTCATATTCATTCACTAACTACTTACTACATCATAACTAACCGTGATTTTAATGTCGTTGATCTTCTCATTCTCTGCATTTAACATTTAACCTGCATTAGGGATCCAGGCCACAAAAGAAAGCCCAATCTAGCTTTAGAACATCTCATTGCCTATGTTCTTGAGACAAAATACAATCTTCAATTCCCTGCTCCACCTGATTACCCTACTGTATTCTATTCCAATAGCTTCTTTCACACCCTTCACAATACTTGTTGTCAACCAGTACATAAAGAGCCAGTGGCTGAAGAGGAAGGACCTATTCATGTACCAATCCCTATCCGCCAGTAGCCTCAGATTGACCAGCTGGTTCAGAGGTTTGATTAGTGGGAGGCTAAATTTGACTCTTACGTAGCTGAGCAGCAGTAGTATGAATAAGATTTAGCCCACTTTGATACTTATGTAGCCCAGCAACAGTAGTATGACAAGGATATGGCCTAGTTTGGAAAGCAGTTTGCTTCCATTCACCATTACTTCCAGCCACCACCACCTCTACCTGACCGAGATCCTTCTTTTTTCTAGTTTGCTTAGTGCTTTTGTTTCTGTAGTTGTGTTATGTACATTGTGATGTACTTACTTTGTTTTATTTTTTATTTATTCTTTTTCCTTATTTTTGTGTTGTTAAAAGGGGCAGTAGTGTGTTTGTTGCTTCTAATGTTTTAGTAAAATGAGTTTATTTTCTTCTTACTTATTTTTTATTTTTATGTCTAGCATTTTTTTAAATAAAAAAAAACTCTCCTTGCTTTCAGAATGTCATCTTCTTAGATAGAGGGAGTTTTAGAAAGTGACAAAGACCTTTGAAAAGTTTTAACAACAATGTATGGCATCAATAAAAAGATGGAGATTGTTGTGAATTTTGGCCCAACTACTATGATTTTGATGATAACAAATATTATTGCTTCTTTACTACTGATATCATTGCATATCTATTTTGTTTGCCCTGCTTACTAACCTTTCAGGTCCATAAGTTCACTTGCAACGCCAATCAGCTCATGATCGAGTTGACTAGGCTTTAGTCTATTTGTAATTTTAATTTTAATATACTTTTTACCTTTCTTGAGTTAAGTTATGTATATGGTGGACCCCAAGCTAAGTAACCTTGTACGCACACACTCAAGGTAGTAAGTTAGTGAGTTAAAAAAAATTCTATTTTTGAACTAATTGTATAATATGATTTAAATCATACTAGAAGATCAGTTATACAGAAAACCCTAATTAGGGCACCCATTATTAAATGAGATTAATTAACTAATCATACTGGATGATTTAGATCATCCAAGATGATCATTTGTAGACATGAGAAATAGCCACCAATCACAATTTAGACAATATTTTATTCTTCAATTTTTGTTCTAAACGTACAGGACGATATACATCGTCCTGGATGATTTATACCAATCATGCCTAAATTGTTCCTTTAATTAGGGGACTAATTATGGTTAGATTGAACGATCAGATTGTACAAAATGATATATGAAGATCATCTTGGATGATCTTTGATATTTCATGGGACGATCCCCCATCATCCAAAATAAAAACTGTAATTTTCTTCTAATCGTATTGGACATCCTAAAGAATTTATGGGATGATATTTTAATCATTGGTCATCATCCCATATCGTACTGGACGATCAATACAGTATCTTGAACTAATCATCTCGGACAATCGCAAAATCATACTGGATGATCTGTACAAATACTTGAATTGCTCGTACAGGGCAAAGCTGATCGTACTAGCTAAAAGGGCTATTTTGTACTATATTGATCATCCTGGATGATCTTTGACAGCAAGTTAAAATTAGGGCTTTATTGGGAGGATCTCTATTTAAGCTCTCTCATTGTCTCTTGAAAAAAATCTTTTGATGTTGTATTGTTCTGAGATAAAGAGGGGCTTGAGAGAGAGAGAAATCCTTGTGGGGGGAGTTGTGAGGGATTCACAAAGGTTACTCCAAGAAACATTTCAGCATCTTGTTCAGGTTGCTTTTCTGGTTCCTTGGTGGCATTGGGGGAGGCTTTTATCAGCATCAAATCCAGGTTCTCTGCCTACTTCAGGTGGGAGTAAAAGGATTCCAAGGTTCTCTACCTACTCCATGAGGGAGTAAAAGGGTTCCATGGTTCTCTGCCTACTCCAGGAGGGAGCAAAAGGATTCCCAAGTTCTCTGCCTGCTATAGGAGGGAGTTAAAGGATTCAAGGTACTCTGCCTCATCGGGTCAGTGGAAAGATATTATAAGGGCTTCTTCGCCTTACTGTGGGGGCCAAAGGAGAGACACTACTTTTAGTGCAATCTTGGAAAAGGAGGTTTCCGGGGAGTGGACATAGGTCAAGTTGACTGAACCACTATAAATCTGGTGTGTTCTTTCTATTTACTTTTCCGTATTTAGTTTTTGCATTTTCTATGAATTATTATGTGTTTAAATTCTCTAAAATTTCTGTTATTGTGAAAGTGATCTGCTTCCGCATCAAGGGGTTTTTAATTTTTCATCTGTTAAAGAATTTTAAACTAACTAATTCACCCCCTCTTGATTAGCCTCGGGCTAGTTCTATAAGTTTTAACAACCCTCACGAACTTTTAATATGATCATGAATTTGTGTAGCAATAGTAAAACACATGAAATAATTATTAAATTTATGATATGTATGCTGGTAAAATAGTATAATATAGAAATAGAAAAATTAATAAACTAGTAAACTAATAAGTCAGTATAGGTGTCAAATATATAAAGTAGTCGTCTTAGCAGTATTATTAAATCAAAAAGAAAATTATATAAATTAGTAAAACTAAGACATTATTTTAAAGACTATCAGAATCATATCAATTTGAAAAAATTATATAAGATTATACACATGATATTCAACTATTTTATATCAGTATCAATTAGTAATATATCATATGCTCATTAAAGGAATCATGCGCTCAGTAACAGTAAATTGGTAAACATTGAATCAATAGTTGTAACAATGATTGAAAATTAGAAATAATATGAATCACAACATCAATATCATCAGTAATGTATTAGTATCTATAAAATTGATGATAATATCAATAATAGTAATAGTATCATCAGTAGTAGTATAAGTATCCATAAAACTGATTGTTGTAATGATAAAATAGTGCAGTGATTGTAATCAGTATAATAGTAAAATAGTACAGTGGTAGCATTGTAGTAATAGTAAATCCGTACAGTTACATGCATTCTAGTAATCACACTAAATAAGTAAGGAGTTCTGGCTTGCATAATATTTTTCAAGTAGTAAGTAATTAGTCATCATTGGCTCAAAAATAGAGTCGTCACTCCTTGTTTGTCGGCGTAGTAATAACTCCTTATAACTCCTAATTAGTGAATTACATGAATCAATAGAGGATAACATCAAATCACATTATTTAAAGGAATGCCCATTGGCCCATCATCCTATATAGGTCAGTGAGTCTCTAGCCAACATCAATAAAATTAGCCTTTACTTATCCTCACACATACTATTATCATAGTATTATAACTGTAATAGCAACCAGCTATTACCCAATCACATATCTATACTCATTCATTAAGCTTGTATTACCGGCATGCTTACATAAAAATACCAAAATTATTATTTGTGCAAATTGTATAAAATATAATAACTTTTATTTTACCTGGTGAATTACGAAATCATCTAGTCAAAATGTATAAATAATCAATACTATGACATATAAAAAGTTATGCAATATAAGTTCCTTAAATATGGGGAAAATGCAATAAAATCAATTTAGAAAAAGTTAGATGATATTTGAAAATAAGAATAGGATACAAGACACCTAACACAATCTAAGAAATTTTCATAAAAAATGGTGATGTAGATTGGCGACCAAAATACAAACTTCTCTTTCCTCTCTCCTCCTTCGCTCTCCCATCCCTTTCTTCCTTCCACAGTAAGCCGTGATGCTGGTGGTGGTAATGAGGCAAGGGAGCAGAGAGAAATGGCTTATATATATATATATATATATATAATATGTATAGTGTCACAACGCCACTACCTAGCACCGCAGCACTACATGCTGAATCAAAATTACTATAGAACATAGCCTTTAATATAGAGGTGAAAACCTTTTGGCACCATTGCGCTCACAGACCAAGAGCTGCATCATTTATAAGCCCAGTACCACAGCGCTCTAGTTTAAATAAAAATTCAAGTTTTTATTTTAGATTTATTTTAAAATATTTAGGTTATTATAATCTAACCACTTCAAAAAAATTTTATTCCCAATATTTTTCTTAAGGATTTGGGAACAAAATCAATATAAAACAAATCCATTTTGAATAAATTCTTAAATATCTAAATTAAGTTGAAATCAAATCAAAAGTTCATTGAAGGGTTCATGCAAATTAATCATTCAAAATAAATTTCTTACTATATGAACTATGAAGTTATTGTCTATCTTCATGCTAATCTAAATTGCACACACATGGCATCACTAGAGTAGATACTATTAGTGCACCAAGAGCACTAAAAGCTCTATCATTATCCCTATTTATCGATCTTTCACTATATATATATAATCTTGATTCTAGAATCCTCTATTCTTCAGTCTGCTTACTCTATCCTGCTCCAGAATTAACTCTTCCTTCAAATCCTCTCTGATAACAATCTGCTACCTTGTGTCCTTAATATCCGCATGAAAAACATCATCCTCTAAGGTAGCACTGAGTAAATGTTTTCTTCCAAAATGAAAACATTCATTATAGTTGCTAGTATATAATGTCAATCTAGATCCCCTCAAATAACTATATGTACTTTTCTTATCACTTTTACTTGCTCTATCCCTGCTTAATTTATGTCTAGTTCTCCTCTTACTCACATCATACTTAAAGCCCACATCATACTTGGATGCCAGTACTTTAAAATCAATCTCTATCAGTCTAGTATATTCCACTAACTCAGAAAACTCATGAATTCATAGAGACACTAATGGATGTCTTAACTCCCTATTCAATCCTTGTAAAAATCTCAACATTTTTTCAGCAGTGGAAATCAAATGAGGAGTGTACCTAGAAAATGTAGTAAACTCAGCTTCATACTACATCACTATCTTACATCTCTATTCCAATCTGATAAAAGCTTCTTATATCTATCATCGAGCTTAAGGAGGTACAAACCACATCCTAAATGTTATAGTGAATTCTTCTCAAGTGTCTCGCATTGGTTTACCCTTGAAATTTTTCTCACTGCTGTCAATCCCACCTATGGGTCTCTGAAAGAGATGATCACAGGGGTTAGAATATAAAGGGTGTGATCACACTATCCTGTAAGATAAAATGGTCACAGATCTTTACACTCTATACAAGTAGACCAACATAGAGCAAATTGAATCATACACATAATTACCTAGGAAAAATAACAGCTTTAGCCTACACATATTGATGGATAATGATACATATCATTCAAGAGTCATAGAAATATTAAAATTACTATTCTATGCAAATTATATAAAATACAAAAACTTTTATTTTACTTTGTGAAATCATGAAATCTTCTAGTCAAAATGTCCAGAATAATCACTACTATGATATATAAAAGGTTACATAGTAAATGTTCACTAAATCCAGGAAAAATGTAATAAAATTAATTTTGAAGAAGTCAAACTGACAAAATCAAAATCTCTAAAAAAAAGAAATAGGATAAAAGTCACCTATCACAATCTAAAATATTTTCTTAAATCTTGCAAAGTGGATCCTTTCTTTCTTCCACGGCAAGCCACGATGCTAGTTGCGGTGAGGAGGTGAGTGAGTATAGAAATGAATTTAATATATATAAAAATTTATTTTATGTGTAGCGTCGTAGCGCCACTACCTAGCATCGTAGCGCCACTACCTAGCGTCATTTCCCTATATGGTGAATTACTCTAGAATATAGCCTTCAATATCATGCGGTAACTTCTAGCGCTGCTACGCTCGCAGGCCCAGAATCGTAACGTTCAAAAGCCCAGCATCACATGCTCCACTTCAAATAGAAATTTGAATTTTCATTTTAAATTTATGTCAAAAATTTTAGGTTACAAATGTTGCGGATCTATATTCATGGATTACGATTTTGATGATAGCAAACACTCTTATTACAAATACTCTTATTTCTCTATGACTGCCTTATTTACTTACATTGCAGGTCCACAAGATCAGACTGTAATTTAGAACCAGCTCAAGATTTGGTAGATTAGGTATGAGTCAATTTGTAACCCTTTTCCTTTCTTGAGACTATTGTATGTGGTGTGGCTCCTGATGCTTTGTAACTTGGAAGATTTTCTGACTGTTCCCTAGAGTTTACTATTTTTGGTAACATCATCCGGGATGTTAGGTAGAGATAGTACCTCGAGCATCTCTACCTAACCTCCCACACTATCGCATGAACCTCACGGAGCATGCTGAACTCAAAAGATAGGTAGATGAGTTACTATAATGTGGTTTTATTAAGGAAATCCTTAGCCCATGTGCGGTCCCCGCCCTCTTGACTCCCAAGAAGGATGGTTCATGGAGAATGGGTGTTGATAGTCGTGCTATTAATAAAATCATGATTAAGTATTGTTTCTCTATTCCTCGCCTAGATGACATGTTAGATATAATGACTGGAGCCACCCTATTTTCTAATATTGACCTCAATAGTGGATATCATCAAATTAGAATCCGTCCTGGAGATGAATTAAAAATTACTTTTAAAACTAAGGATGGATTATATGAATGGACAGTTATGCCTTGGTATGAGTAACGCACCAAGTACATTTAAGAGAGTCATGACCCAAGTTCTCAGACCCTTCCTAGAAAAATTTGTAGTAGTTTGCTTTGATGATATCCTAATCTATAGTAATTCGGTGGATCAACATTTAAATCATTTGAGGCAAGTCTGTGAGATTTTGAGAAAAGAATAGCTATATGCGAACCCTAAGAACTGTATGTTCCTCATAAATAGTATCACCTCTTTGATTTATTATATCGTCACAAGGCATATCAGCTGATCCTGAAATGGTGTGTGCGATCAACGAGTGGTCTGAACCTAGAAATATCAGAGATTTTAGGAGTTTCCATGGATTGGCCACATTTTATCGGAGGTTTATTCAAAACTTTAGCACCATAGTCTCCCTATAACGGACTGCCACAAGAAGGGAGAATTTTGGTGGACCATTGCCGCCACTAAAGCCTTCAAAGAAATTAAGAGATGAATGATAGAAGCCCCAGTTATGAGACTACCCGACTTTTTTAAATTCTTTGAAGTAACCTGCGACGCTTCAGCCATTAGTATTGGTGGAGTCCTTTCTCAAGAAGGACACCTAGTCGCTTACTTCAGCGAGAAATTGAACGACATTAGGCAACAATACTCCACCTACGACAAAGAGTTTTTTGCCATTATTCAATCCCTTAGGTATTGAAGACATTACCTACTCCCTCAAGAATTTGTTATCTTTTCGGATCACGAAGCATTGCAATACATTAATTCCCAAAAGAAACTCAAAGCCTGACATGGTCGTTGGATTGAATTCCTGCAAGAGTATACCTGCACAATTAGACATAAAGCAGGATCCGAGAATAAAGCAGCTGATGCCTTAAGCCGTCGAATGATGGTTACTCATGAGATGAGAGCTGAAGTAATTGTATTTGAACGCATTAAAGAATATTACAAAGATTGCCCTGACTTTAAAGATACTTATTTGTTGCTAACCACTAGAAGTGAACATATAATCAATTATTTCTTCTTGGACAATGGATATTTATTTAAATCCTAGAAGCTCTAGATCCCCAACACATCTCTTCGTGAATACCTCATTTGGGAATTACATGCTAGTGGATAGCTAGACATTTTGGTCATACCAAAACTATCATTGCGGTTGAAAATTGATTTTACGGACCTAGTCTTAAGCGTGATGTTAGTAGGTTAGTAAAGTGATCTCACACCTATAAGTTGGCCAAACAAAGGAAGAAAAACATAGGCCTTTATACACCTCTACCTGTACCCAACTTCCCTTGGCAGGACGTGAGTATGAATTTCTTCCTCGGACTATCCAAGACATTTAGGAAGCTGATTCTGTCTGTGTGGTAGTCGATCGATTCTTTAAGATGGCACACTTCATTCCATGCTCTAAAACTTTTGATGCCTCTCACATTGCAAATTTGCATTTCAACGAAATAGTTAGACTTCATGGCCTACCTAAAATTATAATGTCCAATCATGACATTAATTTCACTAGTTATATTTGGAAGACCTTATGCTACAAAATGGGTACTAAACTCTAGTTTTCTACTACTTTCCACCCATAAACTAATAGGCAAACTGAAGTTGGGAATAGAAGCTTAGGCATCCTCCTAAGGACTTTAGTAGGTGAACATATTCGAGATTGCGATTCCAAGTTACCTATAGCTGAATTTGCTTACAATAATTCGGTTAACCGAACCACAGGTCTGAGTCCGGTTGAAATTGTGTACGGGTACCTCGATAGCCTATAGATTTAATCCCTATGGGTCCTAAGCTTAGAGCTTTTGAGTCTGCATTTGCATTTGCATCATATCTACAAGAATTGCATAAGAAATTAATAAAAAGATTGAACAAAGAAATGCTAACTATAAACTCAATGCAGATCTCAAGAAATGATTCAAAGAATTTGAGGTTGGAGACTTTGTTATGGTTCAGATTTGTCCGGAGAGGTTCCCACAAGGGACCGTTAAAAACTTAGATGCTAGAAGCGCAGGACCTTTCAATATAACTTAAAAAATAAATAGTAATGCTTATGTGCTAGATCTTCCTAACGGGTTTTAACATTAAGCCTACGTTTAACATCGAAGATCATGTAACCTCTGACAGTCTAGAGTTTAACCCCTCTAATCCAGTAAATAATGAGCCTTGTGTGAACCTACCTGGTGAGAACCCTAGCCTACCTCCACTCCCAAACATTCATACTTTACCCACTATGGAAAAGATTGAGGCAATACTTAGTGATGAGATTATTTCCACTAAAGGCGGTAGTTGCCAATCGCCAAAGGTATTTCGTTCAACGGATAGAGAAACCAAAGACAAAGAACACGTGGATCAACCGTAATGAGCTGCAGAGATTGGACCCTTATCTGCTAGAGTTGTACGAGAGTTCCAGAGATGCTTACTCAATGGGATCGAGCTTTCTCCCACCTAGGGAGAATGATGAGGGCATCAGCCAGATATTTTGACATATGTACCCTCGATGGAATCATAAATCGACGGCTATGATTTGGAGCCTTTACTTTTGATGTATTTGACGCTTATTTTATTTTGCATTTTAGTTTTCCTATTTTACCCCGATAGCTAGTTAGTTCTTATTGTAGCCCCGAGGGCATTTGAGTGTTTTTTTTCTTTATTATTGAGACCTATATATAAATGTCTTTTGCTTTGTATGAGGTTAATGATGAATTAATAAAAAATTTAGATTTTGAGTTATTTTTTGTCAGCTCTTGAGAGGAGAGGTGAAGCCTAGGAGAGGCTCAAACGAAGTACCCAACAACCCCTTCGGGTGAGCTCTTAGTTTTTTCTATTTTCTCTTGTCTTTTCCTTATTCCTATACCCGCTACCACCCCTAACCCTTCCTCCTTACCTCAGGCCAAAACCCTCCCTAGCTTTTTCCCATTCCCCCCATAACCCGTCGGTCCCAACCCTATCACCCCAAGCCGCCAGCAACCCCACCGCCCCTACAGCCGCTGGTCTCCACCCTTAAGCCACTGGCATCCCCTCCCGCCAACCCTCTTAACCATCGGCCACCCTCACCATTAATTTAAATTTTCAAATTCCATTGGCTCCTAATTACTTTCTTAAAATATCCCAATGTTAATTAGGAAAGTGTTTTTATTTGAATTCAATTAATTTTGAATTTCAAATACTTTCCTTATTTATTAGAGACTAATTAGGAAGCCTCCAAATTAAATCAAATCTGAAATATAATTTCAGATTTGATCCCAATCATTATTTAAAGCCTAGCGCCCACATACATTGAACCTAGATGCTTCCTCCCCTCCTTATATGGCTGGCCCCTCACCTTGCTCTTTCTCTCTCTAATTTATTCCAAATCACCATTAAATCCTCCCCCATAATTCCCTCCTAAGCCATTGGCCCCTATAGCCCAAATTGGGATGATTTCGAATTCAAATTAATCCCTTTCCCTCCGTTAGAAAAATCTGAAACTAAATTCAAAATTTTCTGATTCCTTCCTTCCACCTCCCTAGACTTATGCCCTAACCACCCCCTCCCTCTCCCTCTCTACCTGAAATCCTCCAACAGCCGGACCGTCACGGCCCTCCCCCCCCCCCCCCCCCCCCCCCCTCTCAAACCGCCAGCTCCACTTCTAAGTTCCCAATGAATGAGTCTTCCATATTCTTGGATGGCCGATCCTGAAGTTGGTCATGGATTTGCGTAGGATGAATATAGGCAACTAGACATCCTACAATCCCCTTTCTTCGATCGCATCTTTGGATTGGATGACACCATCGAGGAGTACGTCGACCACATCCTTCTCTATTTGGCTGAGATTATCAACGAGCAACAATCATCTAGGCCATGGCTAATCATTGGATGACCACTGACTTCTTCTACTGCGACTACTTCTCTGGGGAATAATATTGTAGGCATCACTTCTCCTAGTGGCTTCTCTAGGATTGCTTGTATTCTTCTTCCACAAAAGCACTACCTTCATGAGTGAGAGTGAGGAACTTAAGGTGAGCATTTCTAATTGTTAAGCCATGGATTCTTGTTATCATTGCCTTAGTGATACTTGACTTATTTTGTTGTTATATTGCGAGCATCCTATTAATCTAGCTTGTAACCGCATACTATTACATGAATTCCAATTGAAAAGCCTAAGGATCTAACTTGGTGAAACATAAAGCTTATAATTAGCAACGCTTATAAACTATTATTAATTCAGAAAACAATTATTGTTTACTTGCATGTTTCACATTAGTTATAAATAAAACCCAGGGGCTATATCATAATTTAAGAAATAATTTATAAGCTAATTACCATTATTGAATATGCATAAAATCATAGAGCATTTGTAAAATGACATGTTACAATGATATTACGATGTTTTTATTATTGCTAAATGGCATCAATTCAATAATCTAACTTGCTAACCAATTCTATTATTTTTTTATTAGAATTATTTAAAATTTTTTTTAGGAAACAATTTATAAAAAAAAAGAATTGTTGCATACTAGAATATTCGCGATGGTAGAGATATAAAGAGCTTAATGCCTTAGTTTTGAGCAAAGATATAGATAAAGGGAAAGGGGTGCGAGAGTCATAAAAGAAACCAATTTTTACGTGGAAAATTTAGTAAAAGGGGAAAATTCATGGAAAATTTAGGAAAATGGGAAAATTCATGAGGCCTGACTAGTTAAATTGATTTAACTAATATTTATTATTGATTATAAATGAGGCATTTTCTTTGGGGGGAGCCATGGCTTGATGTAGCAAATATACATCATATTGAGAAAATTTTATGGTGAGATTTGGAAGAATTCAGTGATATGAGAGCTATTCTCAATAGAGTATTGGCCTGTTTATTTGATCGGTAGGACCGTAGTCAAACGACAATGGTCGGAGAGTCCGTAGTTGGAGGTTGGAGGGACCATAGTTGGCATGCGATAGAGGTCGGCGGAACCATAGTCGGCATGCGATGGAGGTCGGATGGATCGTAGTTGGCCAGGCATGGAGGTTGAAGGGATCGTAGTCTGCAAGTGATGGAGGTCGAAGGGACCGTGGTCAGCGGGCGACAAAGATCAGAGGGACCGTGGTTGATATGTGACAAGGGTCGAATGGACCATGGTCAGTGGGCGACGAAGGTCGAAGAGACCCTGATCGATGAGCAATGGAGGTTGGAGCATTCGTCATCGGTGGGTGACGGAGGTCAAAGAGTCAGTAATCAATGGACAAAATAGGTTGGAGCAACTGTAGTCAACAGGCGATGGTGGTCTGAGGGACCGCCGTCGGTGGAGGACGGAGGCTGAAGGGACCTTAGTCGAGAGGGAAATTTTTAACACTAAGCATGATTAGAATCTTAATTAGCCAATTAAGCATTGATTTTTTAAATTTTAAGAATAGGCATAATCGCCTGTTTGAAAGGCGATTAAGCATTGAACTAAATCGCCTAATGAATTGGCAATTTATAAATCGCCTCTTTAATGGGCGATTTAGGTCGTGCATTAAAATCGCCCATTTGATGTGCCATTTAGATGTCCATGTTTTTTTAAAAAAAAAATAAATTTACATTTAAAGAAAATGAAAATCTGTAATATTTTGAAATTTTTTGAAAAACTTAAGGCTTTCTTTATTGTTTTGAGTGTCCATTTATAATGACTGTTAAATCAAGAAATTTTTTTTGGAACCAAATAAATTCTTTAAATATGTTTTTTGGTTAGGTTACATGACAAAATTAATAACTAAAGGATTTAATAATTATTAATTAATGCATTGATAGAAGTTATAAAGAAAATAATTCATTTAATTTTTTCAAAAATTACAAATTATTGTGGAGATTGGAACCCTCATTTTAAAAATATCTGTGAAAGCATAAGATCCTGATAATGTCAGAATCCTTTTGCAATGACAATTCATCTAGCTAGCAATGGCACATCATATCACATGACCTGTAAAGTTGTTTGGTCAATTAAAGTTCTATTATAATTTTTGGCTGCTAGTGTTTGTTGGATATCTTTAATCTAAGCTATTTAAAGGGTGAATGGTTGATTCATGTAGTATAGTTCTTGAGTAATTGCTTGAGTTCTTCAGAATGTTTTGTCCATGTATGGAGAAATTTCATGGTGTCCCCAACAAAGAAAGGTTTGATGATGCAAGTCGAAGAATGCATGCTTGCATAGCACGCGCCGGTGACAGTCATCAGAGCATAAGGCTAATTAGAATGAGATATTTAGGTGTTGCGTACATGAATGGTCAGAAGATGAGGATGATTGCCTCTAGGATATGCATACTGAGTTAAAACTTTATAAGACTAGATATTTCATAAATGACGCTGGCTGAAAATCTTTTCAAATTAGGTTCTGTGAAGTGAATGGCCATCATGTAAGCCCTCATTTCTTATAGATGCGATACCATGAGATGAAACTCCACAGAGATAGTGGAGATTCCCTGCTAGATATTGACTGTAGCGACCTTGATCATGAGCTTGTAATTTTGTATAGTGATTGGTCTTCGAGGTCCGATAAGTTTAATATGGATTTCTATAAAGGGTGGATGAATGAGGTATTACCTGATGGGAAGCGTAGAGAGTTCTTCAATGTTGATGACTGGCAAGACCTTCAGTATGAGTTCGAGTTCCATTAGAAATATTGTCCAACTCAAACACAACTACAGCCACGTTTACATATGTTGAGTAGGAAATAGGAAAGCTATGTCCTCCTCTAAATGTTATGTACGCCAACAATTTTTATCTCAGTTTATTTCTTGCTTAGTAGAATGCGTGTGTACGTATTTTTCTTTGTGTAAATTTAAAAAATTATCATGTTGTGTTGAGAATGATATATTGTTCATTTATGTTATTTGATGTGTTCTCATAATTTTTATAGTAAATTTAAATTTATTTTAATTAAAATTTAATAAGGAAACTGGAAACTAAATTATCTAAAGGAAACGTATGTAAACTCGTACTCAATCATCACTATATAGATGAACATCAACAAAAGTCGACATAAGATATAATAAAAACATAATATCAACTAACGTCTCCTACATCCTCTATGGGGTAAAGCATGACTGCCAGGTGTGTAATGCTATGGTGGACATAGAGGCCTATCACGTACCACATGCTACTCGACCCTGGTGACGCCTTGCTGCTCTGTCCCAATTGTGCCTGCTGATGTACTGTCTGGAACATACTCATGCGGGTACCAGCCTGGTGTAGACTCCTGAGTCGGTTGAGTAAAGAAATCCTGAGAAGATCCTAAACTTCATATGATAATGTTCTGGCATCTATAGATTGAGGATTAACTATCATTGCACTGAAGGTGTCGTATGGATGCCCTGTATATCCTCGCTTTAAGTACTGCTCATCAGGAATATGAACCTCTCTACGCAAATCAACTGTCATCTCAGCAATTTTCTTAATAATACATTCGGCATTGCTGTAGACATGTGAACTCGCCAAAGGTAGCACTGCCCTCTCTATGTCCAGAAAGAAATTATGCTGAAGGAAGGGAAAAAATTAAATAACTATAAGGTCAACATTCTTCCATAATGAAATGTATACCACACTGATATTACTTACCAGATATCACTCTGAAGGTGCTCTGGGGTAGTATGTTGTCGGTGGAGTTGATGGTGGATTCAACATGTACAATGTCGCCCAAGACTTGAACCACTATAGGTAATCCTGAATGAAGTGCTCAATATCAGGTCCAATAGTCATTCCTTCAACAACATATGCTCTTTTATCCTCCCATAGTCCAATATAAGGTAGGTGGTACACCATCCAATCCGTATCTCCTTTACCACGCCCATCTATTTGCACAAATTTGGTCTCCATGGGTTGAACATCCATAGTAGGAGTAAGCCCAAACCGTCGAACAAGTCTATCTGGTAGGTGCCACTCCATCCGAGACCAACAATGAAAAGGCACATGAGCTAGCCATATTGCTTGTCCTGATAAGCATATATCAGCAACTTAATAACGAACTTCTGTGGTGTAAGGCTCCCAGGTGACCTACTGTAATATCAGTTTTGCTCCAGGTTCGTCCAGGACGAATTTGGATCGTCCCGGGACGATCGGTACAGGTTTGATCAGAATGGTGAAAATTGAGCAGTTCGTCCGGACGAAAATTTGGATCGTTTGGACGAAAATTCTCCCGAGGACCTGTCACCGGGGACGATAATTAAATTTCGTTTGGATGAAATTCGTCTAGAGCACATATCATCCGGGACGAAGTGCGATCGTCCAGGACGATCAGTCTGGATATATATAGAAATGAGATATTTTGAAGAGAGAAAAATCTGAGGAGAGAGAAAAACGAAGGAAAAAGTGGAAAAGTTGATTTTTGGATGACGCCAAGCTGTTTTCGATCGACGAGACTGTTAAGGATTTTGCTGTACGCAAGGTAAGGCACAATCCGACTTTCTCAATTTTCAGAACCGTCGCTGTTGACGGTATTTTCTGTCCGAATTTTGTTTTTGTTAGCGATTTTCATCCGTATTTTCTGACTGGTTTAGTTTTTACCGCGTAACTTTCTGTATATCGTTGACGTGCCGGGTGTGCACATTTTGAATATATTTTGGAGATTTTTGTCCGGACCGTTTTGATTTGACGGCGTTTTATTCCGTCTGTATTTTTCTGTATTAATATTAAATGCTGTGGTAGTAGAATAAATGTTCTGAAATGTTGTTATCTACATTCTGTGTGAATTTGGTATTTTGTGATTTTTCAGGAAAATTGTGTAAATTTCATACGTTGCCGTTATGCTGCCCGATTTTTGGGTGATTTCTGATTTGTCCGGATTTCTTCTGATTTGATATGCTATCTGTATATGCTATAAGAAGGGAGTTATAAGGGGCCTGGATCCTATGAGATTCAGTTAGTGTCTGGGAAATCTGAAATGAGCTCAATATGAAATCTGAAATTTGTTCTGTTCCGGATCTGAGGGAATCTGTTTAGGTGCTATAAGCACTATATATGTATTCTGGTGCGATAAGCACATCTGTTCTGGTGCGGTACGCACATCTGTTCTGGTGTCGTGAGCACAAAAGGGAGGCATAAGGGGCCGGAATCCGTAGAGATTCCGTCAGTGTTAGGGAATTTAGCTATTAATTATATATCTGATATCTGATATCTGAGAAATGATTTTTGATTTTCCGTATCTGTTCTGTAAGAAAATCTGATTCTGATTTGATATGCTTCTGATATGATTCTGGCACGATTCTGTTCTGTTCCGATATGATTTGAATCTGATTTCTGTACGATTCTGATTACGTTAATATGATATGTCTGATCTGTTCTGTTTTTGATTTAATATATGTCTGTTTCAGTTCCGATCTGATTTTGATCTGATATATGTCCATATATGTTCTGATTTGATCTGTTTTGTTATGAACTGTTCGATTCTGATTTCAGTACGAAGATTCTGATTTCTGTCTGATGTGTTTAGTTTTGGATTCTGAGAATTTTGATTGGAGGTTTGTTGCTTTGCTGAGCTGTTGAGCTCACTCTTGTTTTCTGGTGGTTTTTCAGGTTCTGGGAAAGGGAAGGAAGTCCAGGACTAGATTTCAGAGTCTGATCAGTATAGGTATTTTGTTCTTTTGATGTTTGTACAGTCATGGCTTTTCTGCTCTGTTTCTTTCTGTCAGCCATGCACTGTATTTGTAGATGATTGTTTTGAGGAAAAGAAAGAAAAATATAGATGATTTGTTCCACTGCATTTGATATTTGTTAGTAGCTCTGGTCTGTTTTGTATGTATAATATTTGGAAGATTCCGTTCAGTAAGCAAATTCCAAAGCCAGATCCTGGTTAGTTCGTTAAGCTGGTCGCGACCCGGTGCGGGTGGGATCCGTCTCGGGTCGGGTCGTGACAAGCCTTTTTGGTGGTATCAGAGCAATGGTTTTGGAATTTGGTTGGATTGTAAAACAGAGCTATAGGAAGTGATCTGTAGTGAGTGAGTCTGGGGTAGTTTTCGTTTATTTGGCTTTTTATTGTGTTGTTTTTGTGATAGTTTTCCGGATTTTCTGGATTTTTTTGTATGGATCAGCCAGACCCAGACATGACTGACGGGCAGAGTGCCAGTCAGGCAGCTCCAGTGGGGAGTACAGCCCTAGTGGCCGGTGCTGATACATTGTCTAAGTTTGCTACGCTTGTTGCTCAGATGATGAGCAAGACTCAGAGCAGAGCTTCTACTGTCAGATCTGAGGATATTGATAGACATCTGCAGTTGTTTCTGAGGTTGAAACCTCTGAGATTTGAGGGCGCTGTTGAGCCCAGAGCTGCTGAGGAGTGGTTGAGGAGGTTGGAAAAGACTTTTGACGGGATGCAGTGTCCTGCGGACAGGAAGGTTCCATTAGCTGTTTTTCTGTTGGATGGAGAGGCTGAACACTGGTGGGAAGGCCAGCAAGCAGCCAGATTTCATGGCAGATTGAACTCTTTGATTACTTGGGAAGAGTTCACTGAGGTGTTTCGAGACTGGTTTGTTCCCCCTTCTGCACGACAGCAGATGCAGGAGAGTTTTCTGAGACTTGTTCAGGGGAGCAAGACGGTGATGCAGTACGAGGCTGAGTTTACTGCATTAGCCAGGTACGCTCCGCAGCTGGTTAGTACTTCTGCTGAGAGGTGCTACAGATTTCTGAGGGGATTACGAGATACTTTGAGGTAGCCCCTGATACCGTTCCGGATTATTGACTTTTCTGAGCTTGTGGAGCGAGCTCGATTGATAGAGAATGACCTGATGGCTACTCAGCAGCGGTGGACTGCGAGTAGGAAGAGATTTGGAGGTGAGGCTTCAGGTAGTGGTTCCTCTGGGAAGAGGAGATTTGTATCTGGACCTGGTTCTGGATCTGGTGAATCCAGGAGGAGTGGAGGATCGTCTGGTACTGCTACCAGTACGACGAGTTCTGGATCTGTTAGTTCGGCACCTGTGTGCCAGAGCTGTGGACGACGACAACTTGGCCAGTGCTACAGGATGGCTGGTCTGTGCTTCCGATGTGGTCAGCCAGGACATCAGATTGCAGAGTGTCCACAGATGGGATTTGATCGGCGATCTGAGTTCCGATCTAAGGGCTCTGTTAGACCTGCTGGTTCAGCAGGGAGACCGAGGACTGTTCCTCCTCGCCCTGAGGGATTTTCTGGTAGAGGTGGTAGTACTAGTTCTGGACCACGGAGACCACCTACTGTTCAGAGGGAGCAGAGTAGTTCTGTTGCTTCAGCTCATGCTCCAGTTCAGCCACGAGTTTACAGCCTGAGTCAGCAGGAGGCTCGTGATGCTCCGGATGTTGTGACAGGTACGATTTACATTTCTGATCAGCCCTGTCGTGTTTTGTTTGATTCTGGAGCCAGTCACTCTTTTCTTTCCGAGCACTGTTTTGAGAATTTGCATTTGGACTCGTTTTTGCTTCCGGTTTCTTTGTCCGTGATTTTACCGGCTGGAAGTAATTTGATTGCTCGGAAGTTCTGTTTGTGTGAGATTGACATTGCTGGCAAGAAGTGGAAATCTAGTCTGATTTTGTTGCCGATTTCTTCGTATGATGTGATTTTGGGCATGGATTGGCTGAGTCGGTATGAGGCCCAGATAGACTGTCTGAAGAAGCAAGTGAGTTTGCTTATGGCTGGAAAGAGATTTGTATTTCAGGGCTTACGAGGTGTTCTCTCCAGTCTGATTTCTGTGTTGGAAGTGAGCAGAATGTGGAAGAAGGATGCCCAGTGTTTTTAGCTTCGGTGCGGGATCTAAACCTGGAGGTTGGTTCTGTCTCTGAGATCCCAGTAGTACGGGAGTTTGCTAATGTTTTTCCTGAGGAGTTGGTTGGTTTACCTCCGGATAGAGATGTGGAGTTCTCTATCGATGTTTTTCCAGGTACCGCTCATATATCAAAAGCTCCGTACAGGATGGCATCGAAAGAACTTTCTGAGTTGAAAGTTCAGCTTCAGGAGTTGGTTGACAGAGGTTTTGTTCGTCCTAGTGTTTCACCTTGGGGAGCACCTATTCTGTTTGTGAAGAAGAAGGATGGGACACTCCGTATGTGTATTAATTACAGAGACTTGAACAAGGTCACGATCAAGAACAAGTATCCTTTGCCTCGGATCGATGACTTGTTTGATCAGCTTTCCGGATCTTCTGTGTTTTCGAAGATTGACTTGCGATCCAGATACTATCAGGTGAAGGTGAAGGAATCTGATGTGATGAAGACAGCTTTCAGTACTCGGTACGGGCACTACGAGTTCTTGGTTATGCCTTTTGGGGTAACCAATGCGCCTGCTATTTTCATGGATCTGATGAACCGAGTGTTCAGGGAGTTTTTGGATCAGTTTGTGATCGTCTTTATCGACGATATTTTGGTATATTCTGCTTCTAAGGATGAACATGCCAGACACTTGATGATTGTGTTGGAGACTTTGAGGCGGCATCAGCTGTATGCCAAGTTCTCCAAGTGTGAATTCTGGCTGAGGAGCATTTCTTTTCTGGGGCATGTGTTTAGCGGAGAAGGCATTTCTGTTGATCCCTAGAAGATTCAGGCAGTTGCTGATTGGCCGAGGCCGACTACGGTATTTGAGGTACGTAGTTTCTTGGGCATGGCCGGATATTACAGGAAATTTGTGAAGGGATTTTCACAGATTTTGACGCCTCTGACGAGACTGACGCAGAAGTCAGTACCTTTTGTTTGGACACCGGAGTGTGAAGCTAGTTTTCAGAGATTGAAGGACTGTTTGACTTCAGCTCTAGTGTTAGCACTTCTGTCAGGTACGGAAGATTTTCAGGTGTTCAGTGATGCTTCACTGAAAGGACTGGGATGTGTCCTGATGCAGCATGGTCAGGTAATTGCTTATGCTTCTAGACAGTTAAAACCACATAAGAAGAATTACCCGACACATGATCTGGAATTAGCTGCAGTGGTATTTGCTTTGAAGATTTGGCGTCATTACCTGTATGGCGTCAGATGTGAGATCTTTACTGATCATAAGAGCCTGAAGTACATTTTTACTCAGAAGGATCTGAATCTGAGACAGAGAAGATGGCTCGAGTTGATCAAGGATTATGATCTGACTATTCAGTATCAGCCTGGGAAGGCTAATGTGGTAGCGGATGCTCTGAGCAGGAAGTCTTCTGGATTATCAGGTATTCAGCTTACTTCTGATGACTTTCTGATTTGAGACATGGAGCGCTTGCAGTTGAAGGTGATTCCCTACAATGGTTTGGATTTGGCTCAGATAAGTATTCAGTCTACTTTGGAGACAAGGATTCAAGAAGCCCAGAAGTCAGATTCTGATTATTCGAAGTTAATTGCTCAGATTGGATCTGGTAAGACTCCTGAACTTCAAATTTCTGATTCTGGTGCTATTTTCTGCAAGAACAGGTTGTGGGTACCTGTGTTTGGGGATTTGAGGTAGGAAATTCTGTATGAATCTCATCATTCTGGCTATACTATTCATCCAGGCAGTGGTAAGATGTATGCTGATATGAAGCTTTTGTTCTGGTGGCCTGGGATGAAGAAGGATGTGGCGGAGTTTGTATCGAGATGCGAGGCCTGTCAGTTGGTGAAGGCAGAGCATCAGCGACCAAGTGGACTGTTGCAGTCGTTGCCTATCCCTGAGTGGAAGTGGGAGGAGGTGACGATGGACTTTGCGATGGGTTTTCCTCGATCACGGTAAGGACATGATGCCATCTGGGTGATCGTAGATCGATTGACGAAGTCTGCCCATTTTCTTCCGATCAGACAGATTGATTCAGTAGATCGCTTGGCACAGGTTTATGTTAAGGAGATTATCATATTGCATGGTGTGCCTCGCGTGATTGTATCTGATCGAGACGGACGTTTTACTTCCAGACTTTGGAAGGGTATTCAGCAAGGCCTGGGTACTAAACTGCATTTCAGTACGGCTTTTCATCCTCAGACTGATGGACAGTCTGAGAGGACTATTCAGGTACTGGAAGATCTGTTGAGGCTTTGTGTTTTGGACTTTGGCGGAAGCTGGGAAGATCATATCCCTTTGATTGAGTTTGCTTATAACAATAGCTTTCAGTCCAGTATCGGTATGGCACCGTATGAGGCTCTATATGGCCGGAAGTGCTGGACTCCTTTGACTCTGACGGAGGTCGGAGATAGACAGGCTTTGGGTGCCACTTTTGCTGATGAAACTGTTCAGAAGATCAGCTTGATTAAGGAAAGGTTGAAAGCGGCTCAGGACCGACAGCAGAAGTATTATAATCAGAAGCACAGGTTTGTTGAGTTTCAAGTTGGTGACTTTGTGTATGTGAAAGTCAGCCCGATGAAGGGTGTGAGCAGATTTGGCCAGGTGAGCAAGCTTAGTCCAAGGTATGTTGGACCTTTTGAAATCTTGGAGAGGATTGGGAAATCTGCTTACAGACTGTTACTTTCTGATTCAATGCCTGATGTGCATAATGTGTTTCACGTATCCACTTTGAGGAAGTGGGTATCCGACTCTGGGAAGAAGGTATCTGCTGATGAGGTTGAGATTCAGGAGAATCTGACGTACAAGGAAGAGCCCGAGTTGATTTTGGCGTACGACGTCCGAAAGCTACGAAGTAAATAGATTCCGATGGTTAAAGTCCAGTGGAAGCACCGTACTGCACGGGAAGCGACTTGGGAGAAAGAGTCGGATATGAGGAAGTCGTATCTGTATCTGTTTTGACGGAGTTTGATTGGACAATGTCGAGGACGACATTTTTTTGAAGTTGGGGAGATTGTAATATCAGTTTTGCTCCAGGTTCGTCCGGGACGAATTTGGATCGTCCCAGGACGATCGGTACAGGTTTCATCAGAATGGTAAAAATTGAGCAGTTCGTTTGGACGAAAATTTGGATCGTCTGGACGAAAATTCTCCCGAGGACCTGTCGCCGGGGACGATAATTAAATTTCGTTTGGACGAAATTCGTCTAGAGCACATATTGTCCGGGACGAAGTGCGATCGTCCAGGACGATCAGTCTGGATATATATAGAAATGAGATATTTTGAAGAGAGAGAAAAATCTGAGGAGAGAGAAAAACGAAGGAAAAAGTGGAAAAGTTGATTTTTGGACGACGCCGAGCTGTTTTCGATCGACGAGACTGTTAAGGATTTTACTGTACGCAAGGTAAGGCACAATCCGACTTTCTCAATTTTCAGAACCGTCGCTGTTGACGGTATTTTCTGTCCGGATTTCGTTTTTGTTAGCGATTTTCATCCGTATTTTCTGACTGGTTTAGTTTTTACCGCGTAACTTTCTGTATATCGTTGACGTGCCGGGTGTGCACATTTTGAATATATTTTGGAGATTTTTGTCCGGACCGTTTTGATTTGACGGCGTTTTATTCCGTCTGTATTTTCTGTATTAATATTAAATGCTGTGGCAGTAGAATAAATGTTCTGAAATGTTGTTATCTACATTCTGTGTGAATTTGGTATTTTGTGATTTTTCAGGAAAATTGTGTAAATTTCATACGTTGCCGTTATGCTGCCCGATTTTTGGGTGATTTCTGATTTGTCCGGATTTCTTCTGATTTGATATGCTATCTGTATATGCTATAAGAAGGGAGTTATAAGGGGCCTGGATCCTATGAGATTCAGTTAGTGTTTGGGAAATCTGAAATGAGCTCAATATGAAATCTGAAATCTGTTCTGTTCCGGATCCGAGGGAATCTGTTTAGGTGCTATAAGCACTATATATGTATTCTGGTGCGATAAGCACATCTGTTCTGGTGCAGTACGCACATCTGTTCTGGTGCCGTGAGCACAAAAGGGAGGCATAAGGGGCCGGAATCCGTAGAGATTCCGTCAGTGTCAGGGAATTTAGCTATTAATTATATATCTGATATCTGATATCTGAGAAATGATTTCTGATTTTCCGTATCTGTTCTGTAAGCAAATCTGATTCTGATTTGATATGCTTCTGATACGATTCTGGTACGATTCTGTTCTGTTCCGATATGATTTGAATCTGATTTCTGTACGATTCTGATTCCGTTAATGTGATATGTCTGATCTGTTCTATTTTTGATTTGATATATGTCTGTTTCAGTTCCGATCTGATTTTGATCTGATATATGTCCATATATGTTCTGATTTGATCTATTTTGTTATGAACTATTCGATTCTGATTTCAGTACGAAGATTCTGATTTCTGTCTGATGTGTTTAGTTTTGGATTCTGAAAATTTTGATTGGAGGTTTGTTACTTTGCTGAGCTGTTGAGCTCACTCTTGTTTTCTGGTGGTTTTTCAGGTTCTAGGAAAGGGAAGAAAGTCCAGGACTAGATTTCAGAGTCTGATCAGTATAGGTATTTTGTTCTTTTGATGTTTGTACAGTCATGGCTTTTCTGCTCTGTTTCTTTCTGTCAGCCATGCACTGTATTTGTAGATGATTGTTTTGAGGAAAAAAAAGAAAAATATAGATGATTTGTTCCGCTGTATTTGATATTTGTTAGTAACTCTGGTCTGTTTTGTATGTATAATATTTGGAAGATTCTGTTCAGTAAGCAAATTCCAAAGCCAGATCCTGGTTAGTAAATTAAGCTGGTCGCGACCCGGTGCGGGCGGGATTCGTCTCGGGTCGGGTCGTGACACCTACCAAGCCCAACATATTCATATTCAGTTAATTGAAGCTGTTATAATTTAAGTTATATAAATTCTATATTACTAATATCAATACAAACATGACTTTCCAATAGGCCATCTAGCTCATCTCTATAACTATTGAGGCTACTTGCTGGGAGTTTCCTTAGAAATTCCTGGTTCCACCTACATAAACATATATTATACGTATTAGAAATTCTTGGTTCCACCTACATAATCATGTGATGCTGAGAACCAAAAAATTATACGTATTAAAAATTTTTAGCATATGGTTTAGATAACTTGTATCCAACAGAAAGACCATCCAAGCTGACATGATGTGGTACATGAAGTGCAGGATGTCCAACATGAAGTCGCTCCTAACACCAAATCTGGAGCAAATGTATGCATCCTGCAATATTTTCCCTCTTAGGCTTGGTCGCCTCTTCAAGTTCCCTGTACAAGTGGGATAGTACTGCTGCCCCTAAAGAGTAAAGGCTGAACAAGCCTAAGTCCTCCAATAATGGTAAGTACCTTAAATGGATCTCACAACCTGAGGTGTCTAGGAGAAGGTAAGTTCCCATCAAAAAGAGAATGTACGCACGAACATGCTGCCAAAAATCTAGCTCTTTCAAGTCACAATAGGAATCTCTATAAAAGGTTTGATGTAGCCATCTCAAAGGTAAGAAAGTCTGAACTTGTGCCTGTCTCATCCTGAACTTTGAAGAGACTCGTGGGTTGAATGGATCATGACACACGACATCTCGCTGAGGGTGCTATCCTAGCAGATCATCACAATAGTCCGACCAATTAACCCATTGTCTACCAGGGCCAACAACACTGTCACCAACCAAAGCTAGCCCATCAATGTGAACCCCCAATATCAGAGCAACATCCTGCAAAGTAATACTCATCTCACCTACGGGTAAGTGAAATTAGTTTGTCTGAGGTGACCAGTCATTACTTGAATGTGTCTAGTGACCAATGCTGTAAGAAGATTGTGATCAATCATGATGTATCATAGCTGACTAACACAGTCCAATCCTAAGATCCGAAGCCCTTCCATAAATCTAGGACAATTAATTGGCTACTTATAAACCATGAGAAGATGCGAGGCAGCTTCCAAAATCGTTCCCTACATGTCACGAAGATGGAAGAAGTGCATTAGTAATATTAAATAAATCAACGAATGATCATCATGAAAATATTGAAAAAGTTCATACCTTATCCAGATAGGCCGCTCTGTGTGAACCACATAGGGAGGCAACGCTGGGATTTAGATCCGTCAGCACATGTTGTTGCTCCTCGTCCCCCTATGCTACAGATTTTCTAGCTTGACGTTCTCGACGAGCAGGTTGACTTTCTTCCATAATAGCTATAAATTTGCATAAAAGTTTGTTAATTCGAGTTAATGAAACATTAAGATAAATATCGATAGGTAAAATAAATCATTAAAACAAATTAATTTTTTATGTGCCATTCTTTTTACAATATAAACAAATAATCTCAAGTCAACTCACAAATGATGGAATTAAACTTATTCTGTTGATTTAATATGCATGCCAAATTGTATACAAAGTAGATATAGCCTCTATTTTTAATAAAATTTATATTAAAAAAAACTTACAAGTAAATAATAAATAACTTGGGCTACAATACAAAGTTATATTTTTTACAACACCAAACAAAACTTGGACATACAAATAGACACATACTAAATAACTTGAACTACAATACAAAGTTCTATTTATGCAACACCAAACATAAAGGAAACAATGATGTAATATTACATAACCTGCACACCAACACAAACAACTCATACGAAGATAAATTTCATATCAATGATTTCAGGAATGCTTTACAAGGCGTGTTGGGAGGGTTATTCTATTATGCCCAACTATATGACAATAACTTTATACTCTACTAGTTTGATGCATTGGTTCATCCATTATATTTCTGTATCAATTAGTCTTCAGCCTACTAGATCTCCTTCTAAAGTTTGGAGTGTTCAAGGGGTACAAACCATAAGTAGGATCATGACTGGGCCAGTATGCCTTATCTGGTATTGTGTAAAATTCATCCACATAAGTCATCTTAAAGTTATTGATTGTGTAGTACTCCGAAATATAATCCAAATGACTTATCCTAACTGATGCAGTTGAACTTATTACATGGGCACATGGCATGCGATAAATAATAGTCCTTCCACAATTACATAAACTATTAGCACCTGGTGTAACGTCCATGCGGTATGATCTTGATGACATATTAAATACTTGGAACTCATGCATGTTAATCCGAGTTGGCTCCAGTATTCTTTTTGCATTTGTTTCAAGTTTTCATAATTTAGTCTGGGGAGAAAATGGTATTATTTTGGTGTTCTTCAGTAATAATATTCTCGAGTCGTTGGACAAACATGCGAATAACATTATAATATATGACAGTAATGACAGCTTGCATCGGTAACCCACATGCTCAATTTAATATGCCAATAAAGGCTTCTGATGCGTTAGTTGTCATTACTCCGTATCAAAATCCACCATCAAATATCAAGGTCTACTTTGAAACATCCCTTTCTACTAACCATTGATGAAGTCCAGGCTTTATTCTTATTATATCTAGTATGCTCTGATTGAATATTTCTGCATCATCTGTAATACCAGTTATGTACATTTTCTAGCATATAAACTCCACATCAGTTACTCCCATTTTTCGAACAACTTTGTTAAAGGTTTTGCGTAAGTGCCTAAGACAGTGCCGGTGCGCTGCAGCTGGAAATATGTCCCTACATCCATGACCCAACATGTCGGTCAGATATGATACATTTTGGTCATATATGATACTTAGATTACTTTTGGTAGCAACAGAAGGGAGTAAATCATGAATCATGGTAAGAAACCATATTCAAGAATCATTGCACTCTAACTCTACAATTCCAAAGGCTAATGGGAAAAGGTCGTTATTTGCATCAAGCCCAACAGCTATGAGTAATGTACCCTTAAACTTACCTAATAGGAAAGTCCCGTCTAGGCTGAGGACGGGTCGACAAAACCTCCAACGAGTGATAGATGGGCCGAAAGCCAAAAATAACCTTTGAAATCTATGCGAACTAGATGATTGAATTTTGTACACAGTTCCAGGCATAGCTTGAACAATACCTTCCATGAACAAATTTAGTGATCGGTAAGACTCTTCCCAACTACCAAACACAGCCTTAATAGCCTTCCAACTTGCATCCCATGCTTTCATGTATGAAATTTTAATATTAAACTTCACCTCAACTATTCTAATAATTTCTCTAGGTTTAATATCAATTTTTTTCCTTATGGTTGGAATAATAAAGAAGCTAACAAACTGTGAATTAGATTGCCTATGACCAGCTTGAAGAATAGGGTTCATGCACGTATGTGGACCTTTTATCGTTGATATCTTCCATACCCCTTCCAATCGCTTGCTTAGGCTAGCATATAAACGCCATGGACACTTCATCGGCAGATTATCATGTTGTTTATAAGCAACTGTGAATTTTTGTTTGTTTGAAGCCACCACGACAAATTGAATATTATTTGTAATTAACCAACCGTGCAAGGCAAATTGCTGTTCAGATTTTCTGCGAAAACACATATGCTCTACCAATTCAGTCAGAATGATAAATTCATCATCAGTAATGCTAAAAATATTACTACTATCAGGTGCAACCTCCGCATTCCACTGATGTGTATTCTTCAGAATCTCAGCATATTCATTATTAGATGTCATGCCCTCTTCTGTATTTCCATTCCTTCTACAGTACTCATGAATGATATCATTAGTATTAGGCTAAACACCAAGATTCGTGATAGCATGATCGCTGAGGATATCATCAAACTCTACATCCCCATCATCACTTGAACCACTGCTCATTGTCTCATACCCTTCATCATTGAGTAAAGGATTAGATAATCTAATATCTTTGACTTCAAAAGCAAAAGTAGGCTTGGATTGTGTTGAAGGGCCAGCCAAATTCTCTTGATATGCGATTGGTGTGGATCTACATTTATACTTACATAATATTAGATAACGATGAATAAGATTTAACTTTAACAAAAAATAATCATTTCCTTCACAACTAACATACCCTAGATGTGCATTTGGGATTGCCAAGGCCATCTCCGCAGAATCATGCATCTCATGTACATGATCTTGTACTACTGAATTATGAATCTGAGCTGACAAATCTTCATCCAAATTATTTTCATTAGGAATTTCCTCAACCTCCACATATAGAATCAGAACTTTAAAAGTAGCCAATGATAATGCAAATTCACAACTTTCATCGTCCTCAAGCTTCGAGGCCATGAATTGGATACCCACTGGAAAACGACACACAATAGTCACCGCAAACTTTGAGGGATCGAACTTGAGCGCCCTAAGAACCCGATCCTTCAACTGCTTCGAAGTCGAGTTGAATGGAACTTGTAGGGGCCGACATTTACCACCAATATATATTGGTGAAAAATTACCATCTAATGATAACTCTCCATCATATAACAATATAAAAGATGGTGGTCACGCACTCATTTTGGATACCTACATTTATAAAAAGTTTAGGTGGTTGTGCACTCATATATTTATTTCAACGAGACAATCGTCAATTTCATAACTTCCCACACTATTTCTGAAAAAATTTCCAATTTTTAAAATATCACTATGTTAATATTATCATTAACTAATGAAACATAAATATTATAAACAGTAATATTAATATTTCCTTATAAACCCATAAAAAACTTAACAAAAATGTCTATAATTTTCTCAATAAATATTTTGAAATTATTTTAATTTAGTTATATTTACTAACACTATAAAAAATTACATTATGAAACAACAAATAAATATTAATATAAAATTTCCTATAATATCTATTTTTAACCATTTCTAAACTGCTTTTATACAAAATCAAAAAAAAAAAATCATGAAAGATGAGCATGGTATTACACAATATGCATTTGCATTCCTATCTACACTATTACATGGTGGATTTCTAAATTTTTGGCATTTCTAAACTCCATTTTGCAAGAGGGATCAATTTAATGAAAAAATTCAAAAAAGAAAAACATATTAAAATACCTTCTATCGGTGAACTTGGGTGGCAGTCCGGAGAAATCACGAGCAAAGTTTGGAAAAAATGAAGGAAGGAGAAGAAATGGGGATCTCCATCCATTTCAAAAATAACTTCGGGATATGAGCAAATCGCCCGTCCAACGGGTGATTTACATATCACACGTTAATCGCCTGTAAATGGGTGATTTTAGTGTGGATGGCTAATCGCCCGTTAAGTGAGTGATTTTGATATGGATAGCTAATCGCCTATTAAATAGGCGATTATGCCTACTTTTAATTTTTTTTAGTTAAATGGTTATTCAGATAATTAAGATTCTAATCATGCTTACTGTTAAAATTTCCCGGGAGGGAACAGAGGCCAGAGGGACCGTAATAGGTGAGTGATGGTGGTCATATGGACCGTAATTAACGGATGACGGTGGTTAGAGTGGCCGTAGTTAGCTGGCTACAGTGGTTGGAGTGGACCGAAGTAGGCGGGCAAAGGTGGTTTGTGGGACTTTGTTCGGCGGGCGACAATGTTCGGAGAGACCGTAGTCAGCGAGCGATGGTGGTCATAGGGGCCATAATCGCCAGGCAACGAAGGCCAAAGGGACGTAGTCGGGGGACAATGACAACTTGAGTGACTGTAGTTGATGAGTGATGGTCATCGTAACCGTAGTCAGACAATAATGGTGGTTGGAGTGGTGGGTCAATAGAAGCCAAGCGGAGGTCTAGCGGTGTTCTATGGACTGGCGGTGGTCCGGCATTGGCCGGCGGCTGGGGTGGAGGTCTGATGGTATGAGGTGGTCTAACGAGGGTCGACGACGGTTAGTAGACGGGCTATGGTTCGACGACGGTTTGTGGACGGGCTGTAGTCTGACGGTGGTTAACGAAAGTTCTTCAGCTGTTGTACTTGGGTAGAACTTTAAAATCCTTGAAGCTTTAGTCTCTCTCAAACCTCCAGCAAATGGTCCAAGCTCCCTTTTCAAGTGGGATGTAGGGGTCTATTTGTAGATTTTTTAAAGTAGCATACTTCGTGATTATGTAGAAAATTCAGGGTAATTTTGGAGTCCTCTATTAGACGACACATATTGATCCATTCAATTATACAGTTTGTTAAGCATTTATGTGCGCAAATGATGTTAGAAATAAGTGATCTTGCGCTCATTGGAATGCTCGATTCGACTATAAGCATGTCATATTTGAAGATCATTTGGTCGTTCAATTAATGCTGTGAAGCTCCAAATATACTTTGATCCCTTAATTTGAATTCATTTGGGTCAGATTGAACTAATTTTGGTGTGTTTAGGTTCGTTTTCCTTGAGAAGTTTGATTGGACTATAAGTTCGTTGATATTGGAGTTTGAATTGCTCCAAATTTAATTTTGGGAGTTTCCATTATGGCTTGAGATTCACGATAAGACAATTTTTTGGGAGGTATCATGGATTATAAAAAGTTAAATTTTTTGTAAATAACAAATCTAATTAATTGGTATTTAATCGAATTAACCTACAAAATTTACTTTTGAATTATTCGTTAAAAAAAAGAACTCGGTACAATAACTTGTGTTTTATTAATATAATTCAAAGAATTGGTAAACGGCATGTATCTTCTTGCAAAGGTAAAATGTCTTTACCAAATGATCATAATAATTATAATTATAATTAAATTTCATTAGATAAAAAAGAATAACTATTTAATTTTATTTTTCTAAAGAAATTAGAAACAATTATTTAATAATTTGATTATTCTAAGAAAATAATAAAACATTTATTCAAAAAAAACGTGATAGCCGTCAAACAAATGAGAGTGTAAAAAAATAAAAATAAACAAGTGGAGGTCAGTGTACAGTTTTGACCCAAAATAAGCCACGTGCTCCTAGTGACAACTGTCATATGTCGTCACATGATGATGTCACTGGACTAACACTGTGTGACCACCACAAATAATTTAATTATTAGAAAATTGCTCAAAAATAAAAATTAAATATATTAATTTTTTTTAATAAATGCCCATGCCAAAACAATAACAACAACAACAACAATAATAATAATAATATTGAGTCATGAAATATTTGCGACGGTAGAGAAATATAAATTTTAAGGTTCTAGCTTTGTACGAAGATTCAGCATACAAACAGATAAAAGATAGGAGTGTAACATTTATAACGAAAAAAAGAGTTTTTACATGGAAACGTCTAAAAATGAGAAAAAATTACGGGTTCTTACCAAGTTTAAATGAATTCACTAGTATTTGCAATTGATTACAAATGAGATCTTTCATTGGGGGGTAGGTCTTGGCTCAATGTAGCAAATATACATCATATATAGTGCATTACATTGTGGGAGTTCAAAGAATCAGTGTTGACATGTTCGTTTGGTCGGCAAGATCATAATCAACGAGCGATGTAGGTTGGAAAGACCGTAGTCGATCGACGATTGTCAGAAGGATCGTAGTCGAGTGACAGATGTCAGAAAGATCGTAGTCAGGCAATGGTGGTAAAAAGGACCGTAGTGGGTAGGCGATACAGGTCAGAAGACTAGAGTCTGTTGATGGTGGTCGGAAGGACTACAATCAGATGACGGTGGTCGGAACGACAATAGTCGACGGGCGATGTAGGTTGGAAAAACCATAGTTGGGTGATGGTGGTTTGAAGGACCGTAATCAGATGACGGTGGTCAGAAAGACCATAGTCTATAAGCGACAGAGTCGGAAAGACTGTAGTTGGATGACAGTGGTCGGATGACGGTTGTCGGAAGGACTGTAGCCTGCTGATGGTGGTCGGAAGGACCGTAGTCGGATGACAGTGGTCAGAAGGAGCAGAGTTGGCGAGCGATGGAGGTTGGAAAGGTCGTAGTCGGGTGATAATTGGTGGCTGGGATATGGTCGAGGAGGAGCTTGGTGGGAATACTTGGTCCCCTTTCATTGAAGAATGAGGGGTTTATTTCTAGCTTTTGGGGAGTGGCATGTCCAGTAAATAGAGATAAGATCAAGAGCACGTTGAGAGTAGTTTGAATGGACGACTGATATTGATTCTCTTGATCATGAATCATTTATCGAATATTTAAGTGCCTTAATGATGTCAGAATTTAGCGATCAAATTCGATCTTGGCTCATCTGATTCGTCCCATTGAGCCACTAGATTCGACTATAAGCATTTCACATTTGGATAACAAATGGTCATCCAATTTATGCTTTGCACCATCCAAATTTGATTCGGGCCCTCAACTTTGACCCATTTGGGCTCATATTGGATCAAATTAGATGTCTTTAGGTAAACCTTTTCGAGATGTTTAGTTCGACTATAAGTTTGTTTAAATCGGAGTTCAGATTACCCCAAATTTAATTTTGAAAGTTTATAATACGAATTTGTCTCAAGGTTCATGTTCAAGATAATTTTTTGATGATATATCAAATAATAATAATAATAATAATAATAATAATAATAATAATAATAAGTATTACCATTAAAATTGCTCATAAATTAAAAAAAAATTAATATATTTTTTAATTAAACGCATATAAAAAATTAAAGATATTTTTGGAGATTATAAAAAATAATTAAACGCATATAAATAATAATAATAATGAATTTATCTATAGAACATTTATAATGCTTTTAAGCGCACTTTAATGAGGGATATGAATATTCATTGAAATGTAAAATAGAAACAAAAAAATTAATTTAAACATTAAACATTTAAAAATAATAAATTCTGAAAATTTCACGTAAAATATATAATTAATATCACATCACGATTTTTAAAAGAATTATGATGAAAAAAAGAGGTAAAAAATTTAAAATTGGATAATTGGTTGCCGGTCTCTGCTTCTCGGCTGAAGCTCCTGCGGTCCCTTCGTTTGGAAAAATTATTCTGTGCGGAAAACAGACCGTACGAAGGCAAATTAGAACACGTCATGTCACCAGATACATAATGGGTACAAAGCCACAGTACACAGTAAAAGAATAATGTGTCGTGCTCTGATTCGCCTCTGGACGGCGTTCGTATCTGCACAAAATAATTTCACCTTCTCATTTCTTTAGAGGTTCTCTTTTCTTAGCTCCACGACCACATGATTGAAAACAGCCTTATTTTATTTTAAATTATTTTAAGAATTCCCAAAAAAGTAATAAATGAAAAACAATATATTTTAGTTTCGATAATTACAATTCCGTTTCAGTTGCAATTGATGTGAACCTTATTGATATTTTTTTTAGTTTTATTATTATGATCAAATTCAAGAATTTAAATTAAGATTAAGCAAAAATTTTGTGAAATTAAAAAAGTTTTATTTTAAATTCATATGTTAGCATTGAAGTTCTATAAAATTTTCAAATAGTCATTAAAATTTTATTATAATTTTGTAATTAAGACTTTATTTAGGATAATTTTTTATTATTTTCTAGTACAAAATTTGTTTAAAAACAAAAAATAAAAAAAATAATGACCCAAAGCTACCTAAAATGAAGCCTAAGAATGTTAGGTTCAAATTTGCAAATAACACATCTCACCTTGGCTTGTTGGTTGAAAGCTTAGGCTTCCAACTAACATGTCTTAGGTTCGAATCTTTGTGTATGCGTTGTGTTTATGAATTTATCTTAATTAACCTAAATGTCCCAAAAAAAAATTTTTCAAATAAGTGACGAAAATATTTTATTAGTAAATTTTAGACTAATACCTTCCACGTCATGTATAAATTAAAAAATTTTAACTTTTCGCAACTATCAACTCTTAAGGAGAAGTAATTACGTTATCAAATAATAAAAATGTCATTTTTTTGGAATTAATTAAAGGCTTGTTTACAAAATTTCATTGCCTTAGTTGTTCAAAACACAACTACAAAAATTAATATTTTTAAAGAGACTTTCAACTGCAAATAAGAAAAAAGAAATATTTTTTTTCCTTCTTCTAGATGGGCGGATAGCTGATCTGCTGGACTGGAGAGAGACTGTACTGATAAACTCGGCCAGTTTCATAATTATTGAAACGGATTGCTATTTAGTAACTATATGCAAAAATCATCACTAAATTAAAAAAAGCCCAATGCTTGTAGGCGAAGGAAGTGATCGAGCCTATTTAAACAGCCTCAGTGCCAGATCGTAAGTGAAGAAATCGTTCTTATCTCAATGGACGGTGACAGTGAGCTGAGGGAGAGACAGAGAGGAGGGACAGGGAATACCAACCCAGTAAGGGGCCAAGTCAAGAAAGTGATAGCCAAGGAATTATACCAAGCTATTTTCTCCTCCCATGGCGGCGGTAGCAGAGGCGGAGGCGGCAGCGATAGACGCCAGGGGGGACAAGGAGGCGGCAGAGATGGGGTTGCCGGCAACTAGAGACGCCTCTATCAATCCTCTCGTCGCTAGTCACTGAATTCGTTCAACTTCAGATCTTTTGTTTTGTTGCAGAGAAAGAAGTTTGGGGACAGAATAAATATATTTTGTTTTGTCTTGAAGTAAATTTAATGGGTTTAAAATGTTTTGATATCCTGCTTAAACGTAACATCCAGGTGTCCCCTGTATGCATTTTGTGTAATACAAGGATCTGAGAATCATAAACATCGCTGGTTTGAATGTGATTTCTCTTTTTCTGTTAATGCTACTTTGATTTCTATATTGAACTGTTTTCTTTTTAAACCCACGCTGATGCAGATTTTTTAGATAATTGGAGACTCACCTTGTTTTTCTATGGCTCTTAGACGGCTTTGTTATCTGGCAATTTGCTGTTCTGTTTACTTTTTATGGAAAGAGCATAACGAGAGAAAATTTCAAAGCAATATATCTAAAAGTATTTCCACTGTCTGCTCCTTCATTTAAAAAGCCATCTTTTATAAGACTTCCAACTGGACAGATAGAAGTGCGATTATGCAATTTTTTTGCTGATTTCTGGGGGCAAAGCCCGTATATATTAAGAAAAAACGGGTTACAGAAAGAACCAAAAAATACCTTTATACCTCAATTACAGGAGAAGAATCAAATCAAAATGAAAGGGAAGAAAAAACCTTGTAGGAGAAAGCTCGACAAAAAGAAAAGCGCAAACAGTCTCGACTTAGCAAAATGGGAACTAACATCATAAGCAAAAAAAATGCTTAGATAGCGACATGAAACCCAGTGAAATCGAGAAAGGAACACAATTTTCCTGGTTGCCAACGGTGCAGAGCGAAAAACCAATCAACGGGTGCAACTATAAAGTGTTGCTAGTCTAGGGAGATGCAAACTAGAAGCAGCGTGGCCACCGTCCAAGGGAAGAACCACCCAAATGTTAGTTTCACTCATCATCGTCCGAAGACAGCAGAACAAACAAAATCCCACGGAGACAATCAGAACCTCAAGCATAAGGGGAAAGAAGATTGTAGCATTTCATAATTCTTCCAAGATGAGACCTTTGGTGATTCTCCGGTAAGAGGATTGTGTAGATAAAACAACTCCAGCAAAACGAATCTCATTTCTAGCCCTCCAAAGAAACAAAACAGAGCAGCAAATCAAAAAATAGCAAAAATTCCTTTCTTTAGCATGAAGTTGCTGGTGATCCTCAAAAAATTCAAAAACCTGTAGCAAGGTAGGCCTTAAAAGGAAATTATGTAGGGAAGGAAGAAGGATAGAAACAACCATAAACAAGTAGTTACACTGGAAGAAGATATGGTTGATGCTTTCATCCTCCAGCCGGCAAAGAGAACAGTTAGCATGAATCAGGATTTTCCTTTTAGCTAAGATGTCTGTTGTTTTTAGACCATCTAGAAGTGTCAGCCACATAAAAGACGAGTATCTCAGGGCATGATGCCTATGCTAGACAAATTTGTACCATGGGACCTTTCTAAAATCAGATTGTTTATAGAAGGTCTTGAAGCAAGGTTTATCATAACCAGACCAGGATATAGGGGAGGGGGGTTGTTGAAGAATTGAGATAGATGTAATATATTGTGAGGCCAATTGACAGAAGTGTCCTGGTAAGTTCCAAGCACCCCTAAAAATAAATTCATTAACCTCAAGTAAAGGCGAGGATGGTGGTCGCATATTGTTCGAGACTGCCAAATTGTTGCACTAGGGGTCCCAATACATCGAAAAATTGCAATTCTCGTTGGCGACATGGAACCGAATTTTTTCCTTGATCCGACAGACAATGAGGCAAGTGGCCTTCTAGAATTTAGAAGACTTGTGGGATGGGACTTTCTAGGGTGAGTTATATTTAGATCTTAACCAATTAGTAGCCAGTGAGCCATTAGTGAAATATCGCCAGATGAAGGAGCAAGCAAAACCGAAATAAAGAGAGTCAATGGCAGGAATGCCTAACCCTCAAAAGCATTTAGGAAGGTAGGTATTCCTCCACGCAATAAGGTGTAGTTTCTTCCCAATGGTGGTGCCATGAAACAGGAATCTGGAGCAAAGCATGTCAATAAGTTTGCGCATGAACTTAGGTATAATAGCACCTCTGATCCAGTAAGTAAGAGTATTGGCGATTGTGAACTTAAGGAACTGTATCCTACCTGCAAAAGATAAAAACTTATGTTTCCAACCAGCAAGTAGAGTAGAAATTCTACTCAGGAGTGAAAGGAAGAGAGCAGCAATGAGTTTTTTAGTGGAGTTAGGGAGACCGAGGTAGGTTAAAGTATTATCGGCTTGCACAAAACCAAGCAAAGATGTGATGTCATTGGCTAAGGAGGTGTTATTAGAAAACATAATAAAGCATTTATCATTATTGACATGAAGGCCAGAGGAAGCAGCAAAATTGGAGAGGGAAGCTTTAAGGTAGCCAGCATTATGGAGTGAAGCTAAACCAAAGATCAGGAGATCATCTACATAGAGCAGGTGATTCACAGAATGCCTTCCACAAGAGATACCAATGAAACTACTTTCATGAATAACACAAGAAAAAGCATCCATCACGATAGAAAACAACAAAGGTGACAAAGGGCAGCCTTGCCCAAGGCCAGAAGAGGAGTTAAAAAAACCCCTCCAAAGCCCCGTTAATGCAGACAAAAAAGTGGACATTCACGATACAACCTTTTTTCCAATTAATAAACATAGGGGGGGGGAGCCTTTTTGCAACAACCGAGATAAGAGAAATTCATGGGAAACAATATCGAAGGCTTTCCAAATGTCAAGCTTAGCACAAAAGAACTTATCTTTAACATTACTATTTAAACGACTTAGAATTTCAGAGGCTAGCACAATGTTATCAGTGGAAATTCTTTGTTGAATAAAACCAGATTAGCTTTTATGGATGATGTGACGCATAATCTCTCTTATACGATTAGCTAAACTTTTTGCAATTATCTTGTAGAACACATTGCAAAGTGAAATGGGGCGATAATCTAAGATATTAGAGGCATGGAGGCTCTTAGGAATCAGAGCAATGGCTGTTGCTTGGGCATGATTGGGGAGATGGCCCGTATAGAAGAAATTTTTAATGGCCTTCCAAACTTGGACACCAATGATCTCTTAGGTGGCCTTATAGAACTCGAAGGTGAACACGTTAGGTCCAGGAGCAGAGGAGGATGGACCGGCAAAGGCAATAACTCTTATTTCCTGATCAGTCACCGAAGAGGTAAGGGAGCCTGTGAGGTGAGGGGGGATGGTAGAATCGACGGGGATGTGTTGGTGCAAGGGGTTGAGGGGCCTAGGCGAATTATAAATTTTTTGAAAGTAAAGGACAACAGCTTTGACAATGTCAGCATTAGTACTGAAGTGTCCATCATCTATATGAAGCTCATTAATATGGCTAGAGTTGTTTCTAGTCTTGATCCTAGCATAAAGAAAACCCAAATCATCTTCACCCTTAGAAAGCTAATTAGCTTTGGCTTTCTGAATCAGCCATGAACTCCAAGCTTGTTGAAGAAATGAAAGAGAGGAGTTAATCTCCTTCAAGGAAGTATTGGGGCTCAAGTCTAGAGGATTATTCTAAATTTGAAGAAAACAGTGACTTTGTAAGTCTTGGAGAGCATAGATCTTGTTAGAGAGATAGGTGGAGTTAGCTCACTTCATTTGTTTAATGTAACTCTTGAGGATGTGAAGTTTAGAGTAGAAGGTAGCAATAGGACTCCCCAAGCAGTGGGAAGAGAAATCAGTAAACTAGCCATCCCAAAAGCCATTCATATTAATCCAATAGTTCTTAAATTGAAACCTACCATGGTTGGAAATAGAATGGCCCTAGAGAAGGACCAGCAGAGAGTGATCAGAATAAGCAGAGGTTCCACCTTATAATAAGAGGTAGGAAAATTCTCAAGCCAAGAGGAATGAATAAGGATTCTGTCAAGTTTGATATGTATAGGGTCTTCAATCCGTTGATTATATACTAGGTGAAGAACAGTTCAGTATAGGGGAGTTCTTGCATGCCAGAGTTAAAAATCCAATTGTTCATTTCTTCCAGGCGACTGTGGTGGAGAGGTCTTCCACCCGATTTTTCATTCTCAAACCTACAACAATTAAAATCTCCCAAGATGATCCAAGGGGAGGTGATGGAAGTGGTCAGGTTCAGTAATTGAAGCCAGAGAGAAGCTCTCTGTGCTGGAGAATTAACAACATAAATGGCAGAGATAAGAATCAGGGGCAAGGAACCATACTGAATTGTGCCATCAATAATCTGATAAGAGGTGAGAGTGGGGGTGAAGGAGATAGACAGAGGGTTCCATTTCAACCAAATTCTACAAGGAGAAGAGCAGCTGAAGTTATTACAACTCATTTTATTATGAAAGATTTGGTGAGAGTTAATGAACCAGGGGTTATTAGCTACCAGAGAAGGAATTTCATAGAGCATGTCTAGATAGTAGGAGAAGATAATCTTTTTACATGCTAGAACTTTATCAGGAGAATTGAATCTCCTAACATTTCAGTACCCAATAAGGGCAAGGGTTATTTAGATTTGGAATTAGATGAGTACGTCTTCTTGGCCCTCTTACCTTTGGGGGGCTTGTGGTTCTGAGGAAAGTCGGTAATTGTCTGTTTGGGTGGAGCACCAGAAGATGAAGGCTCATTAGCGGGTTCTTTCGATTGCAAGATAGCGAATTTGTTGGGAGAAGTCACATGGGGATCAAAGGGTAGACCAACGGCTATAAAGGGAGAAGGGTCATTAGTAGTGGAGATAGAAGAGGGAGTAATATCCGAAGGAGGCTAAGTGATGAAGGGGGAATAATCGGATGAAAATATATCATCTGTAGGGGATTTCAGATTGGGAATATGATCCTTGAGTTGAGGAATATTCTGGGGAGGAGGGGTGGGTAAGAGGGCAGGAAGTGTTTGAGGTTCACAGATAGATAGTTGTTCTTTCAAGAGATGGATTGGATGGGAATATTGGGAGAAGACAAGGGAGGATTGTTTTGTGGAGAAGGTGGAGGGGGGTTAGAAGAGGGAAGGGGAGGTCTATGAGGGGGAGGGCGAGAAGAATGAGCCCGACTTAAACTCTGTCCTTGGGCCTGCATGGAGGGTGGTTTAGGTTAAGGATTTATATGGCATAAAGATGATGGGTGAACAATTGATCCACATCTAAAGCAAGGTGAAGGCTTCTAGACATAGTGCACTTTCAGAGAGAGGACCTCACTATCCATCGAAATAGGGATTTTCTTTGGTAAAGGTGAGGCGCTGGAGACCATAACACACACTCTAACAAATGTAAGTCTAATTTTTTTAGCTATAAGGGCATAAACCGTAAGAGCAATGTAACTAGCAATCTTTGAGATGCCAGTGGGGTTCCATACTGCTAAAGGAAAATAAATACTTTTAATCCAGAGAGGTGTTGCGACTCGAGCTCACAAGTTTATATTTTTGATGATAATAAATATTATGGCTCACATCATTTTCATTTTATATTTGTTTGTGTGTATACCAACATTTCAGGAACATAATGTACCATCAGATGAAAAATTAGAGCTTAAGATTGGATATAATTGATTTTGTTGTAAAGAGTGTAATATTCATTGATGTGATTTTGATTTCTTGAGTCAACTCCTATAAAGATGTTTTCTAGCTTGGTGTCCATGCACAAACACAAACTCAGGGGAGTGAGATATAGTCAAGACCAGAAGTTCATGTTTAGAACTAATTGTACTTGACGATCTCAGGATCGTCGAGGACGAGCAGCTCATTGAACTAATAGTACTGGATGATTTCGATCATCCGGGATGATCCTTTATGATCTTGGAAAATAGCCGTCAATGATAATTTAGGCAAGGTTTTAAGATTCAAATTTTATTCTAATCATCTAGGATGATATTCATCATACTAGGCGATCAATACAAATCATGCCTAAATTGATCTTGTAATTAGGGAACTAATTAAGGTTAAATTGCTCAATTAGATCATCCGGATGATCTATATATCGTATTGGAAGATCTTTGCCGAAATATTTGATTTTTCGTAAGTGTCTAAGACGAAATACCATAATTTTTCTTCTAATCATCTAGGATGATCCCAAATATCATCATTGATGATCTGTATAAATTTGAACTGATCGTCCTAGACTATTTACATATCGTCCAGGATGATCAAGTTAAATTATGCACGTCGTCCTTAATGATATTTGGTGCTAGAATTGAATTTTTTGGGTTTTCTGAAGCCCTCTTTTTAAACACATCATCTTAGACATCCTGCGTTCGAAGATGATTTTTGTTGCTAGAATTACATTTTTAGGGTTTTTTAGAGCCCTCTATTTAAGCTTTCTCAAAGACACTAAAAAGTGTCTTTGGCAGCTGTTGAGGCTTCGTTTTCTTTTGGATAAAACTTTAAGAGAGAACTTAAAAGGGAGAGAGGAAAGGGTGGAATTTGAGAGAGGGAGAGGATCCTTAGAGGCGGTTTCAAGGGAGTGTGGAGCGGGTTTTACACAGTTTCTCCAGCAAGCTTACACCTTAGTACCATCGGATTCAACATTCATCTCGAGGGAAGTTTTCTGAAAAAGAAGATCTCTTTGGTGATCTATATATCATATTGGAAGATCTTTGCCAAAATATTTGATTTTTCCTAATTGTCTAAGACGAAATACCAAAAATTTTCTTCTAATCATCCAGGATGATCCCAAATATCATCCTTGATGATCTGTAAAAATTTGAACTAATCGTCCTAGACTATCTGCATATCGTCCAAGATGATCAGGTTAAATTATGCACATTGTTCTGAATGATATTTGATGCTAAAATTGAATTTTTTGGGTTTTCTGAAGCCCTCTTTTTAAACACATCATTTTAGACATCCTGCGATCGTCCAAGATGATTTTTGTTACTATAATTAAATTTTTAGTGTTTTTCAGAGCCCTTTATTTAAGCTTTCTCAAAGACACTAAAAAGTGTCTTTGGCTGCCATTGAGGCTTCATTTTCTTTTGGAGAAAACTTGAAGAGAAAACTTGAAAGGGAGAGAGGAAAGGGTGGAGTTTGAGAGAAGGAGAAGATCCTTTGAGGGGGTTTCTAGGGAGTGTGGAGTGGGTTTTACACAGTTGCTCCGGCAAGCTTGCACCTTAGTACCATCGGATTCAACGTTCATCTCAAGGGAAGTTTTCTGAAGAAGAAGATCTCTTTGGTGTCAAAGGACCCAACTACTCCACTGCACCAATGAAGGTGAAAGTGATTTTAGGTTCTCTGCCTTCACCAGGAGGGTGAAAAAGGATTCCAAATTCTCTGCCTCACCAGGAGGTCACCAGGAGGGTGAAAAGGATTTCAAGTTCTCTGCCGCATCGGGGGAGGTTAAAGAGATTTTGTAAGAGCTTTTTCACATAGCTGTGGGGGCTAAAGGAGAGTCACTAAAGGTTTGGTATAATACCTAGAACGAGAGGTTCTAGAGAGTGGATGTAGGTTAGGTTGGACCGAACCACTATAAATTTGGTGTGCTCTTTCTTTTTATTATTTTTTCTTTGCATTTTATTTTTACTGCGATTAACCACTTGGGTGGAATCTCTTATTTATCTTTTTATTATTGATTTGATTTATTTTTGCAGCAAGATATAAAAAGATTTTTGTTGTTATTTAAAGAATTTTAAATCACCAATTCACTCCCCTCTTGGTTAGCCTCATGACTAGTTCTTTAGGGTTTAACCACCCTCACAAACTTTTATGTAGTATTAGAGCAGGATTTATAAATTAAGTTTTTGAAAATTTTTAAATTTTGATCAATGACTAACTTTGGAAATCATAATATTGCGGAAGGATATTCAATCACCCCACCATCATTATTTGAAAATATTACTTTTAATTTTTGGAAAATCCATATGTCTACTTTTTTGAAATCAATAGATTATCGAATGTGGAATATGATTCAAATTGGTTATTCTGTAACATCACATATTATATATGGCATTAAAAATGATTTCCCTTTTAATGAATGGATTAGAGTAGAACAAATCAATACATAATTAAATGCTAAGTATTTAAACTATTTTTTTGTGCTTTGAATTCTGGTGATTACATAAGAATCTCTACATGTACTATTGGCAAAGAAATTTGGGATAAACTATGCACTCCATACGAAGGTACTAGTGAAGTTAAGCAATCTAAGTTGAATATTCTAATGCATTATTATGAACTTTTTTGCATGAAACCTTATGAGATGATCTTAGACATGTATACTAGGTTTACTCAAATTGTGACATCATTACATGCATTAGGTAAAGAATTTTCAAACTTTAAAAAGGTCAATGAAATTCTACGTTGTTTACTTAATAAGTTTGATGCCAAAGTCGTTGTTATTTGGAAATCAAAAAATTTGAATGAATATCATATTGATAATCTGATTGGCTCACTTATTGCTAATGAGCAAAGTTTGGGTCAAAAGCTTTTGGATGGAGGTGAAATAATAGTGCTGAAAGCTGAAGACATGGATGAAAATTGCTTAGTAGATGATAAAAGTGAAGAGTTAGCATCAATGACAAATAAATTGAAATGTCTACTAAAGCATAAGCAAAAGCATCAACAAAAGTGGAACAAAGATAAAAATGGTAAGAATATTAAGATTTCTTCTGACAATATTTGCTTTGGATGTAGGAAACCTAGACATATGAAAAATTAGTGCCCTAATTTAAAAACTCTTCCTACAAAGAAAAAGGAAAAAGCTAAGCAAATTATAAAAGGGCAAATGATGAAAAGCAAAAAATCTCCCGGGTAGACCTAGCTTTTGAATCATCAGACCAGGAGTAAGATGATGTTTAAATCCTTGTTTGTGTGGTTATTTATTTTTTCTTGTATGTTTTTTATTCATTGTGTTTATATTTATTTTATGTGTTTTATCTTTCTTTCTTCTTTCTTAGTATTTTTTTTTTGTTCCTTTAAAATTTTAAATTAGTCTTTACATTTTTTTTGTAAAGTTTTCTATGATCAACAAACATATATCACTTTTTTGTTTAGTATACGCTTTAGAAAATCAAATCACTTTTGAAAAAAAAATATTTTTTTTAAAAATGAAAATTTTACCTCATATTTTTGTTAAAATTTTATGTAAGTTGTGGTTGATTTCTCTAAAATCAGTCAAAGGAAGAAAACTCTTGATTTTAGCTTTCTATCTCATTTATTAATGTGGCAATGTTACTTTTTATTCAAAATCTTTATCAAACTATTAATTGGATTTTAAAATTGAACTTTTTTTCATCTCCCTATATTTTTTTTATCTCATAGAAATCTTTTACAAGTTGTTGAATCCACTTCATTATTTTCTTAATCAAGTAGTTTATTTTTGTCACTATAATGGGTTTGCTTTAGTCTTTAAAATTGCAGTAAGGAAGCATGTTTGTTAAAAAGAAAAGAGGCACAAAATGAGCCCAAAGATGAAAGGATACGCAATGAAGCAAAAAATGGAAAGATAGACAAAGTGTATCAAAAATCAAAAGATGCGCAAAGTGCACCAAAAACTAATCAAGAGACACAAAATGAGCCCACAATAAGTTAACTAAACTTTCTTGTATTTCCTAAATCTTAAGAAAACTCTTATATTTATTGATATTTTTGATACTTGAGTTTGAAAATCATAATTCTTGATTCACCAATTTTTGCATTAATCTTCTATTAGATATATTTCATGAAAGGAGTGTTGAAAAGATTAGTGTTTCCTTCTCTAATTTGTTCCTTGATTTAAATGTTGGCTTAAAAAGTTTTTGAGCCTTTAAAAGAACTTGAAATTGAATTAATAATTTCTGAATCTCTGACCTTTATGGGTTATGCATTGTCAATACATGCCTTACTAAATTTTTGAATAAAATTAAGAGGTAACTTTCTTATTCTAAGAAATTTTTTGATACTTTAAACTGATTCTTCTAAAACATCGCCTTCACCAGATCAGGGACCATTTGATCTTTTAGTCTATTTTTCTTTTGTGTTTTTCTATGCTCCACTTCTTTTTGATATTGTCAAAGGGGGAGAATGTACTGTTGTATTTGTGCTGTATTTAAATGTACTGTTATTTTTATGTGGTATTTATTTAGTTTATTTTGTATCTAGTTATTTGTTGTATTTTTTATTTGATTTTAAAATAAAAACTAAAAAGAAAAAATTGTGTTTTCCCTTGTTTTTAAAATTTTTTATCTTAGTGAGGGGAAGACTAGGAGAAAATACTTTTTGCTTGCAAATTCAACTAGTAAAATTTGTCATCATAAAAAAGGGGAGATTGTTGCGGCTCGAGCTCATGAGTTTATTTTTTTGATGATAACAAATATTATGGCTCACATCTTTTTATCTCCTAGTATTTTCATAATATATTTGTTTGTGTGTATATTAATATTTCAGGAACACCATGCACCATCTAACGAAGAATCAGGGTCAAGGTTGGGTAAAATAGATTATGCTGTAAAGAGTCTATAATATTTATTAATGTATTTTTTATTTCTTGAGTTAAGTCTTATAAAGGTTTTTTTTATCTTGGTGTCCATGCACACACACACTCAGGGGAGTAAGATCTAGTCAAGACCAGAAGTTCATGCTTTGAACTAATCATACTAGACGATCTTAAGCTCGTCTAGGATGATCAGCTCATTGAGCTAATCGTACTGGACGATTTTGATCATCCAGGATAATCCTTTATGATCTTGGAAAATAGCTGCCAATGATAATTTAGGCAAGGTTTTAAGATTCAAATTTTGTTCTAATCGTCCAGGATGATATCCGTCATACTGGAAGATCAATGCAAATCATGCCTAAATTGATCTTGTGATTAGGGTATAAATTATTATTAAATTGCTCAATCAAATTTCTGGATGATTTGTATATCGTACTGGATAATATTTACTGACATAATTGATTTATCCTAATCGTCCAAGATAAAATACCATAATTTTTCTTCTAATAATCGAGGACGACGATCCTAAATATTATCCTGGATGATCTGCACAAATTTGAACTGATCGTCCAAGACTACCTGTATATTGTCCAGGACTATCTGCATATCATCCAGGACTATCTAGTCAAGTTCTACACATCATCCTGGATGATCCTGAGATCGTACTAGGTGATATTTGATGTCAGAATTGAGTTTTTAGGGTTTTCTGAAGCCCTCTTTCTAAACACATCATCCTGGATGATCTTGTGATCGTTCTAGATAATCTTTATCGCCAGAATTGAGTTTTTAGTGTTTGTCAGAGCCCTCTATTTAAGCTTTCTCAAAGACACTAAAAGTGTCTTTAGCAGCCATTGAGGCTTCATTTTCTTTTGAAGAAAACTGGAAGAGAGAACTTGAAAGGGAGAGAGGAAAGGGTGGAGCTTGAGAGAGAGAAGATCCTTGGAGGGGATTTCAAGGGAGTGTGGAGGGGGTTTCACACGGTTGCTTCAGCAAGCTTGCACCTTAGTACCATCGGATTCAAGGTTCGTCTTAAGGGATGTTTTGGGAAGAAGAATACCTCTTTGGTGTCAAAGGACCCGACTACTCTGCCGCACTGGGAAAGGTGAAAGATTCTAGGTTCATGTCCCTCACCAGAAGGGTGATAAAGGATTCTAGGTTGTCTGTCTCACCAGGAGGGTGAAAAGGATTCAGATTCTCTGCCATATCGTGGGAGGTGAAAAAGATTTTGTAAGGGCTTCTCCACCTAGCTGTCGGGGCTAAAGAATAGTCACTAAAGGTTTAGTGAAATACTTGGAATGGGAGGTTCTAGGGAGTGGACATAGGTCAGGTTGGACCGAACCATTACAAATTTGGTGTGTTCTTTCCTTTTATTATTTTTTCTTCACACTTTATTTTTACTGTGATTAACTGCTTGGGTAAAATATCTGATTTATCTTTTTATTATTATTTTAGTTCATTTCTGCTGTAAGATATAAATTTTTTTTTCTTATTATTTAAAGAATTTTTAAATAACCAACTCACCCCCCTCTTGGTTAGCCTTGGGACTAGTTCTTTAGGATTTAACCACCCTCACAAACTTTCAAGAGAGATGGAGGAGAACTCATCTCGCTTAGGCTTGAATTTTAGAGTCTACTTCTATAGAATGAATTGTTATAAGATATCTAAGTAGAAAAGCAAGGATTCTCTATGGGATTTGGTGAAAATCTGAAGTTGGTTTTGCTGAAGTAGTTTTGGTTTTGCCTTGATGTTTTTATTGTTGATGTGGTTGCGTGATGTTGCATAATTCTTAATGATGATGTATTTGTCCAAATTTTTTGTCTAGTGGGATCTTTTTGGGGCCTTTGAATAATGATGATATCCATTAGAGACCCCTACCCTTGGATGGTCTATGAATAATCAGGGGAAACCGCTACTATAATATATGGTTTGATGTATTAATTATGGATTTAATATATGAGTCTCCTAGCCATTTCTTTTTTACCTCTAGTACCTCCTCATGTTGATCTGCAGAGTCTATTATCTTCCTTGATATATTTTATATTCAATCTTTTATTCTTTTTATTCTTTTGTGTGGCTGTTAATTTTTAATGGTGATTGTTTGTAAAACCCCTTAAGTAAAATAAACTAAAATTTTAAACATTAAGGAGCCTTTCAGAGTAATATTTAAAATTTTATTTAAGAAACTCTGTAATTAAGCGTGCTTACCATAGATAAATTCTGGGATTGGTGTCATCCTAGGAAGTTATACCAATAGGATAAAACCATAAGGCCCTTAAGCCAAAGTAAATAATATCTCGATAGTTAATAGTTTGATCTGTTACAAATAGTATCAGAACAATACATCAGATGAAAGATGAGAAGTAAGTGTCATATTAGACAAAGTGCTACATCATGAGAGCCACCTCTTGAACCCTATATGGGACAAAGTGCTACATGAAGGGAGTCATCATTTGAACTTGTAGGAGTGACCTCTAGAATCCTATCCATCTGGTGAATGATTCTGGGATAGAGATACTGACGAGAATGTCAGTTACTTAAGTGAGAGAGATTATGAAATCCCTTAAATAAAAGAAGCTAAACTCTTAATCATTAAGATGCCTTTTTTTGTATTGATTAAAATTTCATTTAAGAAACCCTATAGTTAATCATGCTCATCCCAGAGAAATCTTGAGATGAGTGACCTCCAAAAAATTATACCAACAGGATAAAACTGTGAGGCCCTTAAGCCAATGCAGAAAATATCTCGATAGTTAAGAGTTTGGGTTATTACATTGCTAACATTTTATTCTTTCCTTTGATGGTGTTATCTTTATTTTAACCCTCCCATGTTTGTTGGGATTTTTCTTTGAGCTTCTTTGGTTTTATATAAAAGCTCTTATAATTTTTTCATAGCTTTTACACTGTAAAACATTAATTTTATAACATCTTATTTTTGATAAATGAATGAAATTTGCCCCTAGTTTTCCCCCAAAAAAACCAGAGAATAAATTCAGCCCTGAACCTAACAGAACAAAATAGTATAGAGCACTAGTAGCAGAACAAGACGAAGCAAGAGCTAAAAATAAGTTTAAAAGTATGCTTGACCCTTTAGTAACCGATCCAACCTGAACATAAAAAAGAAAATAAGCAGCAGCATGAATGTGTAATGGCTAGCCCAGAGGAGAAGGACAGATAAGTTTAGATGGAAAGAGTAGATATACTCCAAAAAAACAAACCAAACCAAAAGGTTACAGGAGAGAAAGTGAGAAAATCTCGGTTAAAGGAGGTCTTTGACCATTCTCTACGAGGGTTTTTTCCCTAGCTATGTTCCCGCCTCCTCCCCTCCTTCTTTCCTTCATGCCACCTACTTGGGGAGGGGTTTTCCCCTCTCCCCATCTTCATTTTGGCTTCCCCCTCCTACCTTTCTAAATTTCCCTCTCTTTATAGAGCTCCTTCTTCCTCCTCTTCAGCTCCTGGTTGCTTAAACTTTATTTCCAATCTCACCAAAGAAGATCCAATTGCTGGTGAGTTCTATCTGTCATTTATTCCTCACTCTACCAAAATCCCTTTTTTAGCTGATGACCTCGCCCTTGGGGTTCCTGACTAGAGCTTATCTCTTTTTAGATACTCCATTGGCCCGTGCCCCACTTACCTGAGTCTTCTCAACGAGGTCAAGAGAGCTTGGAACCCTAAATGTTTGGTGGATCTCCTATCTTTAAATGAAGGAGAATCCTCTTTAAGCTCTCCTCTTTGGAGGACTACCAAGTCGTTTAGACCTAATTAATTTTCTAATTTTGAGCCAAAGAGTAGCATCACACAAAGTAGTAGAATCAAATTTATGTTTAGTTATTTTTCACTAGATGTGACATATGAATTAATTAATAATAAGTAAATATAAGTTCTTAATCTTAGCCAAGTGAATATTCCTCCCAGCAATATGTTAAAAAACCTGAAGAATAGTAGGTCTTAATCAGAAGTTTTTAAGCTCAAGGATTAGATCAAACACAATATGAAATGAGTATTCACATTCAATGAATAAATGCGAGATATTTTTAGAGCAATTGTGAGATAAAAAAACATATACTATCAACTTGAATACTCCTTACAAGTGAAAGTATGAGATGCGCCAAGAGGGGGGGGGGGGGGGGGGGTGAATTGGTATTTAAAAAATAATCCTAAACAGGAGTTCTAATTTTTTGATTTTTTAAAATAACAACACAACAAGTAAAATGCAAAAGCTAATGATACGATCACAACTATGATATTGGTAACACAATTGCAGATCTCTCAATACTAAAAACAACAGATTTTTCACCATGCAGATATAACAGTAAGTAAATGTGGGAAAAATAAAGTGCAGTAAAAACAGAAAAAGCACACCATAAATTTTTATAGTGGTTCGGTCACTTGACCTACGTCCACTCACCAGAGAATTGCACTACTAAAAGTTGACTATCCTTTTGCTCCCACAGCAAGGAGGAGAAGCCTTTACAAGACTCCCTTTCACCTCCCCTAGTGTGGCGGAATACCAGACGCTATGTCACCCTCCCGGTGATGACAGCGGACCTTCTCCTTTTTCTCCCTATTGGAGAAGGCAGAGTACCCAGATGATGTTGACCTTGAAGCCTCTCTTCCCTAGAGAACTTTCACAAGACTCCCCAAAGCCACAAGAGGAGCAAAGCATGCAGCTAGCTTGGAGCCACCGTGTGATCCCCTCACACTCCTTCTCCCTCACGCTCAAGCTTACCTTCACTTTCCTCTCACAAGCCCTGGATCTCTTTAAAGAAAGTTTTTTCTCAACAGTACCTTCCTCTCTTAATGCTATTCACAGTAGCAAGACATACCAACAACAACTCTCTCTCTTAGAAAAAATTACTTTAAAAAAAACCCTAAAAATTCAATTCATATGACTCTGTTCGTATAGTGTTCGAACATCGTACAATATGATCAGTTCAAAATCAGCTTCGTCCAATACGAATGAGGATGAACAGTTCACAAATTTTACAAATGTCATACTGTACGATCTAGAGATCATACAGGACGATCATGTTATTTTAAACTGTTATTACGGGATGAACCTTGGGACGATATCTGGGATGAACAAATTCATCTCTGACCATCATCTCGCACTGTACCCTTCGTACAGTATGACTAGTTAATTTTCAGGACATCGTTCAGTACGATATAAATATCGTCCGGGACGAATAGAAAAAAAACCTTAGTTTCGTCTGGTACGATCAACAGGACGAATGAAATCATCTCTGTCTGTCGTACAGTACGATGGATATCGTACAGTATGATTGCAATTGATTAAGAAACCAAGATTTTATTTCCTTATTACTGGAGATAATTTTGGCAAGATTTCAAATAATCGTACAGTACGAATTGTTTAGAAGATCAAAATTAGAAACTTACCAAACTTATTCTAGTGGCTAGGGTTTTTGAATTGAACCAAATCGTACGATTAACATCGTACAGTACGATTAGTTCACAGAACTGATCATTCAGAATTAGCCGTTAGCCTGAGTATTAATGACCCATCGTACAGTACTATTAAAAATCATACAGTACGATCAGTTCTTTTTTAAAAAATTAGACTTAAAAAAAATCTCCCTTTGTGTGTGTGCATGGTTGCTCCTTTTACTTACATGCTTTTGTGGCAGACTTAATAAAATAAAAATAAAGAAAATAAAAATACAAGTTTTTGAATATCCTATTCTACCCAGTTTGAGTCTCCAGTAATCTTGAGCGGTGTGTATTTGACCTGTAATGTTAGTGCTTACAAACAAAAATAAACATTTATAATCTTTAAGGAAAACCATATTAATTCATGAAGTATAATTTGTCATCATCAAAATCAAGTGCTCGGAATCCTTGATTGCAACAATCTCCCCCTTTTTTATGGTGTCAAATAATATTTTCTGATAGGCATAATTGTTATTTCTTCCTAAGGTCCCCCTCAGTAGGATGATTGATTGTAAAATATAGGAGGAAAGAAATTTTTTATTTATTTATAAATATAATAGAATGAATATAATAAGAACAATAGATAATATTAATATTAAGAACAAAACAACAAAGAAACTTCTCCCCCTTTGACAGTAGCAAAAAGGGAAGAACAACAAGTACAAATAAGACAAAAAAAAAACTACAAAAACAAACACGAACACAAATACAAACAGCTAAAAGCCGGGAACCTAATCAGATGGTGGTGGAGGTGGCTGAGAGTGCAGATGGAGCAACGCAAAATGTTGATCGATCGTGGGAATTGTTCGCCAAACCATTGCATATCATATTCATGCTGATGAACTTGTTGATCAATATGTTATCCCAGCTGAGTTTCTAATCGATCAAGATGTTGAAGCACATCATCCTGAGGGTAGGCAGGGTAGGGAGGTCCAGGAGGTGGAATGGGAGGTGGTGGAGGTCCTCCCGCTGCATTAGCTTCCTCTTCTTCATCAAAGTCGGGATCGGCGTATGCAGGCCCCCGAAGGAAAATAATGCGGAAGGAACCATTTGTGTAAAAAATAGGTAGATTATATGGAGGGAGAGGATAGTGAAGTTGATATTTTGCATCTAGGATATACCCTATGACATGTCCTAAGGTGATATTTTGCTTTCTGCGGGCACTAAGATATCGGAGAGCGGACAAGGTATAAATATAGTCGATAATCATTTGAGCTTCATTGAATTTAGTAGCCGACATGATTAGATAGTTAACAATAGATAGCAACGGGGTGATGTGAATGTGATCTCTAGCTTTGGGTATAATGGAGGTGCGAAGGACATGCTGGATAACGCAGGCATTCTGATTTAGATTTTCCACAAGTGGGAGGTGTTCATTGGAGGGTATATTCCTAAGGAGTGTGTTGATCAAGGTCCAATCATAGTCAATTATAAGGAGAGATTGGGGACGAGGGCCTTCAGTGGATAGGCCAATGTGTTCAGTAATGTCGCCTTTAGTGATGACGACATTGCGCTTACAGACATAGGATGTAAGGGTGGTGCACTCTCAGTTGATCTTAAGATTGGACAAAAATTCGAAAAGTAGTTTGGAGTGGAAGGGAAAAGCGAGTGTCAAAAGAAATTGAAGAGTGGTAGAGGCGAAAAGATTCATCACCTCGAAATTGAGAATCACTTGATATAGCATACGGGAGGGGGTGATTTTGGCCGCTTTGAATTTATTATATGCTTTCTCGTCGGCAGCAGAGAGAAAGCAGCCATCGAACTGCCGATAGGAGGAAGAGCTCCCCTCGATCAATCGGCCTCGCTTGCTTCCACCAGCCATAGATCAGAAAATGTGTGAAGGGATTAAAGATTGGTAAGAGGAGTGAGTGAAATGAGCATAGAATCCCTTCAATTTATAGAGTTTGAGAGTAATCATACAGTACGATATAGTATCGTACAGTATGATATGGTTATTTATTTTGTCTAGATGACTTATTAGAAAAAGTAGTCAAATTATATAGTATGATCAGAATTGTACTGGATGATCGTGAGAGAGAGGCATTCGTCCTGAGGAGTCATCGGTACGACCGTTGAAAAAAGGTATCGTACAGTACGAATAGGTGTTCGTACAGTACGAAGTGCAATAATTTTTGTACCGGCTGATTTTAAATTTGTCCCAATCCAAATTGACACGTGGATCATACAGTACGATCTGTGATTCATACAGTATGATGATCAATAATGTGTATCGAAAAGTATGAGTGGTGATTCATATAGTATGGTATGTACAAGATAAGATAGATCTGGATCGTTGATGGAATGGAAAGATGTAATTTATTTATTTGTGAGATCGTATAGTACGATGTGCACAGAAAGTCAAGGTTTGGGCATCAGCAAGGTGAATGTGAGAAGATCAGGATACATTTTTTTTAAAAAATCAACAAACACGACAAACAAAATAATAAACACACAAACTTTTGTTTTGACTTTTGATTTGATTTTGAATTTTTTTTTTAATTTTATTTTAAGCTTGAATGTCTATGACACCTAATTTTGTTCTCAATGTACTAAAGGTGTCATAAGCTAATTATTTTGTGAAAATGTCAGCCAATTGATCTCCAGTAGCAATGTGGTGTAGTTCAATATCTCCTTTGGCTACATGATTTCTTATGAAGTGATGTCTAATGTCTATATGCTTTGTTCGTGAATGTTGAATAGGATTTTTAGATATGCAAATTGCACTAGTGTTGTCGCACATTATTGGGATGGTTTCTATAGGTAGTCTAAGATCTAAAAGCTGTTGTTTTAACTATAGAACTTGAGCTACACAGCTTCCTACCGCTATATAATCTGCTTCAGCTGCTAAGAGGACTACCGAATTTTGTTTTCAGCTGGACCATGAAAGTAAGTATTGTCCAATGAATTGACAGGTACCAGATGTGCTTTTTCTATTTACCCTACATCCTACAAAGCCTGAATCTGAGTACCCTAAGATTTCAAAAGTAGTGTTATGTCTATGATACCAAATTCCTAAGTTTGGGGTGCATAGTAGATATCTAAGAATTCTTTTGACAGCAGTCATGTGAGATTCTTTTGGGTCAGCTTGAAATTGAGCACAGAGACATACACTAAACATTATATCCGGTCTGCTGGTAGTTAAGTAGAGAAGTGATCCAATTATTCCCATATACTTCTTCTAATCTACTGACTTTCCATTTGAATCTTTATCTAATTGAATGTTAGAACTCATGGGAGTATTCATGCCCTTAATATTTTCCATTTCATACTTTTTTAGAATATCCTTGATATACTTAGATTGGCTAAGGAATGTTCACCGTCCATCTATTTTACATTAAATCCAAGAAAGTAATTAATTTCTCCCATCATACTCATTTCGAACTCCTTACTCATTGTTTTTGAAAATTCATTACATAAGGTTTTTTTTGAAGATCCAAACAAGATGTCATCTACATAAATCTGAACAATGAGTATCTCATCTCCTACCTTTTTCAAGAAGAGAGTGGTGTACACAATACCCTTAACAAAGCCTCTATCTAGTAGGAATGTACTAAGTCTTTCATACCAGGCTCTTGGTGCTTGCTCTAATCCATATAGTGCCTTTTTCATCTTAAACACATGTTTTGGAAATTGTGAGTTTTCAAATCCTGGGAGCTGTTCAACATAGACATCCTCTTTGATTACCCCATTTAAGAAAGCACTTTTAACATCCATTTGATATAATTTAAAACCCTTGAAGCAAGCAAAAGCTAAGAGTACTCTTATAGATTCTAGTCTAGCAACAGGTGCAAAGGTTTCCTCAAAATCTATTCCCACAATTTGGTTATACCCCATTGCTACTAATCTAGCCTTGTTTCTCACTACTATTCCAGAGTCATTCATCTTATTTTTAAAGACCCACTTAGTTCCTACCATACTTTGTTATGTAGGTCTCTTAACTAATTCCTACACATCATTCCTAGCAAATTGGTTTAACTTTTCTTGCATTGCTAGGATCCAGAATTCATCTAATAAGGCTTGATCTATATTTGTGGGTTCAATCATGAAGATGCAGAATGACTAACTTCATTCCTAAGTCCTTGCCTAGTTTTTACACCTTCTGATGGGTCTCCTAAGATCAGCTCTTTAGGATGACTAGAATAATATTTCCAATCTCTAGGCCATTGATCATGAGGTTCTGCTCTATTCTCTATGGCAATGGTTTCTACCCCCTTAATGATCTCAACTTCTTCTTCTTCATGATTAGGTTCAGAGAACTTATCTTATTCATCAAATACAACATGGGTAGACTCTTTTACTATAAGGGTCCTCTTATTGAAGATTCTATAGGATTTACCTACAGATGAATAGCCTAAGAAGACACCTTCATCAAATTTAGGGTCAAATTTTCCTAAGGGTGACTTACCATTAATTAGGATAAAGCATTTGCATCCAAAAACATGTAAGTGAGAAAGATTTGGTGTCCTACCCTTAAGCAATTCATAGGGTGTCTTATTAAGTTTGGATCTAACATTTACCCTGTTTAAAACACATCAAGCAGTATTCATTGCTTCTGCCCAAAAATATCTAGGAAGAGTGTATTCAACTAACATTGACCTAGCAGCTTCAACTAAAGTTCTATTCTTTCTTTCAGCTATTCCATTTTCGTAAGAAGTCCTAGGGGTACAAAAATTATGTTCTATTCCTATCTCTTGACAAAATGATTCAAACTTATCATTTTCAAATTCTCCACCATGTTCACTATGGATTATTGAAATTTCACATCATAATTTCCTTTGAATCCAAGTGGAGAATGTTCTAAACTCATCAAATGACTCACTCTTATGTGCTAAGAATTTTACCCAAGTAAATTTAGAGTAGTCATCCACTATTACAAATCCATAAGATTTCCCTCATAGGCTAGCTGTACTAATGGGTCCAAATAGGTCCATGTGTAGAATTTCTAATGGACTAGTGGTGTTGATATCCTTAACTGAATGAAATGATGATTTCACTTATTTTCCTAGTTGGCAGGCATCGCCTAGATGGTCCTTAGTGAAGTCTAACTTAGGTATGCCTCTAACTAGGTCTTTCTGTGTGATATTCCTAAGTGTTTTCATGCTTGCATGGCATAGTCTCCTATGCCATAGCCAAGAGTCATCAGCTATTGTTTTCAAGCATAAAGGGTTTGAGTTTTTATTGTAATTTAAATCTAACATGTAAACACTGTTTATATGTTTTCCTTCTAATACAAGTTTATCATTTAGGCTAATCATGCATTTGTTAGAAAGAAACTTTATGTCAAAACCCTTATCACTTAGTTGACTGATATTTAACAAGTTATGCTTTAAACCATCAACTAAAAGAACATTTTCAATTACCAAAATTTTAGAATTTCTAATAATACCTGAGCTCACCACTTTCCTAGTGGTGTTGTCTCCAAAAGTCACTTTGCCTCTTGATCTAGCCTCCAGTGTCACGAACTGCTTCATGTCTCCAGTCATGTGTCTCGAGCAACCACTGTCCAGGTACCACATGCTCTCACTAGATCTTTTGTGAGATTGCCCCTACAATGTTAATCAAAGATTCGTTTTGGGAACCCAAGTGAGTTTGGGTACCACCTTATGCTTATATGAATGAGATGTATGCATGTTATGCTGTGATGAATGCAGCTTAGGTCTCCACACTAGGTGTGTCCTATGGTGAATTATGCAAGTGCGGGCTATGTGACCTAGCATGCCACATGAGTAACACCTAACACCGGGAAATGGGTTCACTAATCTATGTGGGTGATGGTGCATTTTCCTAGGTTTGGATGATGCATGCTGTGATGATTTAGAATGAGAATTTTCAATTAATGGTGGTTTATAAAATTGAGCAAATGTAGGAGATGTTTTATTATTCTCAAAAGCATTAACTTTTTCCCATAGAAATTTATTTTCTTTTTTAAGGCTTGCAATTTCAAACTTCAATGCATGCTCATTACTTTCTAGTTGACATGCAAGTTCTTCTAATTCCTTAAATGCATTTTCTAGTTCAACATGTGATGATTTCAAGGAATTGTGTGCAGTAGTTAATTCAACATGCTTCTTGTTTAATGCTTCAAATTCGTCAAGCATAGACATGTGATCTCTATCCAAGTTAGAAAAATCTTTAACTACACTAGCATGCTCTTTTCGTAAAGTACTAAAATCAGTGATAAGGCTAGCATGCATTTTCTTCAACTTCTTATACGAGTCATGAATCTTTTTAGAAATAATTAGGAGTTCATCATAAGAAAGTTGACATACCTCATCTTGTTCTGATTGATCAAGGTCATCGTTAGTCATAAGACATAAGTATTTTACCTCCTCCTCTGCCTCTTCTTCTGATGATTCTAAAGCAAAGTCAGCCCAAAAAGCCTTTTGTGTCTTAAACTTGCCCTTTTTGAATTTTTCCCTTTCCTCGCCCTTTTCCTTGGTTTGATGAGTCTTAACATTGGGGTAATCAGCTCGGAGAAGACTTGGCTTCCTGCACTCAAAGCAAATTGTATCGGATGCAACTTTAGTATTCTTTGAGTTTTTACCTTTGTTCCAATTGCTTTGATGATGTCGTTGCTTTCTTTTCAAAAAATTCTTGAATTGGCGAGTCATCAAGGCTATATCGTCATCTTCCTCCGCTATAGAAATGTCACTTTCAGAATTGTTTGCTTTTAGAGCCACAGTTCATAATGAAATCGTTAAAAAAAGAAAGGCCGCCCTCAACATTGCTACCTTTCCTCATAATGTTATTAATAAAATTAATAACATTTTGATTATCACCTTCAATGATGGTACCTTTGTAAGCATACATCTAATGTCTAGTGACTTCTTTGATAGAAAGAATAGATTGAAGCTCCAAATAAGAGATATCCCAATGTGTCAATTTTTTGCCAAAAGCCATTAGAAATCTTCCTCTATGATCCCGAAATACTCCTCCAATCCCGGCCTTGTAAGAAGTAAAAAGAGAAGCATCAACATTGACTTTTACCCAATCAGGTGGAGGGGGGTGCCAAATTTCATTGATCAACCCAACCGGTTGGTTAGCATCCCCGATACCCCAACAACTTTTATTCACATATCTTGACATTGAGGCATAGCTTACAACATTAGTGGCTAACAACCAAGAGCTTGAACGTTTTCCTTCATGCACAAGTTCATTCCTAGCTCTCCAAGAAAGATAGACCAAATTAAAATAAATATTGATCAACCAAACATCTTTGCTTTGAAGCCATTTGAAATAATTTCCAAAGGAAATGAAAGTAGGGATACCAAAGCCCCATTTATTTAATATCTAGATTGCCTCATTTAATTTATTACATTTCGAAATAATGTGATCAATGTCTTTAATTTGTTCACATCCCCAAGGGTACTTCTCATAATCTATCAACCTTCTATAATAGAGGAAATGATTGGTGGGAATGGCTTTATGAACAATTCTCCACCAAAAGTTCTCAACTTTAGAGGTTAGCTTAATTTTTTTGAGCCATTCCCATTTAGATGAATCACCTGGATCTTCTTTAGAATTTTCCATAGCCAAAGCAGTAATTGTCTTTCCTGTAGCAAACTTGATCAATTCCAGCTTATCATCATCGGGTTCATTGGAAATCTTGATCTCTTTTATCAAATTTAAAAGCTCCGGGCCACACTTATCAGTTAACTTTGCAATGTCCCATCTTCCATTGGAAATAAGATTGTCCACCGTGAAATCATAGTCTTCCTTAGCTTGCACAAATGTTGGCCACCTTTTCAGAATTCTATTCCAAATCCAGGTGTGTTTAAATACATTAACAGAATTCCCATTGACAATATTCCATTTAGTAATCTGTTTTAGGAACTTTTCCCCTGTTTTGAGCAACTTCCAAGCAATCGATCTAGAATTTATTGAAGAATTACTGCTCATAACATTACCATATTTAGGTACAAGGAGCTTATGCACTAGTGCATCTTTGTCTTGAAAATACTTCCAAGCTAGTTTGGCTTTCAGAGGACCGGCTTTCTTCACACTTGGCACAAATCCTCTACCTCCCTGTGAGATTGGTTTGCATAAACTTTCCCAATTAACATAGTGGATGCCTTTTCTCCCATCACTTTTACTCCAAATAAAATTTATGCAATGTTTATCAATTTCATACAAAATACTTTTGGGAACTAAGGAAAGGGAAGAGTGAAAAGTTGGGAAGGAAAGCAAAACAGACTTGACAAGTGTCAACTGACCGGCCAAGGAAATGAATTTCCCTCCCCAAATGTTTAACATGCTATGAAATTTCTCCAACAGAAAATGGAAATCAGGTTTACCAAGTCTTCTTAATGCCATCTTGATTCCTAAGTATGAAATTTCCTTAATCTCCTTGAGGTCCATTTCTCTAACAATTTTCCTCCTCCTTCTCTTTACCGATTTTCCAAACAGCAATCCAGATTTTTTTTTTATTCACACATTGGCCCGTCCAGCTACAAAAACTGGAGATAATATTTCTAGCCTCCTTGACCATCTTCATACTAGCATCAAAGAAAACCATGATGTCATCGACATAAAGAAGATGTGAAATCAAAGGCCCATTTGGAGAAACTTGTATGCCAATTGAATCCTTCTTTTGATAAAAAGCATTAGACAATAATTGAGCACATAAAATGAATAAAAACGGGGATAACAGACATCCTTGGCGAAAACCACTTCTAGCTTCTATCCAATTGGATAATTTCCCATTTATAGATAAGGAAAAATAAGGATTGAATACACATTCCATAACAAGAATTGAAAAACCAGATGGAAAACCAAAATAATCCAAAGCTTTGCATAAGGTTGGCCAACCCCTAGAATCATAGGCTTGCTCCATATCTATTTTAAAAGAAACTAAACCTTTGGAAGATTTAGAATACCTGAATTTGTGGAAGATTTCATGAGCCACCAATACATTGTCAAATAGAGATCTACCTTTCAGGAATGCCGCTTGCTCCACCGAAATGAGTTTGTGAATGACAATTAAAAGCCTTTTCAAGATCATTTTTGCTGCAATCTTGTAAATTGATGTACATAAATTGATAGTTATGAAGTTAGAGGGAGAAAGAGGATTTTTTACCTTAGGGATCAAAACAATGATAGTTTTCTTCCATTCTTCACACATTTTCCCTGTTTTAAAGAAATCATCCAAGGCATTCCAGATGTCTATTTTAATGATAGACCAATAAACTTTGATAAAGGTATATGAAATTCCATCTTTGCGATCTTCATTTTTATTAATGAAAGGAATTAGCCCCTAATTTTCCAAAAAAAAAAATATTGGAGGGCCGTGCGTTATGCAGATGATGATGATGAATAGGAGTTCCCTTGGAGGGTCAGCGGGGCAACCTGCATTTTGATCTCTAGAGCATTCCTTTTTTTTGGAGTTGTAGGGCCATTAACCTAATTTCCATTTAAGAAAAAACTTGTTACATGTGAGAAAAACTAGTTACAACAGAAGGATAAAAAAATTATATAAAATACCAGCAGAAAACAAGCAGAAAAGCTCATAGAGATCTAGTGAAAAAGATCACTGAAATTAAACATGAAACCTAAAATGAGCGGAAACAGAAGACTATAGGTCTCAAAAAGGCTCAGAATAAGAAGAATTACATTGATGATTACGAGTGAACAAAACCTTGGTTGCTGAGTCTACCCACAAAGTTGTTAAATTGATTGCTAAAGACTACCATCCAAAGGGGATAAAGAAGCAATCCATTCATTCTTGCCCCCAAAAAACGAACAGCAATAGTTCACCAATAAAGTCATAGGCAGGAGAAAAAACCAGGCATAAAAAAAAGGATCATAACCCTCTCATTTCCCAAAGGGCCCTCTCATTTCCCAAAGGGCCCTCCAAGTGAATAGGCATAAAAAGGTGAGATAAAGACTATTCCAAAAAGGGAAACACATAAACCAAAATTACAGCACATTAATGAGAGCATCACTATCCTTCCTTTTTATATCCTTAAGAAAAACAACTTTCTTAAGTTTGTGACAGATTGAAGTAGATGAAGCAAAAGAATGACTTAATTTCCTATAATTTCTTCCCTCCATATGTAGTACATAGAGTAGCAAGTTAAAGCCTGGAAAAGTTTTTTGCATTTTTGATAGAAGTAGCTATTTCGCCAATAATCTGAAAGACCTAAAAAACATTGTGTCTTAGCAGTTGTGCCTTAATCTCAGGGATCAACTCACCAATAAAAAAAAAATAGAAGTTGCATTCAAAGAAAAGGTAGTGAGTAGTTTTTGGAGAAGAGTGGTGGAGATAACATGTAGGGTCCACCATGATGCCTCTCCTAAGAAGAGCATCAATTATTTTTAGCCCTCTCACAAGAGCCATCTAACAATATGAAGAATAACATAAACCATAATGTTTGTGCCAAACAAATTTATGCTAGGTACAAGTAACACCACTATTATAGTACTGCATAATAAAATTTTTATTACTTCCTTCATTATGCTAATCCCAATTCAGGTAGACCAAAGTAGACTCCCAATGGGGATGTGAGTTAAGATGTTGGCTAGGGAAGTAGTGATAGAGTTTGGAAAATACCAACCCTCTTTATTTAGGATAATAAAAATACATGCATTGGGGGGAAAGTGATTAATCATATGTTAAGAGACAGGGATTTCTGATAATGTTGCTCCGTTGCATTAGTGATCCCAAGATAGTGATATGGGGCTACTAGGAAAGATATTAAAATTAAATTTTCCTCTAGTAGAAACTGTAGCTTTACAAATAAATTTCCAGTATTTGGTGGTAGTTGTAGGAGGAGAGTGCCAAGGTGAAGAATATCTGTAGAACAACCACTTAGAGAGTGGTGATGGCTTGGTATATATTCTACCAATGAGAGAGAAAAAAATTAAATTATAGGGCTTTAATGGAGGGAAGGCCTGTATCACCCTGAGATTTGGGTTAGCGCATGTTAGCCCAAGAGATAAGATGCATTTTTTTAGTAGAGATATCACCAAAGTACAAAAATTTAGCACTAGTTTGCCAATATGCTTAATGATATTTTTAGGTATTATAGACCCCCTTATCTAGTAAGCTAATGTATTCCAAATGGTAAAGCATAAAAATTGGTACCTTCCTACAAAAGAGAGAGCTTTGGCTTTTCATCCATAAAGTTTATTAGTAGTAGATTACAAAAGGTTGGAGAAATTAGCAAGTTTAGATCTTGTGGGAGAGATTTTTATGCTAAGATAGGTAATATGAGAGGAGAGGGAAATAATATTGAGGTTTAAATATATGTAGCTAGCATTAAGACAATAAGGAGGGAGAATTAAAAAGCTTTTCTTATAGTTAATATGAAGACCCGAAGCATTGGAAAAAAGAGTAAGGATCTCATTTAAATTGTTGCAGTTTTGAGTCTTAACTTTCCTAAAAATGAGCAAATCATGAGCATAAAGCATGTGAGATAGCCTATAGCCACCAAAGTCTGGAGCTTCAAACTTATCAGCATATGAGGGCCCATCAAAAAGAGAAGAAAAAGTATTCATCACTATGTAGAACATGTATGGGCTTAATAGGCTGCCCTGCATATGGCCAGTAGATGAAGAAGAAAACCCCTCCAAAGTAACATCTAAACAAATCAAAAAAATAAACATCATAGATACATGCTTTCTGAGATAACATTGCAAAAAAAAAATTCCTTTGACACACAATCAAAAGCTTTTTTAATATCTAATTTTGCAGACATGAGCCTTATGTTAGTAGATTTTTTGGAACAGTGCAGAAGTTCCATAGCAAGAATTGTATTATCTATAGATATCCGTTATTTTAACAAACATGACTTGTTCTATTTTATGATAGTGGGCATAAGAGGTTTAAGTATTACAAATAGAACTTTGGAAATAATTTTATAAATGGTGTTAGAAGGAGATATGGGCCTGAAGTAAGTAATGAAACTAGCATGGTTCAATTTAAGAATTAAAGCCAGTGCAATGACCTTAACACCCCTAAGCATGTAAGCTTTGTTAAAAAAAGATTTCATCACTTTACATACATTTAGGCCCACAAGCAACCAAGTGGACTTGTAGAATTCAAAATTAAATCCCTCTGGACTAGGAGCTGAAGTGGAAGAGCCAGAGAAAACAACCTACCTAATTTCACTATCAATAACAGAGAGGGTAAGGGGGTCTGCTAGATGCACAGGGAGAGTATAACACTTGAAGGAAAATGATTTACATCAGGAGTAGGGGGGAGGTGGGTGTTATAAAAACTCTGGAAATGAATGATGGTGGAGCTAATAACATCAACATAGCTAGAGATGGGGTCAGTCATGTCCAAGGTGATACAATTTTTTATTATAGTTTTTTCCTTATGTGAGTCTTAGAATATAGAAATTTGAGATCATCCTATCCATGAGCAAACCATTTAGTGTTTACCCTACGAATAATCCTTGAGGCCCAAGCAGAAGAAAATTTCACCATATGAAAGTTTATACACTTAAGCTCATAATTATACTCCACATTCAGAGGGTTAGAACCCAACTTTTCAATATAATCACCTTGGTTTAATTGAAGTTCGGATAGATGCTTGGAAATTGCATTTGAAGTGGCCTAATCCTTAGTCTTATAGAAGATTTCAGTTTCTTAAGCTTGGAGTAAAAATCCATAAGGGGGTTGCCAATAGGTTTAGCAGCAAAAACTGAGAGAAGGATGCTCCAAAACGTGTCCAATTTTGCCCAATAATTTTTAAATAGGAATATTTGATGATTGGGAATAATGAATCCTGGATGCAAAATTAAGGGACAATAATCAAAACATGTAGGATTTAGAATGGAATAGTAAGAATTGGGAATTATTCTAGCCAAGAATCATTTACAAGGGCATGATAGAGCTTTATATGTATTGAGTTGTCAATCCTTTGATTGAACCAAGTGAAAGAGTTCCCAACTGAAGCACGATCTTTCAAATTTGTGTCAAAAATTAACAAATTGAAACAAGCAAGCTTATTATAATGTAGCACATTCCCACTAACTTTATCAGAGGGAACAATAATTAAAGTCTCCCATTACGATCCAGGGAATATCCGAAGTGGGAGAAATTTCCCTTAAATTATCCCAAAGCTCTTTCTTTCCCCACTATTATTACAAGCATAAATAACAGAAAATTGAAAAGGAGGGTTGGAACTAAAGCACACCATTCCAGAATTCATTTGAGAAGAGATGTGAGAGGAGGAGAAGTTCACCTTTATAGAGGACCATTTCAACCAAACTCTCCCATATTTGGAGTAATCAAAATTGTGACAGCTTTCTTCCATATCAAACACAAAGTTAGAGGTGTGAAACTATAAATCAAAGAGAGAAGAGATGTGAATTCTATTATCCAGCACACATAACATGTCTAACATAAAAGATTGCACCAAACGCTTGCAACAGAACACCTTATCAAGGCTGTAAAATCTCCTGATATTCTATACTGCTATGGAAGGGGGAATAATTAGGATTTAGATGTTGGGGGATTAGGGGGCTTCTAGGGATATTTTCCCCTAGTGACTTTAGATTGTTAGGTTGTATTTCTAGTTGAAAGGTTGAGCTGCAGGGTTTTGAAAGTAGAGGTAGACGTGGAGCTAATGAGATATTTAGCAGGATTTTGGTAAAGTGCCTCAAATTTGTTTTGAGAGATTACTCCAGAAGGAGCCAAAGTAGCTGTTCCAGTTACTTCAGAGGAAGGTAGAACTTCATCAATAGAAGAATTTAAGTTGGGGAGTGGGGAATTTGGTGATGGAGTGGGACATTAATTGGAGGGGCATCGGTGGAGGAAATAATGGAAGAGGCAGAAAAACCAGGTTTTAAGGCATTAACAAGTTGGGGTTCCATGATGACAGTGTTTGATGGATGAGTAGAACTGTTTGTAGGCTTTGGGTAAGAGGGAGGTTTATTAGTGGAGGTGTGCGGGGTAGGGGGATGCGATGTACTCAGAGCATGATGTCAATTAGAGCGACGGGTGCTTCTTCCTTATGTGAGAGGTTCTATAATGTTTGAAGGAGGTGGATTAAAGGGATAGAAAGAGGATGTGTGGACCAGAGATCCGCATGACGAACATGGCATCAGATGCCATTCATATTGAACCCGTAGGTTGATTATTTCACCTTTGTTGATTTGAAAAAAGGTTTTGAAAGGTTATTCTTTGGGAGAATTTAATTTCTGGAATTTTAGTTTTGAAATTGAACACATCATTATGAACAATATATCACCTCGGGAGACAAAAATATCATTCCCTAATAGGTTCAGATGATAACTTCTGAATTCATCTTGATTATCATAGTCAAATTCAGGGAATAACCATATATGACCCTGGAGTGTCAAAATGATGTTCGATCTAGTATTCGACTATGATAATTTGGATAAAGGATCATTAATTTATAATAAAAATTATGATAATAAAATTATATATCTTCCTGAAGAAAGAAAAATATCATTTACTATCAATCATTTGAATATGATGATATATAATGATCATCATTAATTTTGATGTTTCCAAAGAAAGTTAATTGAGTTTTTTAAAAAATTGACTTTGAAAATTGATATAGTTTATTTAAATCTCCTACGAGTGTAAGCCTTCATAGTTAATTACATCGCTGGAGACCTAATTTTCCTCTTAATACTCTCCATTAAAATAATGGTAAAATTTTCATTAAGAATTCTTAAGAGGTGATATCAAAGGATTGAAGCTAGGATTTCAAATGGGAATGAAACAAATAAGAGCACTGGAAGTCAAAGGAAGAAAGTAGGAGGTGCTTTGAGAATCTGAAACATTTCAGAAACACCCCTGCCTACATTATGTGTTGGGCTTTTTATTTTAGATTGAAGACCATTTTTTATTTGAGTTAATAATTTATTAGAAAGTTAGTATTATATTCCAAGAAGACGGGACTTATGATTTTGAGTCTACCTCGGATCCCAAGTCTAAATTGGGCACTGAATGATAGAAGCCCAAACCTAGCTAATGTAGTGTAAATATGGACTTACCCCGGCCTGGATTTGGGAACCAACAAACCACATAAGCGCTTAAAATCCATGTATCCGATCTTTAATGAAAGAGTGGTAGGGACATTATTTAATTAAGTTTAAGGAATTGGGACTAACATCTAGAGCAGATCCTAATTGACCCCTTAACATATGTAGGGTGATTATGCTTGAAAGTAAAATGTAATTAAAATTTGACTCTTTTTTGTTTCTAATACAATGCATGCTAATTGATCAATGAATGCATAAATTGAATATGAAGTAGTTTTAAAATCAGGCTTAAAAATAAGTTTTTTCCTAGAGATTGCATAACATCCCTTTGATAGAACTATACCCTAATAGGTTAGGTGGTATGTCAGAACCTACAGACGGGGAGGTGCTAACAAGGTGAAGAAGCAATCAATATGAATGCATGAAAAACTCTTGATTGTCCCATGCTTACTTCTTAAAATATTAGAGTTTCTATGTGAGCTTAAAATATTTTATTTAATTAAAGTTGAAAATTTTTGAATCATTCCCTCATGAGCCTTCGATCGTTTCGGGCTAAAATAAAACCAGCATGCAATTAAAAAAAGCTAACACAGTATGCCATTTCTATTACATAATCAATGTAAATAAATCAATTAAATTAATTAAATAAATTCAAAGTCCATATGGCAAGTGCCACTTTTACAACCTAGGGTTTGCAAAAATTAAAAGTGGTCGAGTACCACTGACAACAACCCAGATTTTACTCCTAAAACTTATATAAGTGACTTTGAGAATGAGATTCTTCTCTATCTTCACTTCTCCATCCTTCTGTGAGTTCCTTGGATTCGTTAGGTATGGATATCCAAATGTAAAGAAACTCCTCCTCGAAGGGGTATTTTCTTTTCTCTTTAGATATTTGAAATCATACTAACTTAGGCATCCAAATGGAAAGGAACCCTCCATGTGGATATTCCCTCCTCTTTGGATTCTAAGTTAGATGTATATCCCACCTCAAATATCACTTTCACATTATAATTCAAATTTAAATACATCAAATTTCATATACATGAAATAAAGAAAGTCTAAACTCAAATAAAATATGTAATATTATCCTAAACAGTTATAATCAGATTCAACATCCCAAGCAATTATATAATTAAATGCTTAAATTAATTTCACAGGAACGCTTGGCCTTGCTCTTTTTAATTTTAAGGGGGCTTAGCATGCTTAGCACCTGTAGAAAGATTGTTAAATTAAAGCTTAATTTTTGGCTTGGATATATCCTATACCGGGTAATTTGATAAAATTGTCTAGTGATTTGATTGGTTGAAGGCTAAAGGGTTTTTAGATTTGAGTTTAAGTACTAGTGAATTGGAGTTAATTTTAAGATGTATTTTAAGTGTAATTGATTACTACTTTTGTTTACACCAGGGCCGTGAAATTTATTTTACCTTCCTTTGGGCTAAGTTAATACCCTCGTAGGTCCGAGTTACATAGTAGTAACTAGTATTAATTAAGTGACTTAATTGATTGAAAGTTAAAGGTTAAAATTTTTTTAATCAAATTAATTGATTGTTGGTTTAGATGATTAACAGTTATGTTTTCTTGAACTTAAGTTGATTATTTAATTTTTTTTTTAATTATTTGAATTGTCAAATACATTAATTAAGGGGTCAAATTTTGAGCTTTTTAAATTAAAGTGAATTCTAAAAATTAAAATTTTTTCTGAATACTAGACCTCAAGATGAGTAATTAGACACTAAGTTTGCTAGAATTAAATTTTTCTAGATTTAGTTATAATTTTTTAAAGTTTTGACTTATTTAAACTATGGTTGAGTGAAAAGTTGACTTTTTGACTTTGAGTTAATTCTAGAGGTTTGACATTTTAAATAAATATTAGACCTTAAATGAAGTTGAATGGCTTTGAGTTTATTCAATTTGGAATTTTCTGAAATTAGTTATGATTTTTTAGTTTGACCAATTAATTGAATTTTTAAATTTTTTAATTAAGTATGGTTTTAAGGGTTTTGATACAAATTGATTCCAAACTTCTTGAAATCTCTCCAAAGGTTAGGAATGACATAAGGAAGTACTCTCAAGTGTTTAAAATTTTTTAGAATTTTTAATAATTTTTAATTAATTAAATATTGATTTTCCTTTAAAATTAAATTAAACTTAAAAGTGGAGTCCTGTCAAAGAGGCTTTTAATTTTCTTGAATTAAGAGTTTAATTATGGTTAATTTAATGTATCTTTTAAGATTTTTTGATTAAACTAGAATTTCTTGCATGTTTTTGAAATTTCAAGGTTAATTAATGAATTAGTTTTGAATTAATTAAATAATTAACTTAATTATTTTTAAAATTAGTGGGAATTTTTTTTTAGGCTAAAGAATGTCACTAAGTTTAAGTGTTCTAAGTTTCATCCCTAATATTATTTTATAAAATTCTCCTAATTTTTAAGAACTATCCTTAATTGTTGTCCTTAAGTATTACTAGGTTGTATAGGTTTGAATCAATGTCACTAACCTTTATCACATAAGCAAAGTGCAATCATATCATATCAATCAAGAGTCCTAAAAATAGGAGAGACCTAAAGCTAGGTGCAAGTGCAATCCTAAAAATTAAAATCTAGACATAACTTAGATAATTGAAAAAAGTTCAAAAGATGAGTAATTAAAGTATAATCACCCATTAATAAAACCCCCGCTTAATCCATTCAAATATGTTTAACCTCTATTTAAGATTTCAAATCAAAGTTAAATGCATGCAAATAAAATTTTAAGTGAAATTAAAATTGATTTTTTAAAAGATAGATATTAAACTAGGGGTGCATTAATAGTCAATGATTATGCTGCTGCATAATCATTAACCGTTAAAAAAATGTAGTGACGGGCCCACACATTTTCCAATTATTCGACTCAGCACACACGCACGTTGTTCCGATCCCCTACCTACTTTGAATGGATAGCTCAGATCAAGCAGGATGGAGATTTGAGCGAATAATGGATATACACGATCGGATTAGACGGCAGAAAGACAAGATCTGAACCGTTGATTGAGAAATCAACGGCTCAGATTTTATGCATATAGACGAGCAATCGCTTACGCCTTAGAAGTGAATAATTACTTCATTCTCTCAATCTAGTGGATAAAACTTAATGAAAATTTAAACATATATAAAATGAATGAAGAACATTAATGGGGAGTTGATTTCATGGCTTGAAATGCGCTTAATGAAAAGATAAATTAACCTTAGTGTCTTAGGCTAGGGTTACAATTTTTACCTAATCCAACCAGTGGATTCAGAAGATCTTGGACTTTCTGAGCTTGTTAATTATTCGCATAAATTTTCCTTGAAGAAGTCACGGTCTAAAACATGCCAGATCGAGCATTCTCGTCTTTAGACAAATTTGAGGCTTGGGTGGCCAAAGGATGGTTGTCGGTGAGCCTTTGACTGTCGGGTTGAACTAGGGAAATGAAGGGGAGGATCTTGAGAGCTCAAAATAAAAAAGACCAAGGCTTGAGAGTTTGAGTTAAGTGGGAGAAAGATCAAATGAAAATGAGGCTTATTTTGAGAGTTTTGGCCAATTCAAATGACCCTAGGCTGATTGGATGGCCTTGATTGCTTTAAAAGCACTCCTTGATGTTTGACAAGTGGCCTGGGGTTGTTAGGGAGCACAAAATCAAAGGACAATAGGACAATGACATGTAAAGGGGGTGTTGTCCTCTTCTATACATGTAGGATGATTAAGAGTTGTTTAAAGATAAGCCAAAGATTAAGAGAGGTCTTTGAATTCTCTAGATGGTGTTTATGACTTCTGGATTGATTTGAAATGAAGTGTAGTGAATTAAGTTCGATATTCTAACCATTTAATGGTCTCTTGACCATTTGTTGATTGGTTTGACCAATCAACAGGTCAAACCAAGTGATGTGGAATGTGAGAAGGCTTGATGAGCTGGTGGGATGGTTTGAAAAGGGGTTTAAAATAATCTATTTGAAGTTTGAGTGAATTAGACATATGTATGTGAAGGTTTGACCATGGTTAGAGGTTTGACCAGGTCAAAATGTATGATGGCTAGACTCCAAATAAATTTGGATATGTTTGAATTATGTAATTAAAAGGGATTAAGGGCTTGGTAGAAATTTTATTGGATATATATAGTGGTTTGACCAAAATATGGAGGTTTGACTAAGTATAAAGTGTTGACTTGTTCAAACCCATAATGATGTAACTCATGCTAGGTTTGAATTGATTCAAGATATGCCATTGAGTGGTCTTGAGGGTTTGAAAGACTTGCTTGAATTTGATTTGACTATATGTAGTGAATGGACCTTATGTTGATTGGATTTGACCATACATGGGTCTAGTTAACTAAGTCAACTATTAACTAGGTTAGGGTGATCAGTCAACCCCAAATAAGTAGGGGAAGTGGTCAAGGGATTTGATGATGTTTGAATACATTTTAATCTTGATTCAATATAAATAAACCTTAAAGGTTGATTTGGCCAACTCTGGTTGACTTTGTCAACCAAGTCAAACTAGGGGTGGGTTTGGGCTCAAAATTTTGGTTTGATCATTAGAGACCAATGGATGTGGTTTCAGTGGTCAGGATGGTCATTTGAGTGAAAGTGACCATTTGGACCCTTTAAGGGGCCATTTGGTCAACAAAGGTTGACTTGGTCAACAAAGGTTGACTTGGTCAACTAGGTTGGACCAACGCCAAGGTTTGGGCTCAACAGGTTTAAAATGATATTTTGAGTTGAATGGAGATGGTCCCATACAAATATGAAGCCATTTGAATTGAAATGACCATTTAAACCCTTAAGGGGTATTTTGGTCAAAGTAGGTTGACTTGCTTAACTAGACTTGACCAAGGTCTGGAGTTAAGGCCAATGCATTCCTAATGATGTTTAGGATGCATTAGAGGAGGTTCTAGTGCTTGATTAGACTGGGCCATATTAAAGTTTGGAGGAAACTTCAATTTTTCCCTTAAGGGGCATTTTGATCATTTTAACCCCTGATCAATTAGGGGTCAAACTATTGCAACTTGGGATTCTGAGTTTATTATTTTGATGATGAAAAATATTATTGATTATATCTTTACGTCTCCTAGTATTTGTACTACATATTTGTTGTTGTATAGACAAACATTACAAGTACATCATGCACTAGAAAATGAAGATTCAGGGCTCAAGATTAAGTAGAATAGGGCATATTGAAAGAGTTTGTAAAATTCATTTATGTATTTAACTTCTTGAGGCAAGTTCTATAAGGGTGTATACTAAACTGGTGACTGTGTACACACACACTCAGGGAGTGAGGTAGTGAGAAAAATCAGAAGATAAATTCTTTGAACTAATCATATTATACGATTAATTGCTCAGAAAAATTATTAAATCAGCTAATTATGATAATTAATGCTATCTAAACTAATCATATTAGATGATCTTTATTGTAGAGTACGATAAGTTGAAATCATGGATTTAGCATCCAATCACTATTTAGGCAATATTATGAAATAAAAATTATATACTAATTATATTATATGATATGTATCGTACTGTACATTATTGTCAAATCTTGCCTAAATTAATCCTGTAATTAGGGATTAAATGTGTAATACTTTATCCATTGAGATCGTACTATACGATTGTATAAATTGTATTATACGACCTGATTCCTACAGGGAACGACAATTTATCATTGCCAATCATACAGGATGATAATCTAATTTGATTATTCTAATCGTACTCAATGATTAGCTCAAATACCTAAACTAATTGTACATCTCATTACTCTTCATACAGTATTAACAGGAAATATTGAACTAAACTACTGTACGATATGGGATCATACTAGACCATTAGAGACGACAGAATTAAATTTCTAGGGATCTTGAAGCCCTCTATTTAAGCTATTCTCATAAGACTTTATAAGAGACTTTTTGCCATTCATGAGTTGTTCCTTAAAGAGAGAGCCTTGAGTTAGGGATAGAAAGGGTAGAGTTTGAGAGAGGGAGAAGATCCTTATGGGTTTCAAGGGAGTATGAGAGGGGTTCACATGGTTGCCCGATGAATTTACACCTGAGTTCCTCCATGCCTCAGGGTTTGTCTTGAGGGATGTTTTGGGGAAGAAGATATCTTTGGTGACAAAGGAGTTAGCTACTCTATCGCACTGGGAAAGGTGAAATTGATTTCAGGGTTCTCTACCTCACTTGGAGGGTGAAATAGATTATAGGTTCTCTTCCACACCTGGAGGGTGAAAAAGTATTATAGGTTCTCTGCCTCACTAGGAGGGTGAAAAGAATTACGGTCCTCTGCCGTACCGGGTTGGTGGAATAAATTTTATAAGGACTTCTTTGCCTAGCTGTGAGGGTTAAAGGAGAGAAACTATAGTGATAGTGCAGTACTCAGAGAGGACTCCAAGGAGTGGACGTAGGTCATGGTCGGACCAAACCACTATAAATCTATGGTGTGTTTGTTCTAAATTCTTATTTTCTGCCTTTTACTTTTCTACACTTTTTGATTTGCTAAGATTGCATGATATATTTATTTATGTGATAATTACTCAGTGAAAATCTATGGTTAGTAGTACGTTGTATTAATTAAATTATCATCACAATTATTGTAACTCTTGAAAAGTTTATTAGATTCTGCATTAAGAGATAGTATTGCTTCTACATTAGTGTGCTTAGGGACAAGTTCACTTAGGATTAACATTCTTATTGAACTTTCATAAATTGAGTACACCAAAATATAGTTTAATGCTCAACATGTCATAAAAAGGCTATGGACATGATCAAGGTTTTGGAGGAGGTTCCAAGGTCAAATTCCACAAGGTAGAAGGTCTAGTGGCATAAGTTGTAAATATTTAAAGGTTTTGCAACCTTTAGAAATCAATTCAATTTCTAGGGCTAGAGGTCTTAAATTGAGCTAAAATTTAGAGGGTTGACTGTTGCAAATTTGAATTCAAGGAGTATTGTTTTGATGATAGCAAACATGTCTGTGGTTTATTTTGATTGACTAACCTTTCAGGACCACAAGATCAAGTATAATCCAAGTCAGCTCAAGATTGAGTCAGTCTGTAGGTGATTCAGGTCTAATGTAATTTTTTTCTTTTGTTGAGTCAATATCAATGTAATTGATCCCTAGCTAAGTAACCTTACACACACACACACAATCAGGGGGAGATTTTTGTGAGTTTAGAGTTTCTATTAAGTTTTGATCATATCATCCTAAACGATACCCATATCGTCCTGGACGATCCATTAAAAATAGAAATTCTAACTTGGGCCGTAGAGTTAAGTCAGTTTATTTAAGCCTATCGTCCTAGAAAGTCTTCCCATCGTACAAGACAATATGCCCAAATCAAGAACTCTCAGCCGCCAGAATGATTTAGGCAAGTTCTTATTTTAGGACCTCTGATCGAATCGTCCCGGACGATACGTGTATCATCCTGGACGATCTATTATAATCATGCCTAAATTACTCAGCTGATTAATGAAAGAAATTATTGTTGATTATTTCGATCATATCGTTCTGGACGATATGTTAAAAATCCTGTCCTTCCAGTGCCTTTCACCTGTACATCCAGAACTATGTTCAGGACGATTTTGGGCAATTTTGAACTAATCATATGGGACGATACCCATATCGTCCCGGACGATCAAGTGATTTTGAAATTGTCCAGTAGTTTCTGACCTGTATGTACAGAGCTGTGTACCGGACGATACATGTATCGTCCGGGACGATAAAGGCTTTTTCCTTTGATCGTCAAGGATTTTCCCCTGATAGTCCTGAACTATCCTCTGGACGATATTCCTCATTTGAACTAATCATCTTGGTCGATCGCATGATCGGCCTGGACGATCAGAATGAAACATGTCTTCTAATCGTCCAGAAGAGCCAGATCGTCCTGAACAAAAGGTTAAAATTTACCTAATCATATAGGATGATCGGCAGATCGTCCTGGATGATCTTTGATGACCAGTTGGAAATTAGGGCAATTTTTGTGCCTTCCTATTTAAACTCTCTTTGTTATTATTGGCAAAACTTTTTGCCTGAGTCCTTTTCTAAGAGAGCTTAGAGAGGGAAAGGGAAAGCTTGAGAGAGAGAAGAAATCTTATGAGGGGGAGTTATGGAGATTCACAAAGGTTACTCCGAGCAAGGATTCAAGTCGTCTTCTCTGATCTTCGTCCCTTGTCCTTCGTTGCTCTGAAGGGAGGATCGTCAGGAAGAAGTCAAGGTTCTCTTCATGCTTCAGGAGGAAGCAAAAGGAGTCCAGGTTCTCTGCCTTCTTTAGGAGGAAGTGAAAGGAGTCGAGGTTCTCTACCTGCTAGGAGGAAGCAAAAGGAGTTCGGGTTCTCTACCTCACCAGGGTTTGGTGAAAAGGAGTTTTGTAAAGGCTTCTCCGCCTTACTGTGGGAGAAAAAGGTGAGTCACTGATTTGATTAGTGCAATACCTGGAGGGAGGCTCCAGGGAGTGGACGTAGGTCAAGTTGACCGAACCACTATAAAATTTGGTGTTCTTTTTGATTATTTTCTGCACTTTATTTTCCTGATATTATCTTCTTGGGTGAATTCTGTGATTGATCTTATCATTACTGTGTTTACTTATTTCCACTGCAAATTATCAAAATATCTTTCCTGTAGTTAAATAATTTTTAAATTACCAATTCACCCCCCCGCTTGGTTAGCCTCGGGCTAGTTCATAAGGGCTTAACATCCCTATCGAACTTTTATTGACCCTAGGAACATTCCTAATCAATATGCAATTGATAGATCATTAATCAGGGGTCAATTGACTGGGTTTTGAAGAGATTAAAAAATCACTCAAAAATGGTTTCAAGACAAGGGTCCTTAGCCTTGGATTTGGTTTGGAATTTTGGATTTGAGCTGGATTTTGGATTTGATTGATGTAATTTGAATTATCCAATTCAATCACAATCAATTGAATGCTTTTTATTAATTAGATAGGATTAAAGCTTGATTGAAGATTGATTGAGGATTTATTGGAATCTGGATTGAAGGTTAATTAAAGTTTAATTGAACACTGATTGAAGTCTGGATTGATTAAAACTTGAATTTATTGAGTCTGGATTAAATGTTGAACAGAAGTCTGGTTTTGAGATCTAAATTTAAATATAGAGTGAGATCTTTATTAGACACTAGATGATTGACAACTGGATGATTGTCAATCATCAAATCAATAGGTAGAAGTCTGGATAGGCCCTGATGACCTCATATAAAATGAGGTTAATAACCTTCCATGGAAATGGGAATGATTTCAGGGTAGGTGGAGGAGTTAGTAACTTGCACATAGATTCTAGCATAGGTCAGTCTTATCTTTTGGGCTGTTAGAGCATCAGCAGCCAAATAAAAACTAATTTTTGAATAAGATGTTCATTTAAAGTATAGTAGAGCTGGAGGCTTCCACAGGGGTGTTTGTGAGAGGGGGGAAATCATTGTGGGAATGAGATGAGTCCATAGAGATTAAGGCGGGGAGGGAGGATTCCTCTGGCAAAGCCAGAGGAAGGATGAAGCAAGGTGGGGGAAGGGCGGCTAGGGAAAAAGCAGTTAACCCTTAAATGGTTCTCTGGAGCATTCTAAGTCTTTTGGGTGTTTTGTCTTTGCCCTCTATATAATTTTATAGGTTCTTTTTTGGCTCTCTGTGCTATTTTGAGGCTTTGCCTATTTTTTCCTCTTTTACTTTTGTATTAAAGTTGTCTTTTATTTTAATTTTGGGTTGTAATTTTTCATCATTTTATTAATAAAATCAAGCTCTGCCCTCATTCTTAAAAAAAATCATTGCGTGGGTATGTCATCTAGCTTTGCATTATTCTTTTAGGGTTTAGTTTTTAATCCTTATAAGGAATAAAAAAAGATTGGTTGTAAATAAATAATATAATTTTCTTGTTAGTGTCACTATATTTTTAATGGAAAAAAGTTTGTGTCTTTACTACAAATTTATGAATTTTAAAATATATTTTAATATATTTTATATAAAAACATACTAATATAATTTTTTTTTAATTTTTAAGTATATTATAGTTATTATTAATGTAATTATTTTTTTATATATTTTTTTGATATATTGTATGAATGTATTTTATGTCATCATATTCTGATAAAAAAATGATTAAAAAAGATCTTGAATTTAGAAAAGTATAATATAAATTTTGCATGTATTTTACTTATTTTAAATAAATTTAAAAATTTTTAAAATTATTTTGATTAAAATCAATTAAAATATCTTGCTCTAAATTTTTAAATAAAAAAATTAATGATCTTCCCACAACTCTTTTAACTTTAGAAAGTTATATGATTGAAAAAATAAGTGATTCAATAAACTTTTGAGGGTATTTATATATATAACATAAAATTTTTATATAGTTATATATGTAACACATAAATTTTTGATATAGTTATATATGTAACAAATGAGGAGTGTAACTAGCCAATGCAGTAAATTCAACTTCATACTGCATAGGGGTGTCAATATTTGACACGTCCCAAAAACCTGACCCAAACTCAACCCAAAAATTTTGGTTTCGGGTTAGGGTCTTTGACCGTTTGTAAAATCGGGTCGGGTTCGGGTTGACCCTAAAACCTAAAATTAACCGGGTTTGACCCAATTTTAATTGATTTAGAAGGGTTTTAGAAGATTGTTTTAAAATAAGTAAATGTTATTTCCAAAAAATAATAAACCATGCGGCCCAAATTAAATTTAGCTTGGTTTATTTTAAATTGATTAAAGTAAATTTTACCTTAATTTAATTTAGGTTTAAATAAATTGAATTAAATAAAAATACTTTAGTAAAACATACTCGAAGCGGGTCAGGTTCTGGTCCAAAAAACTGACCCGTTTGTAAAAACGAGTCAGGTTCGAAAGTGTTGGGTTAGATTTAAGTTGACCCGAACCCAACCGGAAATCCAATTTTGATAGCCCTAATACTGCGTCACAGTATTACATCTCTTTTCCAATCTGATGAAGGCTTCCTACATTTATTATTGGGTTGGAGGTACAAACCACATCTTGAACAATGTTCTTCCCAAGTGTCTCAGCATTGGTTTTACCCTAAAATTTCTCTCATTGTTATCAAACCCACCATCCCTTAGCCTCTCCTTCAAACAAAAACATTGCTAATGGTAACTTTTAGTTCTTTAGACACTATATGATGTCAAAGATCTTCTCTATCCTTAGTAAACAATCTTATGCAACCGGGGGTCCTACAGCTCCTTTAAATAGTGAGGGCTTTAGTTTATGAAATATCTATAAATTCTTATCTCCATCATCCTCCGTGCTCCTACTTTCTCTATGTATCACCCATTACATTTGATAGAACACATGCAAACTACATAATACAGTCTAACGGAAATGGAGTTGCACTATGTTATTCATTGGATATAATTTTCTCTAGCTGGTCCATTTTACCTATTCACATACACACCTCTATATGAACAATTCACACATGAAATCAATTATGTATGTAAAATAATTCACCTTAATTTATCCAATCTACCTGAGTCACAACCAATTCCTATAATTTCAATTTTTAATTCAATGCTTTTAATAACTATTTTCGTAATACCAAGATTGTTACATCCCAGAATCTAATTTAGAAGAAATATTTTTTTTATCTTTAAATATAATAATAATCAGAGCTATCTAATTTCTTTTATCAATAGTATATATATTAACAAAAATGAATCAATTGATCAAAATATCAATATACATATCTATTCATACTCTAAAGATGATATATAATAGTCAGGAGTTACACAATCGTAACATACGGTCTATCTACTCCTAACGACAAAGGAAAAAATTAAACAAAATAATAGAAAAAAAAACATGTAGATTCTTGTAACTGATCAGTCTCACAATTCCTATCCGCTTCTCTGTCCTAAAATCATTTCAATTATTATAATCTAGGAGCCCGAGTTTTTGTTTTGATAATAACAAATATTATTGGATTATGCTTAGTTTCACTTGTATTTTATTATTGGACATATTTTTTGTGTCTACTTACATTACAGTTTCAGCATGCACCAAGTATTGTCAAAGAATTAGGACTCAAGACTGGGTAGTATAAGTTTAATTTATGCAGCAGTCTATCTTTTTAATTTCTTGAGTTAATCAATATAAAAAGATTTATGCTATCTTAGTAGTCATGTACACACACATAAGGAGAGTGAAATTAAATTGAATATTTTAATTTTTCTAAAGATTATACTGGATGATCAAGATCATATTATATGATCTATGTAATAAAAAAATATTTAAAATGTTTAATTAATTAAGAATTAAATTACAAAAAAATATAAATAATTGTACTATATAACCACCTAATTCTAAAGGATGATCATATATCTTAAGAAACCCCACTATTTTTTAAATTAAGGAATAATATAAATTTTAAATTTTGTTATATTTATACTGTACAAACTTAATCATATTGTACAAACATAATCATATTATACGAGGCTTTAAAATATTGCCTAATTAAATTCTATGATTAATCAATCAAATCTAGCTTAATTAAGATTTAAGATCATATTGTACAAACTGGATCATACTAGATGATCAACAGAGATATTTTTTTTTCATCCCAGGGATTATCCTGGATGAACTATGATTTGATTGAACTAATCATATTGTATTATTGTTTATTTGTATAATACGATCAGTGAAGAATTGAGCTAATCGTGTTGTACTAATTAGAAATCATACAGTAACTGAACTAATCATACTGTACGAAGAAAGATGATAAAATTGAATAATTAGGATTTTTGAAAGCTTAGTATTTAAACTTTCTTAAAAGACTTTATAAGAGTCTTTTGGCAGTCATTGGGTTATGTCTTCTATGAGAAAGCATTGAAGAGAGGACTTTGAACTAGGGAGAGAAAGGGTGAAGTTTGAGAGAGAGAGAGAGATAGAGAGAGAGAGAGAGAGAGAGAGAGAGAGAGAGAGAGAGAGAGAGAGAGAGAGAGAAGAACCTTGTGGATTCAAGGGAGTATGAGAGGGTGTTCTCATACAGTTGCTCCGGTGAACTTGCACTTGAGTTCCTCCATGATTCAAGGTCTCTCTTGAGGGAAACTTTGGGAAGAAGACCCCTTTGAGGACCAAAAACCTAGCTATTCAGCAGCACCAGGGAAGGCGAAAGGGATTCGAATACTCTGCCACACCTGGTTGGTGAAAGGGATCCGTCTACTCCGCCACACCAAAAAATCTGAATGTAATTTGGTTTTCAACTACACCGCTGGTGTAAGTGATTCTTGTAAGGGCTTCTCTTCCTTGCTGTGGGAGAAAAAGGAGAGACACAAAAGAGTTTAGTGTAATACACTGAGAGGAGGATACTAAGGAGTGGATGTAGGTTAAGGTTGAACGAACCTCTATAAATCTTTGGTGTCTTTGTTATTTTTTATATTTTATTTTCTACAATCTATTCTCTTGTATATTTATTTTCATGTAATCTAGTTTGTGTTAGGATTATTGAGATGTAAGACTCGTGATTGATTGAAGTTATTTTTTAGTTAAAAAAGAAATAAAAATTAAAAAAGAAAAAGAATGAAAAAATATATTTATTTTTTATAAAAAAGTAAAATATTAAAAAATAGCTTTTGCGTCATTATTCACTTTTGCTTAATTTTGATTTTAATTTGTGAATTTAGTTAAGACCTTCATAAAGGAAATTTTCAAAAAAAAAAATTAAATACCAATTAATCCTCCTCTTAGTGTGCCTTTCATAGTTCAAGTGATTTAATAATCATCCCTTGAACTTTTATAAATCACATATAAAGAGCTAAAATCCCATTAGATCAGTAAATCCTACAACTGAACTCATAGTATGGTAAAGAAGTAGTATGCATGCCATCAGTTAGTTCATAACAATAGCAGTAAATATGACCATGAATATATATAGAAAAAATAAAGCATATGCAATAATTATAAAATTTGTAATATGTATGCTAGTAAAATAGTACAATATAGAAATAGCAAAATTAATAAATAAGTAAACTAATAAGCTAGTATTGGTGTCAAATCGATAATGCAGTCGTCATAGCAGTATTATCAAATTAAAAAGAAAATTATATAAATCAATAAAACTGAAATTTGGTTTTCAACTACACCGCTGGTGTAAGTGATTCTTGTAAGGGCTTCTCTTCCTTGCTGTGTGAGAAAAAGGGGAGACACAAAAGAGTTTAGTGTAATACACTGAGAGGAGGATACTAGGGAGTGGATGTAGGTTAAGGTTGAAAAAACCTCTATAAATCTTTAGTGTGTTTGTTATTTTTTATATTTTATTTTTCTACAATCTATTCTCTTGTATATTTATTTTCATGTAATCTAGTTTGTGTTATGATTATTGAGATGTAAGACTTGTGATTGATTGAAGTTATTTTTTAGTTAAAAAAGAAATAAAAATTAAAAAAGAAAAAGAATAAAAAAATATATTTATTTTTTATAAAAAAAAGTAAAAGATTAAAAAATAGCTTTTGCTTCATTATTCACTTTTGCTTAATTTTGATTTTCATTTGTGAATTTAGTTAAGACTTTCATAAAGGAAATTTTCAAAAAAAAAATTAAATACCAATTCATCCTCCTCTTAGTGTGCCTTTCATAGTTCAAGTGATTTAATAATCATCCCTTGAACTTTTATAAATCACATATAAAGAGCTAAAATCCCATTAGATCAGTAAATCCTACAACTGAACTCATAGTACGGTAAAGAAGTAGTAAGCATGCCATCAGTTAGTTCATAACAATAGCAGTCAATATGACCATGAATATGTATAGAAACAATAGAGCATATGCAATAATTAAAAAATTTGTAATATGTATGCTAGTAAAATAGTACAATATAGAAATAGCAAAATTAATAAATAAGTAAACTAATAAGCTAGTATTGGTGTCAAATCGATAATGCAGTCGTCATAGCAGAATTATCAAATTAAAAAGAAAATTATATAAATCAATAAAACTGAAACATTACTGTAAAGACTATCAGAATCATATCAATGTGAAAGAATTATATAAGAGTATACCCATGATATTCAACTATTTTATATCAGTGTCAATTAGTATCATATATATATATATATATATATGTGTGTGTGTGTGTGTGTGTGTGTGTGTGTGTGTGTGTGTGTGTGTGTGTTTAGTGCCACAACACAGTTCGTACTGTCCACATCAGAAACATCATTATAGCTTCTAGTATATATTGTCAATTTAGATCCCCTCAAATCACTATATCTACTTTTCTTATCACTTTTACTTTCTCTATCCCTTGCTTGATTTATCTCTGGTCCTCCTCTTGCTCACATCATACTTAAAGCCCCAATCATACTTGGATTCCAGTACTTCCAAATCAATCTCTATCAGTCTAGTATATTCCACTAACTCAGAAAACTCATGAATTCATAGAGATACTAATGGATGTTTCAACTCCCTATTCAATCCTTGTAGAAATCTCAACTTTTTTTCAGCAGTGGAAATCAATTGAGGAGTGTACCTAGACAATATAGTGAACTTAGCTTCATACTGCATCACTGTTTTACATCTCTATTCCAATATGATAAAAGCTTCCTGCATCTATCATCGAGCAGAAGGAGGTACAAACCATATCCTAAACATTGTAGTGAATTCTTCTCAAGTGTCTCTCATTGGTTTTTCTTTAAAATTTCTCTAGTTGCTGTCAACCCCACCTATGGGTCTCCGAAAGGGATGATCATAAGGGTTAGAATATAAAGGGTGTAATTACACTATCCATAAGACAAAATTGCATAGACCTTTACACTCTATACAAGAAGGCCAACATAGAGCAAAATTGAATCATATACATGATCTCCTAAGAAAAATAATACTAGTTGCCTACCCATATTGATGGATAATGATACATATGATTTAAGAGTCAGAAGATTCTCCCCATTTGATATATGGGCTCAAATGAGATTTATTTGATGTGGGTGATAGTTTCCCATAAATGTAAGCCCTATGTGATTAATTATATCTTAGACCTCAAGGATGTTATTGTATCCTTTTATTAATTTAATACATTATGGGATTCTTAGATTCTTCTAACGCCAAGGTAATAAGCTCAATGGGCTATTAAACAAACACAAAGATCATGCAGTCATTTGATTGGACTAAAGGATAGAAATCAAGATACAAAAAAACACAAATAAGGCATACAAGATAGAGATGGAAAATATGTCATTAGTGTGATGAAATAAGCAGGATTTATAGCCTCATAAGAATGGAGAGCTCACCCATTTTTAAGGCATATAGTGACACACTCATAATGCAAACCTTTGATCATAAATTTATAAGGGACTGTACTCTCAATACTAACACCCTTGACCTAACTAATGTAAGGCGATGAGTGGACTTATGACTTAAATTCCACGAGGGACCTAAGCATCCCTAACATGCACTTTTTATCTTGCCTAAAAAGGACAACCATCTAGATCCACCTAAATGTATTTAAATTCATGACTTTAAGTCTCTATGCAAATGTAAGATGAAATGGATGGTTATTATTAAGAATGGGACTTGTAACCCTGCCATTGAAGAAAGCATTTCCCGACCATGTGTGGATAAAAAATGCTTATGTAAAATTTTTGGTTAGCTAACTAAGTGAATTTACAAAAGGAAAATCTAACATGCTAACTCACTGGGCTATATATGCGGGTGTCAGCTAAAGGTTTTACTGACTAAGGATTAGGTTATTTTTTATTCTAAAAATGATAAGGTTTAAAAGGCAATTCAATTTTATGATTTACATTTTTTTTATCTAAAGAAAATATCCATTTTTCTATGATCATTTTTTAGTCAATTGGTTATTTAAGATAAAAAGTTTAACTTCCTAAGAGCCTAATGAAGAAAAATGTCCAGGCCATTCTCAATCAAAAAAATTAAAGAAACCTAAGAAAAGCATGTCATTCTATTACACAATCAAAGTAAATACACTAATCATTAAATAATAAATAATAAATGAAAGGCCACGAATGCAATTGGGTTCTGCAATACATCCCAAAAAAAGAAAAAATTGGTAGCTTGGTTTTACTTTAATTATAACTCATCCCTAAAACTATACATATGTCATGATAAATTTTCACATGTTTAACCTCCTGCCTTTTGAAATGCCCACGTACCTACATGGCTTTCCTAACTAAATTATATGCGTAAAAGAATTATAACACATCCCTATAAAATACATATTAGCACAACTATAATAAAATAGTTATATCCACATCCAGACCTAGTTCTTGGTACCACATTTCTAAGGGCTTTGCAATCCTTACGGTACCTATTAGAGAGTGCATTTATAATGATAATTACAATATTTTATTAGCCCCTTGGGAATGTGGCCACCTGAAAAAGATATGTCTAGAAAGATCTAACCACTTAAGGGCAAATGCTCACTCATCAATCTAAACGAAAAGAAAAAACACAAGAATAAATAATCCAAACCATAATCAACAAATACATTATTACATCATCACTCTTTTTTTTTTTTTGAAAGTTACAAATTACAATAGGTAGAAAACTACTTAAAAATAATAAAAGGGTCACATTCCTTCTTTAACAAACTAAGCAAAGAAGAAGGAATGTTGCAAAAAGAAAAGCTATCAACAAAAAAATTATCTTTTAAAGCCAAAGTAGCATATAAATCCGCTACTTTGTTACAATCTCTATTAATATGATGAAATATCACCTTATTGAAATCATTAAGAAAGAATAACTCCTTTGCCACCCAATTTTCCATTTGCCAGTTTGATTTATTCATTGATTATTTGATGAAGTTGATAATGTTGAGATTATCACCTTTAATTATTACTCCTTTGCTATCCGTCATCCATCTTTGAATAAACTCCCTTATTGCCAAGATCGCCTCCAACTCGAGATGTGCCACATCCCAATGAATTCTTTTCTTCTCAAAAGCAAGAAGAAGTCTTCCTTTATGATCTCTAAACACTCCTCTAATCCCAGCTAGATTAGATCTCAAAATCAAAGCATCCACATTGAGTTTTATCGAATCTAGCGGTGGAGGGTGCCAAACATTATGAAACTCCTTAAGGATATTAACACCCCAGTTATCTAGCATTGGACTTGATTGTATCATACCTGTAAACAGCACATTAGAAGCAACTACCGAACTTGAAAGAGCAGGCTTACCATGTTTGACCACATTTCAATTTTTCCAGGATAAGAAAATTGTTGTACAATACACCTTCACCGTGTTAGAATACAAAAATAAAAGACTTCTAAGTTCCTCCAAACAGTTTTCCAATGACTGAAATATTGGATCATCCAGAACAATATGCAATAAAAGAATTGGATGGGCCGAATTCAAATTGTCCAACTACTGCCACATGGATCATCCAGAACGATGAGGTGTATCATCCAGGATGATGTGACCAAAAATTGAAAAGGTGAAGGATGGAGAGGAATGATCAGGGGACCCAAAAAATCAGAAAAAAATATCAAAATCAAACCAAAGAAGAAAAGAAATAAAAACAAGGACACAACACCAAACACTTAATTTTTTTAATCGATCTGCTCTAGTAAATCAGAAGTTTTCCTTAATTTTTAATTCAAAAGCCAGTAAGAAGAATTTAATGAGTTGAAATCTAAAAAAGTTGGAAAATCAATTTTGTAAACCCTACCTCGGACACCTTAAAAGTTCAAATTCCATTTAAACAAAAATCTAATTTAAAAGAAAAGAATTTAGATTTGAAAAGAGATACTTTCAAACCTTGTTCCAGAAAAATATCTGATAAATAATATTACAAAGTAAAGAGCCAGAAATCATGAATTTCAATCTCAAGTGTTTGAAATTATTAAGTAGTGCATGAATTTTTCTAAGATGTTTAAAGATTTGAAAGGGAAGAAAGCTTATCTCTTTGTGGGCTCATTTTGTACCTCTTTTTCAATTTATTTGGCGCACTTTGCGCATCTTTTTTATTTTTTATACACTGTGTTTCTCTCCAATTTTTGGCGACATTGCACATCTTTTCATTTTTGGGCCCAATTTGGGCCTCTCTTCATCTCTTTTGCAAGCTTGCTTCCTTTCATAATCTCTAAATAATCTCAGTTGTGAGATTACCTTCCAGACATAAGAGAAGAAAGCTCACTTTTTATAATAAGGAAATGTAATCCACAGAACAAAATCATACTCATATGATAAATGCAGTCACTTGATTAAGAAAGACATAACAATGATTCAATGCTTTGAAAACACTATTCATATGAGATAGATTACTGTAGGAAGATAAAATAGATCTCTATTTTAGAAACTAATATTTTAATTTTGAAAAAGATCTCTATTCAAAAAGAAAAATACACCATTAAAGGAGTTGAGGAAGAGAAAATAATCATCAATGTTTCTTCCCTTTAACTGGTTTAGAGGAGTCAATCACTACTTACAAGCTTCTAAACAAAAACGAAGGTAAAATCCTACCTAGAAAATAAGTTCATCAGCAGAAGTGAGAAGTGATCTAAAAAAAAAGATAAGCACATAACAAGACATAAATAAATCACACAAACATCAATAATAAAATGAAGAGAATCAGTAGGAAATCAAGAAGGAACACAATAAGAAACAGATAAGCACATCACACAAAACAAAACCAATAGAAAAAGGACAAACATACAGTTTAGAATTCAGTAATCATCAAGTTCATGCATTTATGTCAATTACACCCAATCTGGTTCTCAAAATGCTGAATGTGTCAAAGGCCAGTGGTTTAGTAAAGATGTTAGCTAGTTGGTTTTCAGTTCAAACTTAGTGTAACTCAATGTCCCCTTTGGTAACATGGTCCATAATGAAGTGATGCCTCATATCAATATATTTGGTTCTAGAATGTTAGATAGGATTTTTAGAGATCTAGATGACACTAGTATTATCACATAGAACTAAAATTGTGCCAACAGGAAATCCTAAATCCAAAATTTGTTGCTTCAACCAAAGGACTTGGGCCACACAACTACATAAGGTAATGTAGTTAGCTTCAATAGTGGAAAGTGCAATAGAGTTTTATTTTCTACTGGACCAGGAGACTAAGGGCTATCCTATAAATTGGTAAGTTCTAGAAGTGCTCTTTCTATCCACCCTACATCCTGTAAAATTATAATCAGAATATCTAATAATTTCAAAAGAAGTATTGTTCCTAGGATACTGAACTCCTAAGTTTAGGGTCTCTAAGAGATATATAAGGATTCTCTTAACTGCAGTTAGGTCAGATTCTTTAGGATCAGATTGAAACCTAGCACAAAGACAAACACTAAATGTAATTTCAGGTCTGCTAGCAGTCAGGTAAAGTAGTGATCCAATTATCCTCTATAATTCTTCTGTTCAATAGATTTTCCATTTGAGTCCTTATCTAACTGAATAGTGGAACTCATGGGAGTTTTGATTAGCTTGACTTTATCCATTTTATATTTCTTCAATATATCCTCAGTATATTTTGATTGATTGAGAAAGCTTCCATCATTCATTTGCCTTATGCTAAAACCCCAAAAGTAGGATAATTCTCCCATTATAATCATCTCAAACTCTTTACTCATTATCTAAGAAAATCATCACATAAATTTTTATAAGAAGATCTAAAAAGTATATCATCAGCATAAATTTGGACAATGAGTAACTCATCTCCTACTTTCCTCAAAAAAAGGGTGGTGTTTACACTCCCCTTAACAAACTCTCTTTATAGTAGAAATGTGCTAAGCTTCTCACACCATGCTCTGGGTGCCTGTTTCAATCCATATAAGGCCTTTTTTAATTTATAAACATGATTTGGAAATTGGGAACTCTCAAAACATGGGGGTTGCTCTACAAACATATCTTCCTTTATTACCCCATTTAAAAAGGCACTCTTGACATCCATTTGGAAAAGCTTAAAACCCTTATAACAGGCAAAAGCTAATAGCACTCTAATGGCTTCCAAATGGACTACAGGGGGAAAGGTTTCCTCAAAATCAATCCCTTCTATTTGGTTGTACCCCTTAGCCACCAATTTTGCCTTATTCCTAATCACCACACCAGAATCATTCATCTTATTTTTAAAGACCCAATTGGTTCCTTGCGCACTTTGATCCTTAGGTCTTTCTACAAGCTCCCAAACATCATTCCTTATAAATTGATTCAACTCTTTCTGCATGGCTAAGATACAAAACTCATCAGATAAGGCTTGATTTAAGTTGGTGGGTTCAGTCATTGAAATGAAGGTAGAGTGGTTTACTTCTTTTCTAAGTCCATGCATAGTTCTAACACCTTCAGAAGGTTCTCCTAAGATCGGTTCTTTAGGATGACTTGAAGAATATCTCCATTCTCTATGCAAAGAAACATCAGGTTCTACCCTTTTCTCAAGATTTACATATTTTACTCCTTGGGTGACTTCTATAACCTCTTCATCTTCTACCTCAGCTCTAGACTCCTTAGGATCAGATTCCTCAAACACTACATGAGTTGTCTCCTCCACCACCAAAGTCCTCTTATTAAACACTCTAAAGTATTTCCCCACACTTGAATATCCTAAGAAGACTCCCTCATCAAATTTTGGGTCAAATTTTTCTAAGAGTGATTTCCCATTATTATGAATGAAGACCTTACAGCCAAAGACATAGATGTGAGAAAGGTTTGGTGTTCTACCCTTAATGATCTCATAAGCTGTCTTATTCAGATTAGATCTAACATTCACCCTATTAAACATATAACATGTTGTGTTTACCACTTCTGCCCAAAAGTATTTTGGAAGTGAATACTCAGCAAGTATGGCTTTAGCAATCTCCACTACGGTTCTGTTCTTTCTTTCAGCTACCCCATTCTGCTAAGGGGTCCTAGGGGCCTAAAATTTGTGACTAATCCCTTGCTCCTCACAGAAAGTTCCAAATCTCACATTTTAAACTCTCCACCATGATCACTATGGATGGTCAAGATCTCACAACCTAACTTCTTCTGAATCCATATGGAGAAAGATTTAAATTCATCAAATGACTCAGATTTATGTGACAAAAATCTAATCCAAGTGAACCTCGAGTAGTCATCAACAATCACAAATCCATAGACTTTCCCCCTATGCTGGTAGTGCTAATAGGTCCAAATAAATCTATGTGAAGGACTTCTAAAGGTCTAGAGGTGTTGATGTCCTTAATGGAGTGGAAAGAGGATTGGACTTGTTTCCCTAGTTGACAGGCATCTCATAGGTGGTCCTTAGTGAACGTAAGCTTGGGGACACCTCTAACTAAGTCTTTTTGGATTACTCTTCTAAGAGTTTTCATGCTGGCATGACATAACCTCCTATGCGACAGCCAAGACTTATCAGCAATAATTTTTAAGCAAACTGAAATATCAACTTTAAAGCAAATTACATCCAACATGTAGACATTGTTGATCTTTTTTCCCTGCAAAATAAATTTGTCATTTAAGCTTATAATGCAGCAAGTTGGCAGGAACTTTATATTGAACCCTTTGTCACAGAGTTGCCTGATGCTGAGCAAGTTGTTTTTCAATCCATCTACAAACAGAACATTATTAATTAGAAGGTTCTTGGAGTTTTTTTATTATACCTACGCCCACCACTTTCCTGGTGGTGTTGTCTACAAGAGTGACCTTGCCTCCAGCCTTGGCTTCCATCAAAATGAATTGACTTGCTTCTCCAATCATATGCCTTGAACATCTGCTGTCCAGGTATCACATGTTCTCATGGGATCTTGTGTGAGAGCACTCATACGAAATCATCACATGTCAGATTTAGGAACCTAAACAAGTTTGGGTCCCTTATAATGGAAAGAAGAATGAGATGTATGCATGCTATACTGTGAATCATGTAATTTGGGTCTCCACACCCAATGTGTACTACGATGAATAGTGCAAGTGTGGGAGATATGTCCTAGCATGCCACAAGAAAAACACCTTACTCCAGGAAAAGGGTTCACTAATCTATTTGGGCTATAATGCCTTTTCCTATATTTGAATGATACATACTTTGATGATTTTGAATGAGATTCTTCAAGTGATGGAGGTTTAAAAAATCATGCAAATGTAGGAGGTGTTTTATTATTCTCAAATGGACTAATTTTTACACTTAGAAATTCATTTTCTTTTTTAAGACTTTCAATTTCAAATTTCAATGCATGCTCACTATTATCTAAATTCAATGCCACGGTGTCTAATTCTTTAAAAGCTCTTTCTAAACAACATGCAATAATGAATTCAGAATGCTTTTTATTTAAGTCATCAAATTCATTAAGCAATGACATTTGATTGCTATCAAGTGTAGAATGATCCTTAAGCAACACTTTATGCTCTTTCTACAAGTTCAAGAATTCTATTTTCAGGCTAGCATGAGTTTTCTTAAGTTTCCTATATGATGAATGGATTTTCTCAGAAACATCAAGCAATTGATTATAGGTCAGTTCACATACCTCTTCTTGATCAGACTAACCACGATGTTCATCTGCCATCAAACACAAGTTTGTAGTCTCCTCTTCAGCTTTAGTCTCAAAGAACTCAGATGTAGAATCAGCCCAGAAAGCCTTTTAAATCCTTTTCTTTTCCTTCTTGAACTTGGGTTTCTCCTCACCCTTCTCCTTGCTTGGGTGAGCCTTAAGTGTAGGACAGTCAGCTTTCATGTGTCCTGGCTTTCTGCATTCAAAGAAAACTGTATCAGAAGAACCTTTAAAATTTTTACTATTCTTACCTTTGTTCCATTTCTAATAATTTTTGTGTTTCTTCCTTAGAAATCTTTTGAATTGCCTCATGATTAAGGTAATATCATCACTGTCAGACCCAAAAGAATCAGTCTCCATATATTTTCCTTCAATGCCACAGTCTTCCCTTTCTTCTTCTCACCTACATCAAGCTGCCTTTGGTTCACTCCTTGCTCATAAGCAATTAGTGATCCAGTAAGTTATCAATAGAATAATTATTTAAATCTTTGGATTCAGTGATAACAGTAATCTTGGCATCATAAGAAAAGGGAAAACATCTCAAGATTTTGTTAACTTTTTCATAGTTGGTGAGTTCTCTTTCAAAGGCATATAGGGAGGTGACAATCTGTGTAAACCAAGTATACATTTCAGAAATTGATTCACTAGGTTTCATGCAAAAGAGTTTGTAGTCATGAAACAAAATATTTAATCTAGATTGTTTAACTTTAGATGTGCCTTCATAAGTAATGCATAATCTATCCCAAATTTCTTTACTAGTAGTGCACGTAGAGACACGCAAGTAATCTTCAAACTTTAATGCACAAAAAATAGTTCAAATATTTTGCATTGAGTTATGCTAGATCTCTATCAACAAATGTCCATTCAGTAAAAGGAAGTTCAGTTTTAATGCTGTCAACTAATCTAAACGGTACAGAATACCCATCTTTAACAGGCATCCACATGCAATGATCTATAAATTATAGAAAAGTGGACATGCGAGTTTTCTAAAAATCAAAAGGTATATTATCAAATAATGGTGGTCTTGTAATTGAATAACCTTCTGCAGTGTTGCGATTCCAAAAGTTAACCATGGATTAAAATTCAAAAGTTTTTAAACTTAATTTATGAATCCTACTCTGATACCACTTAAAAGATTGTTAGGGATATTAAGCACTCATGAACTAGCCTGAGGCTAACCAAGAGGGGAGTGAATTGGTAGCTTTAAAAATTTCTAAGCAAAAACTATTTTGAAATTTATTTTTGAATGTTTAAAATAAAACCAATTGCACCCAAACAGTTAATTGCAATAAAGTAAAGTGCGAAAAATAATCTGGAAGAACACACCAAATTTTATAGTAATTCGATAAACTTGACCTACGTCCACTCCCCGGACTCCAGGTAATGCACTAAAACTCAGTAACTCTCATTTTGCTCCGACAGTAAGGCGGAGAAGCTTTAACAAAACTCCTTTTCATGAAACCCGATGAGGTAGAGAACCCACACTCCTTTTGCGTCCTCCTGAAGCAGGCAGAGACCCCAAATTCCTTTTGCTTCCTCCTGAAGTAGGCATAAAACCTTACCTCCTTTTGCTTCCTTCTGAAGCAGGCAGAGAGCCTTAAACTTCTTGCTGACGATCCTTCCCACAGAGCCACCACCGGACAAGGGACGATGACTGGAGAAGACGACTTGAATCATTGCTTAGAGTAAACTTTGTGAACACCTCACAAACTCCCCCCTCACAAGATCGTCTCTCTCTCTCCCAAGCTCTCCCTCTCCCTCTCTAGGCTCTCTCCAAAGAGGACAGTAGCAAAAAGCTTTTTTAATAACAAATAAAAAACCTTAAATATAAGGGCACAAAAATTGCCATAAAATTTAACTTATCGTCAAAGATCGTCCAAGATGATCCTTAGATCATTCTGAATGATTAGTGCAAATCAGCTCTTTCTGGCCTGGACGATCTTATACTTCTGGATGATTTGAACACATCATTTTTTCATATCATTTGGGATGATTCTATGATCATCCTAAACAATTAGTTCAAATCAGGAATATCATCCAGAAGATAGTTCGGAATGTCTAGGAGAAAATATTGGATGATCTGAAGGAAAGACATGATAATCCAGGATGATATGTCTATCATCCTATACGATTAATTTAAAATCGACCAATATCATCCGACACACAGTTTGGGAAGTCCATGATAATTATGCTAGACGATTTCAAAATGACATGATTGTCCAGGATGATATCTCTATTGTCTCGTATGATTAGTTCAAAAATGGTAGTTTCATCTCGCAAACAGTTTGGGACATCCGGGTGAAACATACTGGATGATGAGGACTTATAATGGATCATCCAGGATGATCTTGCGATCAGTCGGGACTATGTGATGGATCAATCAATCCTCAATTACTTTCCTTAATCACCTGACTAATTTAGGCATGATTATAACGAATCATCCAGGATGATACATGTATCATCCAGAACGATTAGACCAAGATTCTAAAGGTAAAAACATGCCTAAATCATTTTGGCGGCTGAGAATTTTGGATTTTAGCATATCATCCAGGATGATGGGAGGATCGTCTAGGTAGATCTGGTTAATCAAACCAACTTAACATGGCTGCCCTAATCAGAGTTTCTATTTTCAATGGATTATTTAGGATGATATTATTATCATCCAGGATGATATGATTAAAACAGAATAGAAACACCAAGTTATAAAAATCTCCCCCTGAGTGTGTGTGTGTGCAAGGTTACTTAGCTTGGAGATCAATTACTTTACATTTGACTCAAGAAATGAAAAAATTACATTTAAACACACATAGACCCAATCTTGAGTTGGCTTGAATTGCATTTGATCTTTTGGACCTGAAAAGTTAGGAAATCAAATAAAAAATAGAAATATTTGTTATCATCAAAATTATAATCCTTAAATCCAGGTTTGCAGCAATATTGAGCTAAAAAGCCTAGTAAGTTGCTAAATCTTACAACTAAACTCAATATATTATAAAGAAGTAGTATGCATGTCATTTATTAGTTTATAACTGTAACAGTCAATATGATCATGAATCTATATAAAAATAGTAAAGCACATGCAGAAGTTATACTTTGTAATATGGAAGCCATTAAAATAGTATAGTACATAAATAATGAAATTAATAAACCAGTAAACCAAAAACCTAGTATGAGAGTTGAATCTTTAAAATAGTCATCGTAGTAGTATTATCAAATCAATAAGAAAATCATATAAATTAGTAAAATTGAAACATATTTTATAAAGATTTGCAGAATATTATCAATACAAAAAATTTATATAAAAGTATACACATGATATTCAGCTATTTTATATTAGTATCAATTGGTATCTCTAATCACATGCTCAGTAAAGGAAACACATGCTCAGTAAAGGAAGCACATGCTCAGCAATAATAAATTTGTAAATAGTGAATCAATAACAATAACAGTGATAGTGAATAAGTAATATTATTAATAACAATATTAATATCAACAGTAACGCATTAGTATCCCTAAAAATTATAGTAATATTAAAAACAATAATAGTATCATTAGTAGTAGTATCAATATCCATAAAATTGATGGTAGTAATAGTAAAATAATGCAATAACAAAAATTAGTAGAATAGTAAAATAGTATAATGGCATTAGTGCAATAATAATAAATCAGTACAGTAACATGCATTCTAGTAATCATACTAAACAAATAAGTTATTCTGGCTTGTGTGGTGTTTTTTAGTAGAGAGTAATTAGTAATCATTAGCTTAGTAAATAAAATCATCACTACTTGTCCATCAAAATAATAATATCTCATTATAACTCCCAATTAGTGAATCACATGTATTAGTAGATGATAACACCAAATCACTGTATTTAAAAGAAAGCCCGTCGGCCCACCATTCTGGACATAACAGTCAGTCTCCAATCAATGTAAGTAAAATTAGCCTTTAATTTATCTTCAAATATACTATTATCATAGTATTATAATAGTAATAACAACCAGTTATTACCCAATCACATACACACTCATTCACAATGCTTCTACTACTAATATGCTTACATAAAATTATTAAAATTACTATTCTATTCAAATCATATAAAATTCAAAAACTTTTATTTTACTTTGTGAAATCATGAAATCATCCAGTCAAAAAATTTCCAGAATAATCACTACTATGATATATAAAAAGTTACATGGTAAAAGTTCATTAAATCCAGGGAAAATGTAATTAAATTATTTTTGAAAAGGTCAAACTGTCAAAATCAAAATCTTTAAAAATAGGAATAAGATAAAAGTCACCTATCATAATATGAAAATTTTTCATAAAATTAGCGAAGCGGATCGGCGGCAAAAATATAATTTCTCTTTCCTCTCTCTTCCTTCCTTCCCCCATCCTTTCTTCTTTCCATAGCAAGCCTTTGCGCTGGTTGTAATGAGGAGGTGAGTGAGTGGAGAGAAATGGATTTAATATGTATAAAAGTTTATTTCTATGTGTAGCATCATAGTGCCACTACCTAGCATCATTGCATTGCATGGTGAATCCATAATTACTCTAGAATAGAGCCTTCAATACCATGGCGGTAACTTCTAGCGTCACTATGCTCGTAGCCCAGAACCGTAACATTCACAAGCCCAACATCACACGCTCCAGTTCAAATAGAAATTCAAATTTTCATTTTAATTTTATGTCAAAAATTTTAGGTTATAAATATAAGATTTAGGGATGTCAATATTTGACACGACCCAAAAACACAACCTGAACCGACCCAAAAATTTTGGGTTTAGAACAACCCAAACCTGAATCGAGTCAAGTTCAGGTTGGGGATTTTGACCCATTTATAAAACTGGGTCTTGTTTGAGTTGACCCAAAAACTCAAAATCAACCCGATTTGACCCATTTTTATTTGATTTAGGAGGGTTTTAGAAGATTATTTTAAAATAAGTAAATGTTATTTTCAAAAAATAATAAACCATGTTGCTCAAATTGAATTAAGCTTATTTTATTTTAAATTGATTGAAGTAAATCTAACTTTAATTGATTTAGTTTTAAATAAATTGAATTAAATAAAAATATTTTAGTAAAACATACCCGAAGCGAGTCAGGTTTGGGTCCGAAAAATTGACCCGTTTGCAAAAAATGGTTCAAGTTCAGGTCGGGTTAGAAAGTTTCAGGTCACACTCAGGTTCGACTTGAACCTGACCCGAAACCAAATTTTGACAGCCCTAATCTGAGCCTCATACCAACTCAACCAATCCATAACCAAAATGACATTAAATGCAAAAATGAGTAATAAAATTAAACAAGGCCTTCATTTTTTATCAAAAATCTCAATATCATAGAAATAAACTCCACTAGCTGTCATACCATCTCAAGTTAATAAAGTAGACGACAAAGAAAAAGATAATAAAATTGAAGGCAAGTCCAGTAAATAAAAAAATACTCAAAACTGAATGAATGACTAGCTTCATAATCAAATAAAATATGAAATGCTAATAAAAAATATAAGCAATACTTATCATAATATCTCACGCATCTCAAGCCTCTTGCTATGTTAAATTATACACATGTGCCTAAATTGGTGCTGGTGTAAAAGAACTTCCAAACTCTCTCTGACTTATAGACAGCCTACTTGCAATAGAACCAGATTCATTACCTCTACCAAATGGTCCCTAAAAAAATATTCAAAGAGAAACTGCTCTCAATCTCCCTTTCAGTTAAATAGAACTTCAAAATCAAGGTTCATATTGTTAGTTAAATCCTATGCCAACTGTGACCACACCAGAAATACTATCCATTCATCCTATAACATTAACCAAAGTGACATGTATCACAACTCTGGCACACAGGTGCCCCACTAACAAAACTCATAGAGCTAAGAATTTGCCCCTACTTGAAGTTTCCATAGACATAGATTGTCCACCTTTCCTGAATTCTCCAGGTATGAACCTACTCTTCTTTTTAAAAAATTCACTACCAGAACTCTTGCCACCAAATCGTTTCCTACTAATAGCCCATCGCTATTGAGTAATTATCATATCATTTTTAATCAATCAGAATATCTACACAAGCTTGAAAAGATAAAAAAGATGAAATGGTGCTAGTGGCTGCCTCGGATTATCTTAAAGTATGCTAAACAATCTATAGCAATTCTTCACATGAGTGTTAATCAACTATGAAGCATATTTAGCCAAAGTAGTAAACTCTATCTCATACTACATCATAGTTCTACTTGCCTAAACCACTCTCAAAAAAGTCTTCTACATCTATGAATTTTTAGAATGTGGTACAAACCAAGCATGAGAAACATCAAAAAATAATTCCCACATTATCAAATAGTTCAATTTACCATGAAGCTTCTCCTTCTGCTAGCCCATCCACCAGTATTCTACCTCACCATCTAATAGAAAACCTGCTAACTAGAGATTACATATCATCAAATGTCTTCTTTAGCCTCCTTAACCAGTCCTCTATCACTCTGAGCTCAATAACACCCTCAAACCTTGGAGGCTTCAATCTAAAAAATATTTATAAATGTCTATCTCTATCATCAAATCTAATAGCAAGAACTTTGCTTTGTGCTTCACTTATCATCTGGGCTATCACACTAGCAAACTGAGAAACTGTATCAAAACTCATTATAGAAGTACTCTATATAAAAGGTGCCTTACTAGCACTCTGCCCATCTAGCATATCTAGGTCTAACATATCCATATCATATAGGACACACTACTGGATATACATACACATGAAAAAAAAAAGATAAATGAACACCTAGACATACTCAAAATTATCACACTTTACTTATATATCAATTCATATAGCTCTATTTCATGATCTTCTTCCAAAACTATTTCTTCAATACCACCAAAAGCTTATCACAACCTAACCCAAAACTGTGACAGGAAAATCCCAAATTCTATTTTTTTGAATATTTTTTAGAATATTTAAAAACAGTTAAATACAATATAATAAATTACTGTACTAAGCAATGTAAAAATAAGGGTATAGCAGTTATCTAAAGATATAAATAATAGTACTAAGTAGTCTAATAAACTGATATTTATCACAGAATATAATAGAATAGTTCCTAGTCCCATATAGAATCTTAAAAGATTATGGACTCTTATGACTCCCTTTGTGTTTATAGTACCAGAATATGCTTGTAGGCACCAAACTATGGCATATAACAACCAGAACATGGCTTTATAGCAACCAGAAGATGCCTTATAGGAAGCAAATTCTCCATCATAAATAGAATCTTAAGAAATTATGACCCCTTATATCTCCCAGTAGACATTATTCAATCACATAAGCACATATTTCATCATATTAAAGAAATTAAGGCATAATTGAGTATATTTCATAAATGTATTATTTTCTATAATGGTAGATAGTTAAAAATCCTTCTGACGAAAATTCATCATTTCAAAATATAACAAAATTATCAAAGATTATGTAAAATATTATTTTAAGACTTTAATCATACTACTACACTATTTTTTAAAATCCAGATTATTTTTTATTCAATAAAAATCGCACCAAGTTAAAAATTCTTGGGGGAAATTTTTTAGAAAATATTTAAAATATTTAGAATCTTAATCTCTATAACATATAAAAAGTTACGTAGTGAATGTTTAACTATTGTAAAGTTATCTCATTTTTCATGAATGAAAATAAAAATTTAATTGAGAAATTTAGAAAAGTTTTATATTTTTAAAAATTAAAATACGCAAATATAACCTACCTTTATTTGGATAATTTTTCTTATTGGGCCGACTACTAAAAATGACCTGAAGCTGCTCAAAATTGCTTCCTCTCCCTCAAATTCCCTCTCGTTCTCTCTCCAACACTGTTAGTTTTGGTGCTTGAATGATTGTAATAGTATATTTATTTATATTTAAAGTGCAGTTAGTGGCCTAGCACAGCGGCGCTACCACCTAGTGTTGTGACAAAAGTTTATTTTCAAAAAATTTGAGACTATAGTGCTAAAATATCATTATTTGGCACATTGGTGTTATTGCAGCACCATGCTGCTTGGACACCCAACACCTAGGTGCTCAAATAATACAATTTCAGATTTGTTTTTGCCAAAATGTACTCCAAACTCTTATGACTCATTCTAGAACACATACAAACTTTTTCACACACCACATTAGTTCCAAACCCATGCAAATAGGTTCAAAACATGAAAGTTCAAATATTTATGTTTTTCTAATCGCGTCAGAATAGATCAATTCAAATGCTGAAAATAGAGTCATCACAACTTCAATCTCAAAAAGAGTTATAAATGCTTATCACCTCATCTCCCTTAACACCAACCATTCTTCTCCGATCCTCTTTAATCAGCTTGGATACTAACCTAACAATCTGCATTATTGAATTCAAAGGCTATACTTCCAATGTACTCTTAAATGTTGCAGCCTGATTGGAACTCTATCCATCAGCTACCTTGTACTTTTTGGTGTTCATGATAAAACAACACTTTAATCTAAACAAAAATAGGGGAGTTTAAATCTAAAACATAACTAATAGATTACAGTCTATATTAGACTCCAAACGCCTTTCTCCTACCCATATAATTCATTTCTTATAGCTCTGGTTAAAATCTCTAGTCCTTCTAAATTAGTACGTTGATACCACTTGTGGCGCTTTTGGATCTAAAGGAAGGATTGGCTTACCTAAATCTAGGTTTAATTATCGATCATCCTTAAAATTAACTAGAGATACTAATGTTTCAAATCATAAAGGTAGTATTAACAAATTTCATTTTCTCAAAACATGATTACAATAATCTATACCCCTTCAATATACATATCATATAAGTAAAAGTTTGATTACAAAATATACCTTGCTAACCCGTATTCAAAATCCTACCTCTACACCTGGTCTACTCAATCGGACCTTTATATTTTCTGAAAACATTTTAAGACTTTTTCATAACTATTACAATTGCCAAAAAGTCTCAATTAGAATGTACACTAATAAATTTACATAAAAAAAACTAACTAGTGAAAATTCAATTTCATATAGTCAAAATATTCAGATCCGAGCAAATGACAACATAGAAAAAGTTAAGCAGTAAAAACTTCATAAACAAGAGAAAAATATATTTTAATCCATAACATTTTATAAAACAATGAGAATGAAAGTTAGAGACAGAGATTTAAAAGCCTATCTTGAGATATAAAATTTCCACAACTGAGCCAACAATTTGAACTAGAGCTTTGGCCTCCAAAATCTCTCTCTTTATTTCTCTTTCCTCTTCTCTCTTTTCTAGCAAGGTAGCTGAGGAAATGATTTTGGTGAAATGGTTTCAAATATTAACATAATAATTTCAATTTTTTTTTACCAAGTGTAGTGGAGCTCACTTTTCCAGCATTGTAACACTCCAAGTAAATCTTCTAGATGCGCACAAAATATCCTCACTTTAGATCTAACAACATGGTGGAGATTACCAGCGTAGTGGCGCACGCTCAAATCTATTTTTTGTCCAAAAACCTAAGAGCTCGAGATGTAGCACTGCTAACCCGAATGTCATGGCGCCTGTAGAAAAATTTCTAAATTTCATATTTTCACTTTAACCTTAGTTCTTTCTATCTTGTTCAACCTTTTAAGACTCATAACTACTACTTAATGATCATATATAAAAAATTACCTAAATTCTGGGTGACCAATATTATAACAAGCTTCTAATTCTTTATTTCTAATTTAAATTCTAATATTTTTATGAAAAATTATGAAATAATATATGTTTTTAATAAGTTTTATAAATTTTCACTTTGTAATTTCTGATATACTATAGAATACATAATTCTGATCATTTTAATAATGTAAATTTTTAATGTTTTCTGTTAAAATTGATTGAGTAATACAATTCCTCCTAGCTGCCAATATTTAACTTGATTGACTTATGTCTTGCATCCCAAGCCCACATATAGAAGACCTTAACATTAAAATATACTTCCTTTCATCTAATAATTTCTCTTTATATATATATATATATATATATATATATATATATATAGTCTAATTATAAATAATATAAAATAACTACTAAATGTAGAATTGTATTGTTGATATTTAATAACCATTATAGGATTTATGCATGTGTGTCATCTAACAACCCAATTTTCAAATTGCATTTAAAATGAAGAACTTGAATTTCTGTTTAAACTATCTACGGTGTTAAGCTTGTGAGCGCTGAGGTAATAGCCTATGAGCCCAGCGGCACCAGAAGTTACTGCCTTGACATTAAACGCTGCCAAAACATTAGGTATTTTCAATGTAAATAATTCATCACAAAATAAGATAAATCCATCCCAAATTTCAGTTTGCGACAGACTTGCAATAAAATAAATTTCGACGATCATGTTACAAAAGGAATTGCGATGGGACAAAACCATCATAAATTTTTTGCAGCAAATTTACGACTGATTTATAATGAAATTGATTTCAAGAAAACAACACCTTCATTTTAGCTACCTAGTGCAAATTCCATCACAAATTATGATGGATTTGTGGTGGATTTGTTGCAAAATGCCGTTGTAAATTGTAGTAGAAATACCATAGGAATTTACGATGGACTATTCCATCACAAAATATGATACACAGTCATCATTTCTTTATTTACGGTAGAATTTCAGCTGCAAATCTATCACAAATATATAACATTAATAAAAAAATAACGCATATAATCAGTTATTGAGCTTTTCAACAATAACAATTCAAGCAGTTTAAAAGTAATAATTAATAATACTAATATTTCAATAAATAATGCTAAAATAAACATAAGAAATAAACTTTTATGCAATCACAAACCAACTCCTCAAATAGATAATTACATTCTAACTGTTCTATTATTATTATAACACTGCTAACGTAAATATAATTTTTATACATCAAATAAAGTAAAATGTATCAAGAACACTTACAAAGATAATCTAAGTGGAATCTGTATCCTCACTATCCTACTTGGTTGATGCAGGTGCAGGATGATTTTCACCATTCTACTGTCTCAAACTTTGAAGCTCATCCAGTATTAGAATGTTGATGTCCTCTTATGATTTTTAAACATTTTCTAGCTCTGTTGTCAAGTTAGCCACATGTTGGCCATAAAAGCTCTCCTAGCTATTTGTAGAGTAGTTGGAGACAAAAGAGGATTATCCCTCGTATGTGTAGGCATGTTAGCCTAATCCTTAAACTCAACCCTTCCACATCCCTTCTACCATCTATGACCTAGTGTGGTAGTCAGAAATATCTATGGAACTCCCAGATGATCCCTCTCCAGCTACAATTTTTCTCTCTCGAAGCCGTGTATACTCATTTTATAAAATATAACATAAGATCAATCATTTTATAATCATCACTTATAATATGTATCTAAGTATTGTATCCTAACTTACATATACCCTCTTCGCTCACTCATCCACACACTACTGGTCCTTATGACTCTTGTGAGTATGAATGTGCAACTCAACTGCAATCGGTTCTCTACAAAGTATCTCCTACTATAATATACTTAGATTAACATGCATAACCAAAGATTATTAAAATCTTTTAAAATTCTTACCAATCATCATCTGTACTTAGTATGTGAAACTAAGCCCCTAGTATGGAGGGAGCTACCCAGGCCCCTGATGTCAGAAACGTGATTCTATCTATTATGCTCCCTCCTCACCGTATAATCTGGGTTGCCCCAAGAACTACTGAGCTCAGCCCATACACCCTCTCCTATCCAAAGCAGTTGCCTTCCTTTCCTCTTAATGCTTGTGAACATGTCTCGCATGTGCGTTTCTCTATGTTTCTCAAAATTTGTTCTTATACAAGTATTATGCTTAAACAACCAACAGAAATCTTATTATATATAAAAATTACAACAAAAAAATTTCTTTATTAGCTTAATAAAACATGAAAAGATGTTAACAATATTGTAACTTACTAATCTCAAACTACCTAAACCACATGTCGCATACTTCTTTCTGGATTTTCTTCCAAGAAGCATATGGAGCATCAAACATGTTCCATATAATATATCATGTATCTTGTGTGTAGGCTAGTTTGATGGGTGAAACCTACATAAAATATTTAGTTGAAAAATATTATTTCTAAAATATATGCATAATTTAAAACATAAGCATTTATGTATATATCACCCTTAGGCAGAATTAACATGTGCCCATCTGAGGTCAGTGCTGCAGTAGTCTATGTGGATGGTTCGGCTACAATCATAGTGGAAGGTCCAATTGCAGAGGGATGAGAAGGTGGTGGGTACTAAAATGGGAGAACTTATGGTGGATAGGGATAAGTAGAAGGGACTCCCTGAGAAGATGGCGGGGGCTAGTACGAGTAAAATGGAGCCATCTATATAGTGTCTGGTGATAGAAAATGAGGGTCTAGGGATTAAAATTGAGGACTCCCTACTGAGGTGTAGGTAAAGGTGGGATAGGCTTGGTATGGGTAACAGGCTGTGAAGAGGAGGTCCCCTCAATACCTCCACCCCTACCGGATCAACCATAGGTATTCTCCTTGTGCTTGAAAATATTTATAATCGACCAACTGGGGGAATCATCACCTCCAAAAGTTATATGTAAAAAATAAATGAAGTAATTAGCTATAATTTATATATTTGTTAAAATGCATTAAATAAGTAAATTAAATGCAAGAAATAAGTAAGAAAAAAGATGATTTTTACAACAACTACTACGCTATAACAAAAAGGAAACTATTATATGTATACTAATATGTTATAAGAAAAAATTACAAGGTAATTCACATTTACCACCTAACTATTAATCACTAGGTGATTCACTTTCATATAATAAGACCACATCCTCACTACTAACATCTTAAATATTTTCCTTAATGTCTAAGTCTACCTCCTCTAACTGTTATTGAGTCTCATTAGCTATAATTTGATCATCTCCATCAATAGCATTCTTTTTAAAGCTTGACATACACTCTTCTTGATGTGTTGCTAGTATTGATGCAGTACTCTCAATGACCCTCTTAGGTTTAGTCTTGGTAATTATAAGCCAATTTGTCTTACCCCTCAATCTACCTTGATAGTTAGAAAAGAAAACTTGGATAACCTGGCTAATAATAATAAATGGGTTGTATTTTCCATATATTATATTTCACTTTACTTATGTAATACCATAAAGTGGATCCACCCTTATTCCTTTATTTTATACTTGATCAAACCAATCATAATTAAAAAGATACAAGTTATTCCCTTCACCAGGATATTCCAATTGTAGCACTTCTTGTAAGATCCCATAATACTCACAATCATCACCCATATGATTATTCTCTTTCACACATACATCACAGTTTTCTATTTTTTGACCTTTACTCCAAGCTTTGATTTGAAATATATAACCATTGATAATAAAAATGGGCCAATATTTTACTGCTCTCATAGGCCCCTAAGATAGATTCATTAGTCCTTGCTCTAGTGAATCTCTGGCTTCATTATGGACCTCATTGGAGTAGGAAGTGTAGCTATGTTATTATCATTTTCACTAAGTTAATTGATTATGATATATAAGGTTAAAGTGACTTATCAAAATACATATCATCTTTTGAACCAATTAGGAAATTTAGATTCTACTCTCTTTATCTATTCAAATAATGATATTGTAGTCAGACCATTAATAAAATTCCTGCAAAAGTTTTGAAGGTCTCTATGTATCAGTCTATAATGGATTCTTAACTTAAACATACTCAAGATATAGCTCAACTTCAGCACAATAAAGCAGTGTGTATAATGTGGCAATTCTCATCTCCTTATCTTCCAAATAGCACACAGTATAAGCGCCTACTACCTCGCCACATCCACTGAATACTAATATGTTATTGGTAGATTGATATTTATCTAGATCACCCAAATTTTGTGGTATAATATTCCTTGTTGATTCTAACTCTATGTCTAAGAAGTATGAGCAAAATTGAGTAGTCTCATACATTAATTATGCTTCACATATTGATCCTTTGGAACGTGCTTTATTCTTTATAGTCTTCTTAAGTCTATTTAAATACATGAATGATGTATGTTTATAAATTAACAAGTTATTAATAATATTTGATATGTTATGTTTGCACAAAATTGCCTATCAAAAAGATACATCCACCAATATTGAACAGATCTACCAACTCTAGCCTCATATGATAAATACATGGGCAGATGCTCCATGGAGTCAAAAAAACCCTGGAGGAAATATCTTATCAATCTTGCACTTAATGAAAGGATTATTATGCTAAATATGGACCAAAGCTTTTTCATTCAGTCTTGATGAGCATAAACCCTTAAAGAAGATACTTAGTTTGGTCAAGGAATTTAAGATTAAGTCTAGAAGGGAATTGAAAGCAATGGGCATCAAACATTTCATGAGCATGTGATAGTCAAAACTTTTCAATCCAAATAATCTCCCAATCTCATGTTAACACATCTACTGAGGTTGGAAGCATATCCATTAGGCAGCTTTAGACTCTGCACCCATTCACAAATCATTGGGTTCTACTCTAAAGTGAAGGTGAATGGAGCTTTTGGCTTTAAATGTTTACCATTTTCATCTTCCTTCAACTAAAGTATTTTCCTCCTATAAATATCCTTCAAGTCCATCCTAGTGTTTACATTATCTTTATATTTTCTCTTGATGTCTATCATTGTATTGAACACATTGTCAAAAATAATCTTTTCTATATGCATCATATCTAATTATATCAGATTATGTTTGTTATCCAATATGGCAAAGAATAGAAAATACTCTTCTTTTTCCAATTATAAGTAACTTCATACCAGGACTTTTGTAAATAGCTAATATTGGATAATCAATTATTGTGGGTATGAAATTTACTCTTTCAAATATTTCCTCACTGCTTAACCTTAGTAGAGGTTGTGTAATCTCCACTCTATTTTTAGTGAAAGCATCCTTATTTTGCTTGAATGGATGGTTTGCATGTAAGAATATACGGTGACAGTCAAACCAACTTTTCTCGCCCCCATGCTTCAAAGTGAATGATTTAGTATTTTCCTTGCAATATGGGCAATCTAGCTTGCCTGTAGTGCTCCAACCAGAAAGCATACCATATATTGAGAAGTCATCAATTATCCAAAGTAATGCTGCCCTCGATATAAAATTGTTTGGTAGAGATATCATATGTCGTAACTCCATTGCAAAATAATTTTAATTTATTGATTAAAGGCTGCAAGAACACATCTATTTTTGTATTTGGATTGTGTGGGCCTGGAATGACAAGTGTCAGAAATATATAAGGTGTAGTCATACATAACTCTTGAGGAAGATTGTAAGAGGTGAGTATCACGGGCCAGCATGAGTAAGGTGAGACAGATTGGCTAAATGGAGTAAAACTATCTACACATAAATCTAATCTTACATTTACGACAAAGGTAGGATGTGTATGGTCAAAGTTTATTCAGGCTTCTACATCTGATGGATGTGTTGGAACACCTACTTACAAGATGTGTTCCTTATGTCATCTCATATTTACAGTAGAGCTCATAAATGCATATAAATGTTGCAATCAAGGAATGATTGATAAATAGAATAATTGACTAGCACATCCTTCTATTTTCTTTTTTTAGAATTTGGTTTAAACCTTGGTGCATTATAATGATGACATGCAATCTTTGACAAATTATCCCCATAGTACAACAAGAATTTGTTAACATAGCAATCTATTTTTTATAGCCATCAAAACCAAGTTTGGAAACCAACTTTTTAGCTCGGTATAAACTTATTAGAATTATATTATCTATCATGTTAGTCTCCTTAAGTATGTTAATGAATTGGTTAAATCATTCTCTAGGTATATTATATTCTATCTTTATGCTTAACATTTTCACAGCAACAAATAACTCTAAGTGAGTTAAATGAAAGTTTGTGAGGGTTGTGTAACCCTAAAGAACTTGTCATGAGGCTAATAAACAGGGGGGTGAATTGGATATTTAAAAACTTCTTTAAATAAAAAGAAAAATCTCCCTTTTCAAAGCTTTTTCAAACATCTGAAAACTGCTAATTTTATCTCTCGGTGTGGAAGCATAGTAATTCCATGATAACAAAAAATTAGAGATTTTACCCACATAGTTAATCGCAGTAAAAATAAAGTGAGGAAAATAATCAGAATGAACACACCAGAATTTATAGTGGTTCAGTCCACCGGTCGAAGATCATACTGTACGATCGTAGGATCATCCAGTACGATTAGTTCAATCAACCTGCAGTTCATCCAAGATGAATCCTGAGATAACCAAAATCGTCTATGTTGATCGTACAGTATGATCATCTAGTACGATCTCATGATCGTCCAGTACTATAAGAATATTAAAATTAAGCATATTTGATTGACTAATCACAGGATTAATTTAGGCATGATTTTCATATATTATATAGTTTGATGTATATCATCCCGTACGATTAGAATAAAATTTGAATCTTAAAATCTTGCCTAAATTATAATTAATGATAATTTTTTCTGATCGTAACAGATTGTCCTGGATGATCTAAATTATACAATATGAATAATTGAATGAGCTGATCATATAATATGATATACGTCATATAATACGATTAGTTTAAAAATTGAACTTCTGGTTTTGACTCAATCTCACTCCTCCTGAGTGTGTGTGTGCATGGTCACTAAGCTAGCATATACCGATAGGACTTGACTAAAGAAATTAAAAATACATTAATGAATATTACAAAAATCTTTACAGTAACATATTATACCCAATCTTGTGCCCTAAATCTTCGTTAGATGGTGCATGGTGTTTCCGTAATATCAGTATACAAGTAAATAAATATACATTACAAATACTAGGAGACATAAAGACGTGAACCATAATATTTGTTATCATCAAAAAATATAAACTTATGAGCTTGAGGCGCAATAATCCCTCCTTTTTTTATGATGGCAAACATTACTGGTAAATTTGTAAAATAAATGTATTTTCTCTTAATCTCCCCCTCACTAAGATATTTATTTAAAAGCAGGGGAAACTAAACTAATTTTCTTTTTATTATTATTTTTATTTATTTTTTAATAGAAAGAAAATAAAAAGATAAACTAAATAAAAACAATAATACATAAATAAATATAATAGTACGTTCTTCCCCTTTGACATTATCAGAAAGAAGAGGAGCACAAAAAAAATAGAAAAAATAAACTAAAGATGAAATAAACCCTGATTAGGTGAAGGTGACATTTTAGAATAATCAGTTTGAAAATTCAGCAAATTATTTTGAAATGAGAAAATTACCTCTTGATTTTATTCAAAAACTTAGTAAGGCATGTATTGGCAATGCATAACCCAGAAAGGTTAGAGATTCAGAATTTGTTAATTCAAGCTCAGGTTCCTTAAACGCTCAACTCTTTTTTAAGCAAACATCTATTTGGTATAGTTTGAATCCGTTAAAGTAGGCAAATGCTAGTAGCACCCTAATGACTTCTAATCTAGCAATAGGGGAAAAGGTCTCTTCAAAGTCAATTCCTTCTATCTGGTTATGTTAAGATAGTTGCTATTTGCATGCTTTTCATTTTTGCAACTTATAAAGTTTTAATGATTTCAAACATTATTGTTCAAATGTGTAGTTATCTCCTAACAATTTTGAAAGAATTGTATTTGCTCTTGTGTGTACTGACATTTCAGGAAAAACGAACTCCAGACTACGAAGACTTCAAATTAAATTCAGCATGAGATACTTTGTAAAATTTGAAGCTTGCACTTTTCTTAGAAATTAAATTGAAAGGGAGTGATTGTATTTTGAGAGAATAAAAACATTCACACATAAGGAGATCATATAGAATTTATACTGATCGTACATGACAATCTTCAGTTCGTACTGGACGATCAGACAGTTACCTCCTATAGAGCATATGGAACGAATAGGAACTTGCTTGAAAATTTTTCTAAGTCCTATTCATCCAGGACGAAATAAATTATCATCCAGGACGATTGGTTCTCTGGAAAATTTTCATCCAGACGAAATAAATTAACGTTCAGGACGATAGGTTCTCTGTAAAAATTTCGTCCAGACGAAATTAATTATCGTCCCGGACGATTGGGTCTCTGGAAAATTTTCGTCCAGACGAAATTAAATTATCGTCCGTGGCGATTGGTCCTCGGGAAATTTTTCGTCCAGACGAAATAAATTATCGTCCAGGACGATCAGTCCTCTGTAAAAATTTCATCCAGACGAATCAATTTTCATCCAAACAATTAACCGACTTAGGACAGTTTTCACTAGTTTCTAGAACCGACCTTGTAATAACCGTTCGTACTTGACGAACCTTGTTCGTACAGGACGATCAGCTGTACGAAGACATTTCGTACACATATTCAAATAGGGTCATTTCAGATCGTTTAAGTAAAATCGTCCAGGACGATCCACGATCGTACAGGACGATCCACTGCGTACAGAATTGAATACTTGCAGTTTTTGGGCGGTTTTTCTTGTCTTTTGTATAAATAGTTCAAATTAGACTGCCACCCAATCTTTTTGTCATTTGATCTTCGTGCCTCTTGAGAGAATAGCCAAGGAGAGAGTTGGAGAAAGCATTCAAAGGAGGATTCCTACCACTGGAGCGAGAAGGCTTCACTTGGAGTTCAAAGGTAAGAGTCTCTACTTGTGAATTGGGATTACATCACTCTTTTCCTTCTTCCTTCTAGATTCTTGTGAGAAGATCAGTCTAGGAGATCTGGTTCTCTGCCGACACTTGAAGAGTGTGAACAGCCGAAGGGTTCTCTGCCCACACTAGGAGAGTGTGAAAGGACGAAGGGTTCTCTGCCCACACTGGGGATAGTGTGAAAGGACGGACGGTTCTCTGCCAACACTGGGTATTGTGTAAAAGGACGGACGGTTCTCTACCACACCAAGGAGTGGTGAAAAGAGTGTGTTGTAAAGGCTTCTCCGCCTTGCTGTGGGTGTAAAAGGAGAGTCACTATTGGTATTAGTGCAATACTCAGAGGGTGCCTCTAGGGAGTGGATGTAGGTCTTGTTATAGACTGAACCACTATAAATCTGGTGTCATTTACTTTACTGTTTTTACGTTTCCGCACTTTCTATTTCAGTTTTAAAAACTCTGTGGTTGAAAAACCTTTTTCTATAAAATTTAAAAGAAATTTTATTTTGGTTCAATAATTTTCTAAAAGGGGACTTAAAATTTTTTAAACTACCAATTCACCCCCCTCTTGGTAGCCTTGGGACATTCACTTAGGCTTAACAACCTAATTACTAGACTCAACAAGTGGTATCAGAGCTTCGTTTCAATATCATAAGTTTGAACTACTTTTTGATTAACGTAGATGGCTACTTTCGGAAACTGAAATACACCTGAGGGTTACTCTATCACTAGACCTCCACTATTTGACAATATTCCTTTTGATTTTTGGAAAACACGCATGTCTACTTTCTTACAGTAACTTGATTATCGCATGTGGATGCTAGTCCAGGATGGCTACACAAAACCAACTAGATTAGTTGATGGAGTAATGGTAGAAATACCTTTTACTGATTGGACTGTAGAAGAACGTGACCTAGCACAATTAAATGCCAAATGTTTAAACAGTTTCTTTTGTGCTTTAAAATCTGAAGACTACATGCGGGTTTCCACTTGCAAAAGCGGAAAGGACATATGGGATAGACTTTGTATAACTTATGAAGGGACAAATGAGGTTAAACAATCAAGACTCAATATCTTGTTACATGACTATGAATTGTTTCGCATGAAACCTAATGAATCTATTTCCGACATGTACACAAGATTTACACAAATTGTCACTTCTTTGCATGCACTTGGTAGGGAATTAACTAATGCTGAAATGGTCAATAAAATTCTTCGTTGCTTACCTACTGCTTATGATGCAAAAATTACTGCATTTACAGAGTCTAAATATTTAAATATTTATTCTATTGACAATCTTCTTGGTTCACTCATTGCTTATGAGCAAGGAGTAAGTCAAAGAAAAATTGATGCAGGTGAACCACGAAAGGAGAAGAATATAGCACTAAAAGTGGAAGAGTTAGAGAGTGAACACTCACAACCTGAGGATGAAGATGATATTGCACTGATGACTAGACAATTCAGAAGCTTTTTAAAGAGGAAGCAGAAGAGACGCCAGCAATGGAGTAGAGGTAAGTTTAACAGAAATGGCAAGGTTTCTAATGAAGTGATTTGTTATGAATGCAGGAAACCAGGTCATATCAAGACTGATTGCCCAAAACTCAAAGCCACTCCTGGTAAGGAGAAGGTGGAGGAGAAACCTATGGTAAAGAAGGGCAAGAAGAAGTTTCAAAGAGCTTTCTGGGCGGACTCAGCTTCAGACTCATCTGAGACAGAAAAAGAAGAAGAAGTCACCAATCTTTGCTTGATGGCAGACATTGTGGATCACTCAGATCAAGAAGAGGTATGTGACTTAACCTATGATGAATTATTTAAAGTTTCTGAACACATGCATGATGCATATAAGAAAATGAAAAAGATGCATGCTAGTGTTAGCTTAGAACTGGAAGAACTCAAAAAGGAACATGAAATCCTTAGGAAAGATCATGCTTTAATAGATGACAACCACATGAAACTACTTGATGAATATGATGACTTGAATAAGAATTTTAAAAATCTAAAATCATCCTATACTGATCTTGAAAAGGAATTTAAAAATTTTAAGTATAAATCTGAGAGCAAAGCATATAGAATCAATTATACAAATCGAATTTTGGAAGATATGAATTCATTTTACAAACTAACTATAAGAGCTCTCGAGGATAATAAGAAACCCCCCAGACTTGAAGATTTTACGAATCCTAAATATTATCCTAAATTTATGAAATCCCTTAGAAGACAATCACATGGAAGAAAACTTTGGAATATTTTTCCTAATATTAAATGTAATAATTGTGGATTTTTGGGACATATAGCTCACACCTGTACCTTGATGATGAAATCTAATTTGGTGTGGAGAACTAAGATGCATAAACCTAGACATATCATACATGCATCTGATTATAAATTGCTAAAAAGTGAACCCAAACTTGTTTGGGTTCCCAGGTCTAACATTTGATATTTTTGCAGAAGTGCTCTCACACAAGACCTCGTGGGAGCATATGGTACCTGGATAGCGGATGTTCAAAGCATATGACTGGAGACACTACACAATTCATATCGCTAGAAGCCAGGAATGGAGGCAAGGTTACACTTGGAGATAATACCACAAAGAAAGTGGTTGGATCAGGTATGATTGGTAATTTCAAAAACTTTTTTATAGACAATGTGTTATTGGTTGAAGGATTAAAGCATAATTTGTTAAGTATAAGTCAGCTATGCGACAAGGGATATAATGTAAAATTTTTACCTACTAGTTGCATATTAAGCCTAAATGGTAAAGAAGTTTTAAATGGAAAAAGGGTAAACAATGTTTACATGCTAGATTTGAATTCATTTCATACTCCTATTGCTTTCTGTTTGAAAACTGTTTCTGATGAATCTTGGCTTTGGCATAGGAGACTTTGTCATTCTAGTATGAAAAATCTTAGGAGAATTACCCAAAAGAATTTAGTAAGAGGTATACCAAAACTAGACTTTACTAAGGACCATCTTTGTGATGCATGTCAATTAGGAAAACAAGTGAAGTCCTCTTTCAAGTCCAATAATGATCTTAGAACTAGTAAACCATTGGAAATTCTTCACATGGATCTTTTTGGACCAGTAGGAACTGTAAGTCTATAAGGGAAGGTATACGGATTTGTTATTGTGGATGATTTCTCTAGATTCACTTGGGTTAGATTTCTTTTTCATAAAAGTGAATCTTTTGAGGAATTCAGAAATTTTTCAACTTGGATTCAGAGAAAACTAGGATGTGAAATAATGTCTATACAAAGTGATCATGGAGGAGAATTTGAAAATGAAAGATTTGAAAATTTTTTTAAAGAAAAAGGGATTGATCACAATTTTTCTGCACCTAGAACTCCTCAACAAAATGGGGTAGTTGAAAGGAAAAACAGAACATTAATAGAAGCTGCCAAAGCAATGTTGGCAGAATACTCACTTCCTAAATATTTTTGGGCTGAGGCGGTTAGCACTGCATGTTATGTTCTGAATAGGGTGAATGTGAGATCGAATTTAAATAAAACACCCTATGAGTTACTAAAAGGTAGAACACCAAATTTGTCTCATTTGCATGTATTTGGTTGCAAGGTGTTCATTCATAACAATGGAAAATCTGCCTTAGGAAAATTTGATCCAAAATCAGATGAAGGAATTTTTGTTGGATATTCAAGTGTTGGAAAATCTTATAGGGTATTCAACAAAAGAACTTTAGTTATTGAAGAAACCACACATGTTGTATTTGATGAATCTGGAAATTTAGAAGAGCCAAATATTGTTGAAGAAGAAATTGAGGAAAACTCCCAAAAGATTGATAGATTAAATTTGGAAGAAAATATGGAAAAAAACTTTGAAAGAGAAAACCCTTTGCCTAGAGATTTGAGATTTTCTAAAAACCACCCAAGAGAATTGATTATAGGAGAACCTAGTGAGGGTGTTAGAACTAGGCATGGATTAAATAAGGAAGTCAATCATTCCGCCTTTATTTCAACCATAGAATCCACTAATATTGATCAGGCACTTTCTGATGAATTTTGGATATTGGCCATGCAAGAAGAGTTAAATCAATTTGTAAGAAATAAAGTTTGGGAATTAACTACAAGGCCAAAAGATCAAAGTGTTGTTGGAACTAAGTGGGTGTTCAAAAATAAAATTAATGACTCAGGAGTAGTCATTAGAAATAAGGCTAGATTAGTTGCTAAGGGGTATAATCAAATTGATGGAATTGATTTTGAGGAGACCTTTGCCCCTGTAGCAAGACTTGAAGAAATTAGGGTTTTACTTGCCTTTGCCTGTTTTAAAAGTTTTAAATTGTTTCAAATGGATATCAAAAGTGCCTTTTTGAATGGTGTTATTGAAGAAGATCTTTATGTAGAACAACCTCCAGGATTTGAAAATTCAAAATACCCAAATCATGTTTTTAAGTTAAAAAAGGCATTATATGGATTGAAACAAGCACCTAGGGCTTGGTATGAGAGATTGAGCACTTTCCTACTTGAAAGATCTTTTGAAAAAGGAAGTGTGGATACAACTCTCTTCTTAAAGAAATTTAGAAAGAAAATACTCATTGTTCAAATTTATGTTGATGATATCATCTTTGGATCTTCAAATAAAAATCTTTGTGATGATTTTTCTAATACAATGAGTAGTGAATTTGAAATAAGTCTAATGGGAGATTTAAATTACTTTCTAGGTTTTAGCATCAAGCAACTTGAAGAATGGACATTTCTTAGTCAAACCAAATATATTAAGGACATCCTCAAGAAATATGAAATGGACAATGCTAAACCTGTTAGTACACCAATGAGTTCCTCAGTTCAGTTAGATAAGGACCTTAAGGGAAAATCTGTTGATCAAAAGAAATATAGAGGGATTATTGGATCTTTGCTTTACTTGACTGCTAGCCGACCAGATATTATGTTCAGTGTTTGCATATGTGCTAGATTTCAATCAGATCCAAAAGAATCACATTTGACAGCAGTGAAAAGGATTTTAAGATACTTACTAGGAACTCAAAACTTAGGAATTTGGTATCCTAAGTTTAGCTCTTCATTTGAAATTATTGGTTATTCAGATTATGACTTTGCAGGTTGTAGAGTGGATAGGAAAAGCACTTCTGGAACATGTCAATTCATTGGAAATTCATTAGTTTCTTGGTCGAGTAGAAAACAAAATTCAGTAGCTCTATCTACTGCAGAAGCAGAATACATTGCATTAGGAAGTTGTGTGGCACAAGTACTTTGGTTAAAACAATAGTTGATTGATTTAGGATTATCTGTAGGCACTATTCCAATTTATTGTGACAATACTAGTGCTATTTGCATTTCCAAAAATCCTATTCAACATTCTAGAACCAAACACATTTATATAAGACATCATTTCATAAGGGATCATGTATACAAAGGAGAAATTGAACTCACACATGTTTCAACTGAAAATCAACTTGCAGACATTTTTACAAAACCTTTAGCCCTTGATACCTTCGGTACTTTAAGAACAAGGCTAGGTGTTATTGATTTAAATGCCTAAACAAAATGTCTTTGCAACATTGATGTTTATGTTTTTGTTTTGTTTTTGATTTTGTGAATTTTTGTGTGTTTTGAATGAATTTGTTTTTTGAGTGTAAGTTTTTATTGTATGTTTTCTGTGTTTTTTTTTAAGTTTGATTTGATTTTCTTAAATTAAAATTCAAAAATTCAAAAATTAGAGGAAATCGTCCGGGACGACTTTTGTTTCGTACTGGATGATGTGAGATAAATTGGTTTGCGTGCATTTTTAACCGTTTTGAGAGCAATTTTTAATTAGATCGTCTGTACGATCTGACGATCGTCCAGGACGAATTTTTTTTTCTCAAACGTCAAGACGATTGAATGCAGCGGTTGAGTGGATAAGACAGTTTTTAATATGGATTTCGTCTGTACAAATTTTTGGTTCGTCCAGACAAACAGATGTCGTTTCAGTATAGGGGACGGATTTCAAGAGATATTTAAAAGAGTTATTTTTAGATCGTCTGTACGAACTTATGTTTGTATGTACGATCGGTCAAGTCAAAAGTCTGTACGAAGGGACGCATCGTAAGTTGTGTTGATTACGAAAAGCCGTTACATTTTGGACGAATTTGATCGTCTGTACAAAATATTTTCGTCCAGACGAACGATGATTTTCGTCCAGGACGAACCTTTTTTGTCCAGGACGAACGTATCGTTTTCTTTAAATATGAAGGCTTTCTAACTTAACAATCACACTTTCAAACTTCTCTTTCAATCCCTTTCTACTTCAAATTGTCAATGGCCTCCTCAAGCAAAAGACAAAAGGTGTTAGCGAAGAAGCCGAATAGGAATGCCTCAGAAAACTTCCTTTCTAAGGCGAATGAGGAATCCTTTCCTCGTTTTGCTTCCGCCAAAATAACTCCATCTCGCATTTTAATCCAAAGCGAGATAAATTATAAGGTAATGCACCTTTTTGCCTCAACCCAATTCCATTTCATACTTTCTCTCGTCCATTTCTACAATAAGCAAACCTTCCACTATTTCCTAGCAAACATGAGTTTTAACTCGGACCACTCTTCCATTAGTTCCTTTGTTTTCAAGCAAAAAGTAGAAATTACCAAGCATGACATTGGTGCATTTCTAAACCTAAGGACTGAAGGATATAGAGCTCACACCCTAATGACTGAAAACACAATCAGATGGGAAGATGTCAATAGGGTAATTAGAAAAAGTGGCCTAACCTATAATGTTGCTAGTGTATCTGGGATGACCCAAAATGCCCGTATCATCCAGCATATCCTTAGATCTTCAATCATTCCTAAAGCTGGTGATAGGATAAACATTACTCCTCTCCTTTCTGTTCTAACCTTTTTGATTATGGATCGTCGCCCTATCGACGAAGCCCAACTTATCATAGATCATATCTATGGACTTTCAGAAATAGGACATGCTGAACAGAAGAGGAAAAGGAATATTTCTTTGGGACATTTAATTACTTACATTTTGGAAAAGAAATATAATTTGGTGCATCCTGATGAAGAATATGAAGAGCCAGTTTACTATAATGATGCTTCCTTCAGATTGCTCTTCAGGGAGGAAAAAGAAAAAGAAAAAGCACATGCCAGTGCTTCAGAAGAAGAAGAAGAAGGAGCGCAAACCACTGCACCTCATTCAGATTATCAGAATCTGATTGAGAGATTAGAGACTCATATTGATCAAAGGTTTGATCAATTTGATGCTCAACTTGTGCAGCAACAACAAGACATTGGTATCATTAGAAATGAAGTTCATGATATCAATACCAATATAATGTTGATGGCCTCCTACTTCAACCTTTTCGGTGGCAATCCTCCTCCTCCTCCTCCAGAACAGTAGAGATGAATTTCTGTGTCTTTGTTGTACTCGTGTTTTGTTTCATGTTTTGTTGTGTTAGTGTTTATGTTAAGTGTTTGTCTTTATATTTGTTTTTTAGTTTAAGTTAAGTGTATTTTGTTAATTGTGTTTAGATATTATGAAATGTGTAATCCTTTCATAAATATCAATGTATTTCGTACTTGTTTCAAAGTTGATTTGTTTTTGAAATGTGGTCAATTTTTATGAATTTCATTAGTATTATTTAATCTTCATAGTGCTTAAATTAGATTGTAATTTTAAATTATCTACATTAAAAATCTAGTCTTTCTAAATTTAAAAGTTGTTTATAACTTGGTGTAATTAGAACTTTTAAATTCATGTCTATTCATTTAGACTACATAAAAATTAATCTTATTATTGAAATTTAGATGTTGTCTTATTTTATATTTCATAGCTCAAATAATATTTATGCACTTAGAAATATTTGAAATTTTAGATTATTATTTTTGGAAAGAATTGGTCTCAATTACTCTTGAAAAAATTGTACAAAAAGTACAAAAATCAAAAGGAATGCGCAAAGGTTCGCAAATATGAAAAAGAGGCACAAAATCAGCACAATATCAAAAGATGCACAAAAAATGTGCCCAAAATTTTTGAAAAAGATGCGCAAAGCGCCACATGTAGTAATTCTCTTCTTTCCAAATTCTTTCAATCTCTTAATTCAAATTGATTTTATGTTCATTTATATTCTATTGAACTTTGAAATATCGAATTTTTCTTCATCTCTCTTGTAATGATTTTCTATATTGGAATGTCTAAATTGAATCATGTCTTTGCTAAATTTTTCTTACTTACAATCTTATATCACTTTTTAAATTCCATGAATTTCTATGATTGACCTAATGTTTTTAGTTTAAAATTGCATACCTTGTATCAATCACCATTTAGATTAAATGTTCAAATGAATTTCATACAATTACTTACATTTCTTGTCTATTTCTTCTTCACTTTTTGTTGTTGTCAAAAAGGGGGAGAAATCATTGTGTTTGTATGTTTTGTTTGGTATGTTTTGTTTGTTCGTATGTTTTATGTTTCTAGTTTATTTTGTGAAAAATAAAAAAAATAAAAAAATTTATGGTTCAAATTGCCTCCTTATTTCATGTATTCATCAATTCACGGGGAGTTTAGGAGATAGAAAGATCTGTTTAAATTGAAATCATACAGACAATAATTATTTTGCCATCATAAAAAAGGGGGAGATTGTTAAGATAGTTGCTATTTGCAAGCTTTTCATTTTTGCAACTTATAAAGTTTTGATGATTTCAAACATTATTATTCAAATGTGTAGTTATCTCCTAACAATTTTGGAAGAATTATATTTGCTCTTGTGTGTACTGACATTTTAGGAAAAACGAACTCCAAACTATGAAGACTTCAAATTAAATTCAGCATGAGATGCTTTGTAAAATTTGAAGCTTGCACTTTTCTTAGAAATCAAATTGAAAGGGAGTGATTGTATTTTGAGAGAATAAAAACATTCACACATAAGGAGATCATATAGAATTTATACTGATCATACAGGATGATCTTCAGTTCGTACTGGACGATCAGACAGTTACCTCCTATAGAGCATATGGAACGAATAGGAACTTGCTTGAAAATTTTTCTAAGTCCTATTCGTCTAGGACGAAATAAATTATCGTCCAGGACGATTGGTTCTCTGGAAAATTTTCGTCCAGACGTAATAAATTAACGTCAAGGACGATAGGTTCTCTGTTAAATTTTCATCCAAACGAAATTAATTATCGTCCCGGACGATTGGGTCTCTGGAAAATTTTCGTTCAGACGAAATTAAATTATCGTCCGTGGCGATTGGTACTCGGGAAATTTTTCATCCAGACGAAATAAATTATCGTCCAGGACGATCAGTCCTCTGTAAAAATTTCGTCCAGACGAATCAATTTTCGTCCAAACGATTAACCGACTTAGGACAGTTTTCACTAGTTTCTAGAACCGACCTTGTAATAACCGTTCGTACTGGACGAACCTTGTTCGTAGAGGACGATCAGCTGTACGAAGACATTTCGTAGACATATTCAAATAGGGTCGTTTCAGATCGTTTAAGTAAAATCGTCCAGGATGATCCACGATCGTACAGGACGATCCACTGCGTACAGAATTGAATACTTGCAGTTTTTGGGCGGTTTTTCTTATCTTTTGTATAAATAGTCCAAATTAGACTGCCACCCAATCTTTTTGTCATTTGATCTTCGTGCCTCTTGAGAGAATAGCCAAGGAGAGAGTTGGAGAAAGCATTCAAAGGAGGATTCCTACCACTAGAGCGAGAAGGCTTCACTTGGAGTTCAAAGGTAAGAGTCTCTACTTGTGAATTGGGATTACTTCACTCTTTTCCTTCTTCCTTCTAGATTCTTGTGAGAAGATCAGCCAAGGAGATCCGGTTCTCTGCCGACACTTGAAGAGTGTGAACAGCCGAAGGGTTCTCTGCCCACACTAGGAGAGTGTGAAAGGATGAAGGGTTCTCTGCCCACACTGGGGATAGTGTGAAAGGACAGACGGTTCTCTGCCAACACTGGGTATTGTGTAAAAGGACGGACGGTTCTCTGCCGCACCGGGGAGTGGTGAAAAGAGTGTGTTGTAAAGGCTTCTCCGCCTTGCTGTGGGTGTAAAAGGAGAGTCACTATTGGTATTAGTGCAATACTCAGAGGGTGCCTCTGGGGAGTGGATGTAGGTCTGGTTATAGACCGAACCACTATAAATCTGGTGTCATTTACTTTACTGTTTTTACGTTTCCGCACTTTCTATTTCAGTTTTAAAAACTCTGTGGTTGAAAAACCTTTTTCTACAAAATTTAAAAGAAATTTTATTTCGGTTCAATAATTTTCTAAAAGGGGACTTAAAATTTTTTAAACTACCAATTCACCCCCCTCTTGGTAGCCTTGGGACATTCACTTAGGCTTAACAACCTAATTACTAGACTCAACAGGTTATACCCCTCAGTCACTAAACCTGCTATATTTCTCACCACTACACTAAAATCATTCATTTTGTTTTTGAAAACCCATTTAGTTCCAACCACACTCTGGCCCTTTAGTCTTTCAACTAGCTCCCAAACATCATTCCTTACAAATTAATTTAACTCTTCTTGCATGGCTAGGATCCAAAATTCATTAGATAGGGCTTGATTTATGTTGGTGGGTTCAGTCATTGCGATGAAGGCATAGTGGTTTACTTCTTTTTTAAGTCCATTCCTACTTCTAACATCTTTAGATGGGTCTCCTAAGATCAGTTCTTTAGGATGACTTAAAGAATACCTCCATTCTCTAGGCAGTGTGTTTTTAATTTCTACCCTTTCCTCTAGATTTGCAGATTCTACTCCTTGGGTGACTTCTACTACTTCTTCTTCTTCTTCCACCCTAGACCCTCCAGAATTATCAAATTCAAAAGTTTTCAAAAACGTAATTTATGAATCCCACTTTAATACCACTTGAAAGTTTGAGAGGGTTGTGAAACCCTAAAGAACTAGTCCTGAAGCTAATAAAGAGTGGGTGAATTGGATATTTAAAAACTTCTTTAAACAAAAAAGAAAAATCTCCCTTTTTAAAAGCTTTTTCAAACATCTGAACCAAAGAACAAATTAGAGAAGGAGATAATAATCCTTTCAAAATTCCTTGCATGAAATATATTTAATAAAAGATTAATGCAAAATGGTGAATAAAGAATCATAATTTTCAAACTCAATTATCAAAATTATTAGTAGACATAAGGATTTTCTTAAGATTTAAGAAATACATGAATGGTAAGCTAACTCATTATGGGCTCATTTTGTGCCTCTTTATTAGTTTTTTGGTGCACTTTACGCATCTTTTAATTTTTGATACACTTTTGTGCATCTTTATATTTTGACGTCATTGTGCATCTTTTTAACTTTGGACTTATTTTGTACCTCTTTTCTTTTTGCAAATATACTTCCTTTTTATATTTATAAAGACTAGAGCAAACTCGATCTCGTGACAAAAACAAACAGCTTGATTAAGAAAATCATGAAGTGGATTCATTAAATTGCAAAAGATCCTTATGAGATGGAAAAAATATATGGAGATGAAAAAAGTTCAATTTCAAAATCCAATTTATAATTTGATGCAGATTTTGAACCAAAAGTGAAATAGCCTCATTAAAGAAATGAGATAGAGAGACAAAATCCTGAGTTTCCTTTGACTAATTTTAAAGAAGTTAATCACTACTTACATAAAATTTCAAGAAAATAAGAGGTAAATTTTTCAATTTTAAAAAAAAATGATCTTTAAAAAGTGATTTGATTTTCTAAAGCGTATACAAAATAAAATGTGATATGTGTGTGTTAATTAGAGAAATTACACAAAAATTTATGAAAAATAAAATAAAATATCAAAAATATAAATATAAAAAATATAAAGAAAATATAGAAAATAAACACAATCACAATGAATAAAAATACACACACACACACAATAATTACAAAAATAAATAAACACACAAATAAAAATTTATTCATGATTATTTTGCTCCTTCAGAAGGTAGGTCTTCCCAGGAGATTTTTTGCTTTTTATCATTTGCCCTTATTGCAATTTGCTTATTTTTATTCTTTTTCTTCACATGAAGAGTTTTTAAATTAGGGAACTCACTTTTCATATGTCTGGATTTCCTAAGTCCAAAGTAAATAATGTTAAAAGAAATCTTAATATTCTTACTATTTTTATCTTAGTTCCACTTTTGTTGATGCTTATGCTTGTACTTTAGTAGACTTTCCAATTTGCTTGTTATTGATATTAACGCTTCACTTACATCATCTACTAAGCCACTTCCATTCATGTCTTCAACTTCTAGTACTATAGTTTCATCTGCATCCAAAAGCTTTTGACCCAAACTTTGCTCGTAGGCAATGAGTGAGCAATCAGATTATCAATAGAATATTCATTCTGATTTTCTTATCACAAATAACAACAACTTTGGCATTAAACTTATCAAGTAGACAATGTAGAATTTTTTTGACCTTTTCAAAGTTTGAAAATTCTTTACCTAAAGCATATAATGATGTCATAATTTGAGTAAACCTAGTATACATATCTAAGATCTTCTCATAAGGTTTCATGCAAAAAAGTTCATAATCATGCATAGAATATTCAACTTAGATTGCTTGACTTCACTAGTACCTTCGTATGTAGTACATAATCTATCTCAAATTTCCTTGCCAGTACTACATGCAGAGATTCTAATGCAATCATCAAAATTTAAAGCACAACAAAAATAATTCAAATATTTAGCATTCAATTGAGCATTGATTTGTTCTACTTTACTCCATTCAGTAAAAGGAATATCAATTTTAATTCCATCTATAATACATGATGATGCAGAATAACCACTTTGAACCATATGCCACATTCAATAAATAATTAATTGCAAGAAAGTAGATATGTAAATTTTCCAAAAATCAAAAGAAATGTTTTCAAATAAAGGTGGTCGGGTGATTGAGTATCCTTCCGCAATATTATGATTTCCAAAGTCAGCCATTAATCGAAATTCAAAATTTTACAAAAACCTAATTTATAAATCCCGCTCTGATGCCATTTGAAAGTTTGTGAGGGTTATGAAGCCCTAAAGAACTAGTCCCGAGGCTAACCAAGAGGGGGTGAATTGGATATTTAAAAACTTCTTCAAACAAAAAGAAAAATCCCCCTTTTAAAGCTTTTTCAAACATCTTAAAACTAATAATTTTATCTCTTGATGTGGAAGCAAAGTAATTTCATAATTAAAAAAATTAGAGATTTCACCCACATAGTTAATCGCAGTAAAAATAAAGTATGGAAAATAATCAGAATGAACACACCAGAATTTATGATGGTTCGGTCCAACCTAACCTACGTCCACTCCCTGGAACCCTCCGTTCTAGGTATTACACTAAACCTTTAGTGACTCTCCTTTAGCCCCCACAGCTAGGCGGAGAAGCTCTTACAAAATCTCTTCCACCAACCTAGTGCGGTTGAGAATCATAATCCTTTAACAAGAAGAAAACTACGAATCCATTTCACCTTCCTCGGTGCAGTGGAGTAGCCGGGTCCTTTGACACCGAAGATATCTTCTTCTTCCAAAAACTTCCCTCAAGACAAACCTTGAATCCGAAGGTACAAAGGTGCAAGCCTTCCGGAGCAACCGTGTGGAACCCCCTCCACACTCCCTTAAAACTGTTGAGTCCAGTAATTAGGTTGTTAAGCCTAAGTAAATGTCCCAAGGCTACCAAGAGGGGGGTGAATTGGTAGTTTTTAAAATTTTAAACCCTCTTAATAATAAAGTTGAACCGAAATAAAATTTTCTTTTAAAGTTAGTAGAAAAATGTTTTTCAACCACAGAGTTGTTAAAACTGAAATTTAAAGTGCGGAAACGTAAAAGCTATAAAGTAAATGACACCAGATTTATAGTGGTTCGGTCTATAACCAGACCTACATCCACTCCTCAGAGGCACCCTCTGAGTATTGCACTAATACCACAAAGTGACTCTCCTTTAGCACCCACAGCAAGGCGGAGAAGCCTGTACAAAACACTCTTTTCACCACTACCCGGTGCGGCAGAGAACCGTCGTCCTTTCACACTCTCCTAGTGTGGGCAGAGAACCCTACGGCTGTTCACACTCTCCAAGTGTAGGCAGAGAACCTTCTTCCTTTCACACTCTCCTAGTGTGGGCAGAGAACCCTCGTCTGTTCACACTCTCCAAGTGTTGGCAGAGAACCCTCGTCTGTTCACACTCTCCAAGTGTCGGCAGAGAACCGGACCTTCTTGAATGATCTTCTCACAAGAATCTAGAAGGAAGAAAGAAAAGAGTGAAGAAATCCAATTTCACAAGTAGAGACTCTTACCTTAGCAATCCAAGTGAAGCCTTCTCGCTCCAGTGGTAGGAATCCTCCTTTGAATGCTCTCTTCCACTCTCTCCTTGGCTATTCTCTCAAGAGGCACGAAGATCAAATGACAAAAAGATTGGGTGGCAGTCTAATTTGGACTATTTATATAAAAGACAAGAGAAACCGCCCAAAAACTGCAAATTTTCAATTCTGTACGCAGTGGATCGTCCTGTACGATCCTGGATCGTCCTAGACGATTTTACTTAAACGATCTGAAACGACCCAATTTGTATATGTGTACGAACTGACTTCGTACAGCTGATTGTCCTGTACGAACTTGGTTCGTCCAGTACGAACGGTTATTACAAGGTCGGTTCTAGAAACTGCTGAAAACTGTTCTAAGTCGGTTTATCGTTTGAACGAAAATGTGATCGTCTGGACGAAAATTTTCCAGAGAGCCGATCGTCCTGGACGATTATTTATTTCGTCTGGACGAAAATTTTCCAGAGAACCAATCGCCGCGGACGATAATTTGCTTTCGTCTGGACGAAAAATTTCCAGAGAGCTGATCGTCCTGTACGATATTTATTTTCGTCTGGACGAAAATTTTCCAGAGGACTGGTCGCCTCGTACGATGGTAAAATTCGTCTGGACGAAAATTTTACAGAGAACCCATCGTCCGGGACGATAATAAATTTTGTCCTGGACGAATAGGACTTAGAAAATTTTTCAAAGCAAGTTCCTATTCGTTCCAAGTGCTCTATAGGAGATAACTGACAGATCGTCCAGTACGATAAATATCGTCCTGTACGATCAGTATAGAATTTCAAGATCTCCTTATTTGTGTGTGTGAGATTTTATTCACTCAATTACAATCACTCCCTTTCAAAATTAATTCAAAGAAAAGACAAACATCAATTAAACAAAATATCTCATGTTGAATTTGATTTGAAGTTTTCGTAGTCTGGAGTCTGATTTTCCTGAAATGTTAGTACACACAAGAGCAAGTGCAAATCTTCTGAAATTGTTAGGAGATAACTATACATTTGAACAATAATGTTTGGAATCATCAAAACTACATAAGTTGCATAAATATAACTCATTCAAATAGCAACTATTCAAACAATCTCCCCCTTTTTGATGATGGCAAAACAATTATTATTAGTATGGTTTCAAGTTAAAACACATCTTTTATCTCCTAAACTCCCCCTGAATTTATGAGTACATTAAAATAAGGAGGCATTAAAGAACAATATTTAACGAACAATATTTTTGTTTTTTCAAAAATTTTAACACAAAACTTGCAAACAGAACAACTAAAACAGAACAACTAAAAAGAGAAAACACAAACATAAAAAGAGAAAACACAAACATACACAAACATAATAATTTCTCCCCCTTTTTGACAGCAACAAAAAGTGAAGAAGAAAAAGACAAGAAATGTAAATAATTATAAGAAATTCATTGTTAAAATTTAATCTAAATGGTGATTGACATAGGGTATGCAATTTTAAACTAAAGATATTAGGTCAATCATAGAAATTCATAAAATTTATGAAATGATATAACATTGTAAGTAAGAAGAATTTTTCAAAGACATGATTCAATTTAGACATTTTGATTATTGAAAATCATTACAAGTCAGATGTAAAAAAAATTCTATATTTCAAAGTTCAAGAGAATATGAATGAACATTAGATCAACTTGAATTAAGAGATTGAACGAATTTGGAAAGAAGAGAATTACCTCATGTGGTGCTTTGCACATCTTTTCAAAGTTTTGTAGCACATTTTTGTGCATTTTTCTTTGGTTGGGCTTATTTTGTGCCTCTTTTCCATTTTGCAAATTTTTGTGAATTCCTTTTGATTTTTGTACATTTGTACACTGTTCAAGAGTAATTTGACCAATTCTTTCCAAAATCTATAATCTAAAATTTCAAATTTTTCTAGGTGCATAAATATCATTTGAGCATAGAAATACAAACTAAGAAAACATCAAAATTGCAATAACAATATTAACTTTTATGTAGTCTAAATGAATAGACATGAATTTAAAAGTTCTAAGTACAACAAGTTATAAACAAATTATAAATTTAGAAAGTCTAGATTTTCTAATATAGATAATCTCAAATTACAATCGAATTTAAGCACTATATAGATTAAAAAAAATACTAATGAAATTCATAAATATTAGCCACATTTCAAAACAAATCTAACAAAAACAAACTTTCATTGAAAAGAAAAGATTACATAAAAATTGAACTTAAAAACATAAAAACAATCACAATAACACATATAAGATAAAAAACAAAACAACAAAACAAAAAATACAACAGACACACATAAAAAAAAAACTTCTACTCTTCTGGAGGAGGAGGAGGTATGCCGCCAAAGAGGTTGAAGTAGGAGGCCATCAACATTACATTGGTATTAATTTCATGAACTTCATCTTTAATGTTACCAATGTCATGTTGCTGCTGAGTAAGTTGAGCATCAAATTGATCAAACCTTTGATCAATGTGAGTCTCTAGTCTATCAAATCTCTCAATCAGATTCTGGTAATCTGATTGAGAAGCAGAAGCTTGCACTCCTTCTTCTTCTTCTTCTTCTTCTGAAGCACTGTCATGTGCTTTCCCTTTTTCTTTTTCCTCCTTGAAGAGCAGTCTGAATGATGCATCGTTATAGTAAACTGGCTCTTCATATTCCTCATCAGGATGCACTATATTGTACTTCTTCTCCAAAATATAAGTAATTAAGTGCCCTAATGAAATGTTCTTCTTCCTCTTCTGATCAGCATGTCCTATTTCTGAAAGCCCATAGATATGATCTATGATGAGTTGGGCTTCATCAATAGGATGTCTTGACATGATTAAAAAAGTTAGATAAGAAAGGAGAGGAGTAATGTTAATCCTATCACCAGCTTTAGGAATAATTGAGGATCTAAGGATATGCTGGATGATTCGGGCATCTTGGGTCATACCTGAGACTCTAGCAACATGATTGTCAATCGCATTTTCTCTAATTACCCTATTGATTTGAAACCATTTGAAGGAGGTTTCTGACATTAGGGTGTGGGCTCTATATCCCTCAGTTCTTAAGTTTAAAAATGCACCAAGATCGTGCTTGGTGATCTCAACTTTTTTCTTAAAAACAAAAGAACTAATGATAGAGTAGTCAGAATTGAAACTCATGTTGGCTAGAAAGTAATGGTAGGTTTGTTTATTGTAGAAGTGGACGAGAGAAAGAATGAACTGAAATTGGGTTGAGGCGAAGAGGTGCAATACCCGAAATTTCAACTCTGTTTGGATAAGAATGCGAGACGGAGTGATTTTTGCGGAGGCAAAACGAGGAAAAGATTCCTCATTTGCCTTGGAAAGAAAGTTGTCTGGGGCCTTCCTGTTTGGTTTCTTCACCAAAACCTTTTGTCTTTTGCTAGAGGAGGCCATTGTTGATTTGATGTTGAAAGGGATTGAAAAAGAAATTTGAAAGTGTGATTGTCAAGTTTGAAAAGCCTTCATATTTAAAGGAAAACGATACTTTCGTCCTGGACAAAAATGTTCGTCCTGGACGAAACATAATAGTTCGTCTGGACGAAGTAAGTTCGTACAGACGATCCAATTCGTCCAAAATGTAACGGCTTTTCGTATTCAACACAACTTACGATGCGTCCCTTCGTACAGGCTTTTTGACTTGACCAATCGTACAGACGAAAAAATTTCGTACAGACGATCGAAAAGTATTTCATTTTAATGACTCTTGAAAACCGTCCCCTACAATGAATCGACACATGTTCGTCTGGACGAACGAAAATTTCGTACAGACGAAGTTCGTATTAAAAACTGTCTTATCCACTCAACCGCTGCATTCAATCGTCCCGACGTTTGAGAGAAAAAAAAATTCGTCCTGGACGATCACAGATCGTACAGACGATCCAATAAAAAACTGCTCTAAAAAAGGTTTAAATTTTCGCAAACTGTTCCTTTACACATCGTCCCGTACGAAAATATTTCGTCCTGGACGATTTCCTCCAAAAAATTAATTTTGATTTTTAAATTTTTAAATTAACAAAATCAACAAAAACAATCAGAAACACAGAAAACATAAAACAAAATCATAAATCCAAAAACAATTCATTAAAAACACAAAATTCACAAAATTACAAAAACAAAACACAACAAGTATCAATGTTGCAAAGACATTTTAGTTAAGCATTCAAATCAATAACACCAAGCCTTGTTCTTAAAGTACTGAAGGTATCAAAGGCTAAAGGTTTTGTAAAAATGTCTGCAAGTTGATTTTCAGTTGAAACATGTATGAGTTCAATTTCTCCTTTGGATACATGATCCCTTATGAAATGATGCCTTATATCGATGTGTTTGGTTCTAGAATGTTGAATAGGATTTTTTGAAATACAAATAGCACTAGTATTGTCACAATAAATTGGAATAGTGCCTATAGTTAATCCTAAGTCAATCAACTGTTGTTTTAACCAAAGTACTTGTGCCACACAACTTCCTAATGCAATGTATTCTGCTTCTGCAGTAGATAGTGCCACTGAATTTTGTTTTCTACTAGACCATGAAACTAATGAATTTCCAATGAATTGACATGTTCCAGAAGTGCTTTTCCTATCCACTCTACAGCCTGCAAAGTCAGAATCTGAGTAACCAATAATTTCAAATGAAGAGCTAAACTTAGGATACCAAATTCCTAAGTTTTGAGTTCCTAGTAGATATCTTAAAATCCTTTTTACTGCTGTCAAATGTGATTCTTTTGGATCTGATTGAAATCTAGCACATAGGCAAACACTAAACATAATATCTGGTCGGCTAGCAGTCAAGTAAAGTAAAGATCCAATTATCCCTCTAAATTTCTTTTGATCAACAGATTTTCCCTTAAGGTCCTTATCCAACTGAACTGAAGAACTCATTGGTGTACTAACAGGTTTAGCATTGTCCATTTCATATTTTTTGAGGATGTCCTTAATATATTTGTTTTGACTAAGAAAAGTACCTTCCTCAAGTTGCTTAATGCTAAATCCTAGAAAGTAATTTAAATCTCCCATTAGACTCATTTCGAATTCATTACTCATTGTTTTAGAAAAATCATCACAAAGATGTTTATTTGAAGATCCAAAGATGATGTCATCCACATAAATTTGAACAATAAGTATATCCTTTCCAATTTTTCTTAAAAAGAGAGTTGTATCCACACTTCCTTTTTCAAAAGATCTTTCAAGTAGGAAGGTGCTTAACCTCTCATACCAAGCCCTAGGTGCCTGTTTCAATCCATATAATGCCTTTTTTAATTTGAAAACATGATTTGGAAATTTAGAATTTTCAAAACCTGGAGGTTGTTCTACAAAAACATCTTCTTCAATTACTCCATTTAAAAAGGCACTTTTAACATCCATTTGAAACAATTTAAAACCTTTAAAACAGGCAAAGGCTAGTAAAACCCTAATTGCTTCAAGTCTAGCTACAGGGGCAAAAGTTTCCTCAAAATCAATTCCTTCAATTTGATTATACCCCTTAGCTACTAATCTAGCCTTATTTCTAATGACTACTCCTGAGTCATTCATTTTATTTTTGAACACCCACTTGGTTCCAACAACACTTTGATCTTTTGGCCTTGTAGTTAGTTCCCAAACTTTATTTCTTACAAATTGATTTAACTCTTCTTGCATGGCCAATATCCAAAATTCATCTGAAAGTGCTTGATCAATGTTAGTGGGTTCAATAGTTGAAATAAAGGCTGAATGATTGACTTCCTTGTTTAATCCACGCCTAGTTCTAACACCCTCACTTGGTTCACCTATAATTAATTCCTTTTGGTGATTTTTAGAAAATCTCAAATCTCTAGGCAATGGGTCTTCTCTTTCTATATTTTCTTCCACATTTTCTTCCAAATTTAATCTATCAATCTTTTGGGAGTTTTCTTCAATTTCTTCTTCAACAACTTTTGGCTCTTCCATGTTTCCATTTTCATCAAAAACAACATGTGTGGTTTCTTCAATGACTAAAGTTCTTTTGTTGAATACTCTATAAGATTTTCCAACACTTGAATATCCAACAAAAATTCCTTCATCTGATTTTGGATCAAATTTTCCTAAGGCAGATTTTCCATTATTATGTATGAACACCTTGCAACCAAATACATGTAAATGAGACAAATTTGGTGTTCTACCTTTTACCAATTCATAGGGTGTTTTATTCAAATTTGATCTCACATTTACCCTATTCAGAACATAGCATGCAGTGCTAACCGCCTCAGCCCAAAAATATCTAGGAAGAGAGTATTCTGCTAACATTGCTCGGGCGGCTTCTATTAATGTTCTGTTCTTTCTTTCAACTACTCCATTTTGTTGAGGAGTTCTAGGTGCAGAAAAATTGTGATCAATCCCCTTTTCTTTACAGAAATCTTCAAATCTTTCATTTTCAAATTCTCCTCCATGATCACTTTGTATAGAAATTATTTCACATCCTAGTTTTCTTTGTATCCAAGTTGAAAAATTTCTGAATTCCTCAAATGATTCACTCTTATGAAAAAGAAATTTAACCCAGGTGAATCTTGAAAAATCATCTACTATTACAAATCCATATACCTTTCCTCCTAGACTAACCGTGCTTACAGGTCCAAAAAGATCCATGTGAAGAATTTCTAAAGGTTTACTGGTCCTAAGATCTTTATTGGACTTAAAAGAGGACTTCACTTGTTTTCCTAATTGACATGCATCACATAAGTGGTCCTTAGTAAAGTCTAGTTTAGGTATTCCTCTAACCAAATTCTTTTGGGTAATTCTTCTAAGATTTTTCATACTAGAATGACAAAGTCTCCTATGCCAAAGCCATGATTCATCAGAAACAGTTTTCAAACAAAAAGCAGTAGGAGATTGAATACAATTTAAATCTAGCATGTAGACATTGTTCACCCTTTTTCCATTTAAAACAATTTTCCCATTTAGGCTAATTATGCAGTAGTAGGTAAAAATTTTACATTATAGCCCTTATCACATAGCTGACTTATGCTAAGCAAATTATGTTTTAAGCCTTCAACTAATAAAACATTATCTATGAAAAAGTTTTTCAAATTTCCAATCATACCTGATCCAACCACCTTCTTTGTGGTATTATCTCCAAGTGTAACCTTGCCTCCACTCCTGGCTTCCAGCGTTATGAATTGAGCAGTATCTCCAGTCATGTGCTTAGAACATCCGCTGTCCAGGTACCATATACTCTCACGAGGTCTTGTGTGAGAGTATTCCTGCAAAATTCTCAAATGTTAGACCTGGGAACCCAAACTAGTTTGGGTTCACCTTTATGAAATTTATAATCAGATGCATGTGTGATATGTCTAGGTTTATGCATCTTAGTTCTCCACACCAAATTAGGTTTCATCTTTAAAGTGCAGGTGTGAGATATATGTCCCAAAAATCCACAATTGTTACATTTAACATTAGGAAAAATATTCCTATGTTTTCTTTCATATGATTGTCTTCTAAGGGATTTCATGAATTTAGGATAATATTTAGGATTTGTAAAATCTTCATGTTTAGGGGGGTTCCTATTATCCTCGAGAGCTCTTATAGTAAGTTTGTAAAATGAATTCATTTCCTCCAAGATTCGATTTGTATAATTGATTCTATATGTCTTGTGCTCAGATTCAACCTTAAATTTCTTAAATTCTTTTTCAAGTTCAGCATAGGATGATTTTAAATTTTCAAAATTTTTATTCAAGTCATCATATTCATCAAGTAGTTTCATGTGGTTGCTATCAATTAAAGCATGATCTTTCCTAAGGATTTCGTGTTCCTTATTAAGCTCTTCCAATTCTAAAACTAAACTAGAATGCATCTTTTTAGTTTTCCTATATGCATCATGCATGTGTTCAGAAACTTCAAACAGTTCATCATAGGTTAAATCACATACCTCTTCTTGATCTGATTGTTCAGCTTTATCTGCCATCAAGCAAAGGTTGGTGACTTCTTCTTCATTTTCAGTCTCAGATGAGTCTGAAGCTGAGTCCGCCCAAAAAGCCTTTTGAAACTTCTTCTTGCCCTTCTTTACCATTGGTTTCTCCTCTACCTTCTCCTTGCTAGGAGTGGCTTTAAGTTTTGGACAATCAGTTTTTATATGACCTGGTTTCCTGCATTCATAACAAATCACTTCATTAGAAACCCTGCCATTTTTGTTATACTTACCTCTATTCCATTGCTGGCGTCTCTTCTGCTTCCTCTTTAAAAAGCTTCTGAATTGTCTAGTCATCAGTGCTATATCGTCTTCATCCTCAGGTTGTGAGTGTTCACTTTCTGACTCTTCCACATTTAATGCAAGATTCTTGTCCTTTCTTGGTTCACCTGCATCAATCTTTCTTTGACTTACTCCTTGCTCGTAAGCAATGAGTGAACCAAGAAGATTGTCAATAGAATAAATGTTCAGATCTTTTGACTCTGTAATTGCAGTAATTTTAGCATCGTATGCAGTAGGTAAACAACGAAGAATCTTATTAACCATTTCAGCATTAGTTAATTCCCTACCAAGTGCATGCAAAGAGGTGACAATTTGAGTGAATCTTGTGTACATGTCAGATATAGATTCATTAGGTTTCATGCGAAATAATTCGTAGTCATGTAACAAGATATTGAGTCTTGATTGCTTAACCTCATTTGTCCCTTCATAAGTAATACAAAGTCTATCCCATATGTCTTTTCCGCTTTTACAAGTGGAAACTCGCATGTAGTCTTCAGATTTTAAAGCACAAAAGAAACTATTTAAACATTTCGCATTTAATTGTGCTAAGTCACGTTCTTCTATAGTCCAATCTGCATAGGGTGTATCTACCCAAATTCCATCAACTAATCTAGTTGGTTTTGTGTAACCTTCTTGGACTAGCATCCACATGCGATAATCAAGTGACTGTAAGAAAGTAGACATGCGTGTTTTCCAAAAATCAAAAGGAATATTGTCAAACAGTGGAGGTCTAGTGATAGAGTAACCCTCAGGTGTGTTTCGGTTTCCAAATGTAGCCATCTACGTTAATCAAAAAGTAGTTCAAACTTATGATTTTGAAACTCTGCTCTGATACCACTTGTTGAGTCCAGTAATTAGGTTGTTAAGCCTAAGTAAATGTCCCAAGGCTACCAAGAGGGGGGTGAATTGGTAGTTTTTAAAATTTTAAACCCTCTTAATAATAAAGTTGAACCGAAATAAAATTTTCTTTTAAAGTTAGTAGAAAAATGTTTTTCAACCACAGAGTTGTTAAAACTGAAATTTAAAGTGCGGAAACGTAAAAGCTATAAAGTAAATGACACCAGATTTATAGTGGTTCGGTCTATAACCAGACCTACATCCACTCCTCAGAGGCACCCTCTGAGTATTGCACTAATACCACAAAGTGACTCTCCTTTAGCACCCACAGCAAGGCGGAGAAGCCTGTACAAAACACTCTTTTCACCACTACCCGGTGCGGCAGAGAACCGTCGTCCTTTCACACTCTCCTAGTGTGGGCAGAGAACCCTACGGCTGTTCACACTCTCCAAGTGTAGGCAGAGAACCTTCTTCCTTTCACACTCTCCTAGTGTGGGCAGAGAACCCTCGTCTGTTCACACTCTCCAAGTGTCGGCAGAGAACCCTCGTCTGTTCACACTCTCCAAGTGTCGGCAGAGAACCGGACCTTCTTGAATGATCTTCTCACAAGAATCTAGAAGGAAGAAAGAAAAGAGTGAAGAAATCAAATTTCACAAGTAGAGACTCTTACCTTAGCAATCCAAGTGAAGCCTTCTCGCTCCAGTGGTAGGAATCCTCCTTTGAATGCTCTCTTCCACTCTCTCCTTGGCTATTCTCTCAAGAGGCACGAAGATCAAATGACAAAAAGATTGGGTGGCAGTCTAATTTGGACTATTTATATAAAAGACAAGAGAAACCGCCCAAAAACTGCAAATTTTCAATTCTGTACGCAGTGGATCGTCCTGTACGATCCTGGATCGTCCTGGACGATTTTACTTAAACGATCTGAAACGACCCAATTTGTATATGTGTACGAACTGACTTCGTACAGCTGATTGTCCTGTACGAACTTGGTTCATCCAGTACGAACGGTTATTACAAGGTCGGTTCTAGAAACTGCTGAAAACTGTTCTAAGTCGGTTTATCGTTTGAACGAAAATGTGATCGTCTGGACGAAAATTTTCCAGAGAGCCGATCGTCCTGGACGATTATTTATTTCGTCTGGACGAAAATTTTCCAGAGAACCAATCGCCGCGGACGATAATTTGCTTTCGTCTGGACGAAAAATTTCCAGAGAGCTGATCGTCCTGTACGATATTTATTTTCGTCTGGACGAAAATTTTCCAGAGGACTGGTCGCCTCGTACGATGGTAAAATTCGTCTGGACGAAAATTTTACAGAGAACCCATCGTCCGGGACGATAATAAATTTCGTCCTGGACGAATAGGACTTAGAAAATTTTTCAAAGCAAGTTCCTATTCGTTCCAAGTGCTCTATAGGAGATAACTGACAGATCGTCCAGTACGATAAATATCATCCTGTACGATCAGTATAGAATTTCAAGATCTCCTTATTTGTGTGTGTGAGATTTTATTCACTCAATTACAATCACTCCCTTTCAAAATTAATTCAAAGAAAAGACAAACATCAATTAAACAAAATATCTCATGTTGAATTTGATTTGAAGTTTTCGTAGTCTGGAGTCTGATTTTCCTGAAATGTTAGTACACACAAGAGCAAGTGCAAATCTTCTGAAATTGTTAGGAGATAACTATACATTTGAACAATAATGTTTGGAATCATCAAAACTACATAAGTTGCATAAATATAACTCATTCAAATAGCAACTATTCAAACAAAAACCACCTCCAAGGATCTTCTTGCTCTCAAACTCCACCCTTTCCTCTCTCACTTTCAAGGCTCTCTCTTCAAGTTTTCTCGAGAAGAAAAATGACTCAATGCATGAAAAACACTCATACAAAGTCTTTGGAGAAAACTTAAATAGAGGTCTTAAAAAAACCCTAAAAATTCAACTCAGTCGTTGAAGATCATTCTGTATGATCGCAGGATCATCCAGAATGATTTATTCAATCAACATGCAGTTTATCTAGTATGAATCTTGGGATAACCAAAATTGTCTCTATTGATCGTACAGTACGATCGTAGGATCATCCAATACAATCAGAATATCAAAATTAAGCAAATTTGATTGACTAATCATAAGATTAATTTAGGCATGATTTTCATAGATCATTTAGTATGATGTATATCATCCTGAATGATTAGAACAAAATTCTTCAAAAAAAATGATTAGAACAAAATTTGAATCTTAAAATCTTACCTAAATTTTAATTGGCGGTATTTTTTCTTGATCGTAATATATCTCCTGGATGATCTAAATCTCAATCTCACTCCTCCTGAGTGTGTGTGTGCATGGTCACCATGCTAGCATACACCCTTACAGGACTTGACTCAAGAATTCAAAATTATATTAATAAATATTACAAAAAGCTTTATAGTAACATTTTCTACCCAATCTTGAGCCCTGAATCTTTGTTAGATGGTGCATAGTGTTTCTGAAATGTTAGTATACTTGAACATATTGCTTCATTACAAAAATCAACCAAGAGTTACAAACAACTCAAAATAAACAAAGAACAACGGCCACACCGGCCTCTAAAAGAAAAAAAGAACCCAAATAATAGTCTCCCTCAATAATATTAAGAAATTCTTGAGCTATGTACAAAGAATTCCCATCCCCAAACTTCCATAAGAACTGCTTTCCAATGGCATATTGAGCACAAAAATGAGCTTCTTTATTACACCCTCTCTTCCTATGCACAAAAACCACCGAGTTAAACAATTTCAACCAATTAAAATGGTCACTATCCATCACACCCTTACTCCAAGCCATAGTTTTGCATAACTTCTGCATATGATAAATAATACTTGAATTATCCCCCTTAATTATAATCCCATGCATTCCAATCATACATCCCTCAATCACCTTAGCAATATATTCCATAGAAAAAAATTCAACTTGTGAATTATCCGAGTGAAATACATTCCAACCAGCCGCCAAAATCAACTTCCCAAAGCTATTCCGAACCACCACACCGATCCCACCTACATTGTTGATGTGAAGAGCTCCATCCACATTAATTTTCAACCAATTTAGAGGGGGGAGACCATTAATTAGAGACACACAACCCATCAGGTTGAATGGAATCCCAGCGCTCCAAAATCCTGAAATAATTAAGATTAAGCATTTCAACAGCATTAGCAGCAGTGATAAGAGGCGAACAATATAAATTCCCATGTTTCTTATCATCTCTATTTTTTCCAACACAAGAAGACAATGTTGCAATACATTACTACCCATGAGCAATTTCCATATCTACACTTTGCAATGTTTGTCTGCAATTCCTTTAAATTCCAGAACATTGGAAGATGAAAACCCCATCTTTCTAAAGCCTTGAAAACAAGCTTAATCTATTTACACCCAGCAAAAATATGATCCAAATCTTTAGGTCCTTGGCATCCAAAAGGACATCCTAATCCTCCTTGAAGCCCGTGATCATCCAGCCATTGTTCAGTAGGTATATTCCCCTTATACATTCTCCACCATAAAATTTTTACCCTTGGATTTAATTTGAGTTTGTAAATGTGATTTGACGGGTCTTCTACAGCTTCAAATTGCTTATTTAAAGCCATTGAAGTAATGGACCTCCCAATAAGAATTTTAATGGGCTCACAACACTTTTCAGTATTTTCATAAAGAATAGGAATCCCACAAATTATCATTCCCGAGTCTTCTCCAAAAGCTTGATTAATCAGTAAAATGTTCGAACTACCACTAGAAGTAATCAACTGGGAGACTCTCAACCTTTCTAATTTCTCCACATCACAAAAAGTAGGCCAATCCTTTAAAGCTTTATCCCATATCCAAATATGTTCCAACACATTAACACAAGATCCAACTTTTATTTTCCATATAATGCAGTCCTTCAAACTTTCAGCTCCATCACAAATAACTCTCCTGGATGCAGAATCCGTTCTTCTATTTTCCTTTTCCCACGAAGATCTCCCATATATATTCCTTTACCATTTTTATAACATTCCATTAGGATTAGACAAATACTCCCAAGCCATTCTAGCTCTAAGAGGACCAATCCATGAGAAGGGAGCATGAATACCCAAACCACCCCTTTTAAGAGGTTTGCAAACTAGTTCCCAAGCAGTATAGTGAACCCCATTTATCTATTCCTTTATCCCATGGGAAAGACCTAATAGTTTTCTCTATTTCCAAGAGAACAACCTTCATGATAGGAGAATGTGTCATAACATACATCAAGGAGGGGATCAAAGAAGCATTAATCAAAGTAATCCTTCCAGCCAGAGACAATTGCTTATTTCCCCATCCCATAACAGCGGATTTTACTTTCTGAATTATAGGATTGTAATCATATTTACCAAATCTCTTTAATGACAACTTAACCCCAAGATACTCAAATTCATCTACCTGCTGAAACCAATAAGTTTAGCAAACCTCTTCTTCTTCCAAACAGGAGTTCCCTTGCTAAAAACCACCACAGATTTCTTCTAATTGATGATCTGTCCCGACCATTAACAATACTCTTCCAAAGTATGGACCACAATCTTCATCTCAGCTGTAGAAACCCCTACAATAAGAATAATGTCATCAGCATAAAAAAGATAGGAGACCATAGGTCCCCTAAGAGAGATTGGAACACCCTTGATCTAATCTCTTTGCTTTAAGGCCGAGGATAACAGTTCAGATAAGAGTGTAAAGAGATATGGTGATAGTGGACAGCCCTGTATGAACCCACACTCAGTAATAATCCAATTAGAAAGCTAGCCATTAATGAGGAAAGAAAATTTAGGACTTTTAATACATTCCATCACCCATCCACTGAACCAAGCAGGGAAGCCCATTCTCCTGAGAACCATTTCAAAAGTATCCCAGCTCATCTTATCATAAGCTTGCTCCATGTCTATCTTCAAAGCCATCATTCCTTTCTTAGACGTCGAAACCTTGAAATTGTTCATATCTTCTTGAGAAAGAAGGCAATGATTTGAAATTGATCTCCTCAGAACAAAGGCAGCTTGTTCCTATGCTATAAGCATAGGAAGAATCATTTTGAGCCTATTCACAATTACCTTAGCAATGATCTTGTAAATTGTTTGGCATAAACTTATTGGTCTTAATTTTGATGGATGATCAGGCTGTGCCACCTCAGGAACTAAAACCACAATCATTTCTTTCCTATCCTCAACCTTATACCCATTTTGAAAGAATTCTAATCAAGCATTGGTAACATGCTTCCCAATAATATTCCAAAAGCATTTAAAAAAAGAAGCAGAAATGCCATCTTTCCCTGGTGCTCTAAACTGTCCAAATGTTCTAACAACCTCCCAAATTTCTGCTTTAGTGTATCCAGCTACTCACCAAACCGACAAACAACCTCCTTATGAGTCTCCAAACCTGGCCAATTCTTAGTACAAATATCCTTCCTCCTCTATTTATCCTTAAAAAAATCAGTAATAATTTTTGCAATTACCTTACTATCTTGAGTTGGTTCAGTGCCAGGTATATTCAATTCCCTAATCATATTAGATCTCTTACGAGCAGAAGCCATCGAATGGAAAAAAATGAGTATTGCTATCCCCTTCTTCCATCCATCGATATTTGCTCTCTGCCTCCACCAGCATGATAATCTAGCCAAAGTACTATTTAGTAACTACACTCTATGTTTTAAATCTTTCGCTTGGCAATCAAATAACCCATCACCGACACATTCCAACTACTATAACATGGAGATATCCCTTTCAAACTCATCTTTTGACTTCCCAAGCTCTCTATATTTATTTTTGCTCCAAAAGAAAAGAGCCTCTGAAGTCCTCTTGCATTTTTTTCTTTAATTGGCATGCTCCTGAACCTGATTCATCAACACCCCATTTGGAAAGAACCAGTTTCCAAATAGCTGGATAAGAGAGCCAAGTATCTTCAAATTTTATCCAAGTAGAAAATTTCCTTATGCTGCTAGCAAGATTACATAGAATTGGGCTTTGGTCAGATGCTACTCTATTAAGATGCAGAACCTTCATCTCCTTGAATAGTTGAAGGAACTTCACACTGACCAGAAATCTGTCTAACCTGCACCAAATTTTACTTCTCCCCTCTTTATTATTAGTCCACGTAAAAGCAATCCCAATGAATCCAGGATCTACCAAATCATTTAAAAACATAAACTCTTCCATATCATTAATAGCCAAAGAGTATTTAAACGGTTTACCTCCTCTTTTCTCATCCTGAGAAAGAATACAATTAATGTCACCGCAAACCATAAGAGGTACCCCATCACCATGGTTCATGGTAATATCTTCCAACAAAGATCTCCTCATTACCCTATCATTACTTTCATACACAATAACATTCTCCCAAGCAGCTCCATTAGAGTTTTATACCTTACCCAAAATAAGTTGCTGATTTTGTATCTTCTTCTGAAAGGTCACAATCTTATTCTTCCATAAAAGAAGAATCCCACCAGCTTTCCCAACATAACATTGGTATTCAAACTCCCACTCCTTACCAATCATCTTGTCAATATCATGTCTACAAAACATCTCAACTTTGGTTTCTAGCAAAACAATGATATCAACTTTAAACTTTTAAACTATATGCTTCAAATAGTTACTCGCAAGCTACTTGCGAGCACCCCTACAATTCTAGCCCAAAATGCAAGTCATTTATTCACCAAAGGGGACGCATCCCCCTCGATATAATTGCCCAATTTCTCACTGACAGACTTCTCCTCCAAACTATTGCCCACCACCTCTTTATCTCTGCCAAACTTGAAACAGGGTAATTTAACAAAAGGGCCTAGACTATCTAATTCTCTAGCAAGTAGCACACTAGGTGCCCTTTTTTCTTATTTTTCAATAATGACGCTCCAATTCTCTACACCTTGCTATCAGACAAAGCATGGTGGGGCATAGCATCAAGAGAACCATTTTTTACCAACTCTCTAGCCAGCATCACACCATTTACCATTCCTGCCTTATTTTTCTTCAATTTGGACCAACAAGCCGCACTAGTTCTACTACGCGATGTAACCAACGCCTTATTCTTAAATTTATCACTAGTAGCTTTACTATCATTACCTTTAACCCTCTTCCTATTTTTTATATCAATAATCTTTGCATCTAAAGGATCAGTCTGTCTTCCCTTAACACCTTCCATAAGAGCACTAACTTCCTCTTGACCTTCAACATTTATAGTCGAATCTTCTATTGTAATACTATTTTCCTTTTTCAGATCAACCCAATTCAGCTTAGGAATTTCCCTCCAAACAGGACCTTTATTAACATCTTGCAAAACCTTCCCCGGTTTATTTTTCCTTCCTTTCCTTCTTTTGACCACTATCCAGCTGCCCAAATCATCATCCAGCTTATCAGTGTTCCAAATTAATTCAAACCACTTTCACACTGAGCATTGTTAGCATTCTTCCTGGTAGAAACACCCACCGGCTTCACATCATTTCTCACCCCCTTACAGCCACCAGAATTGCCATTATCTGAAAACACCTTGCCTGACTCCCTGCATACCATCTCCCTATGTCCAATCTTTCCACACTTGGAATAGATTATCGGGATCCCTTCATACTCCATATGTTGGAAGAATCTTCCTTCAAATCCTTGAACCCAGATCCCCTTTGGCAATCTTTCATCCATATCATTCTTGATGCAAACTCTAGCAAACAAACATCTTCACCACAAATTCGTATGAGCATCCATAAGCATAGGTTCACCAACAAGAGTAGCCAACCTCGCCAAATTGTCATAATCCCAATACTCAAGAGATAAGTTTGAGAATCTACTCCACACCGGAGAAGTAAATCCTTTTAAGAAATTTGTTGAGATCCCGAAATACATCTATCAACTCAAATAATTTTACTTGCTATAAACCAAGGCCCCCCAATCTGCATATTATTTTGAGCTTTCTCTATTTCAAACCAGCAAATGAAACAATCTATACTCATAGGGGTAATCTGGGACATGCGAAGATGCCCCCACTTCTTTTTCAGCTCCTTCTGAACTACCCAGAATGATAATCTCCTGCCAAGCAATCTTCCCACGAAAGCTTTACCTAGCTTTTCCATATTGATCCTAGCACTTTCCAGGTTCAGAGAAATGAGACCAACCTTCCTAATAAAATGATTTTTATCCTCCTTTAGATACAGTGGGACATGCTTCGTCTTACCGCACGCCCTGTTCAATTCCACGGGCTTTCGCAAAAGTCCTCCAACCACCCTTTATGGTTCATAATTTCTAGGAGTCCCAATGTGCTTACTAGAACCCCGAGAAGAGCCCTATAGTGCAGGAAAATTAAATGGTTTACCCATAAACGAATCCACCTTTTTCCCCTATTAATAACTCTGTTTTGATGGTTGCCCAGCTCCCTGTCCTTCTCCTTCTAAATAGCCTTCAAATTGCCTGAAACATCCATCCGATCATCCTCCCTCCTATTCGAATTCAAAGAAAATTTGATCCGCCATTTCTAGCCAAAAATTCTTGCTACAAAATTCCGCTCGAATTTCATCTTCTGCCAGAAGGGTCCATAGTGGCATTTACAACATCCAAATCCAAACTCATATCAACCCTAAAAAGCCCTTGATCCATTTGAAGATCTGAAAGACTAAGATCCCTCTTCTCAGAATCCTCAACTCCAACTCCTTCTAAACCACTTCCTCCAAAGGAAAGATGATCCACACTATTTTCTTCCACTTCCATTCCCAAAGCTGGCAAGTTAATCGAACAACCCATTCGACCAGCACAAGCCCTATTACAAGAACCACCAACAAGACCATCAAAAAAGAATCTCATCTCCCACGGAGCCCTAATCCCCTGATTCTCCTCAATACGACCAGCACCATCATAAGAATAACTCCCACTATCCATCGATCTCCCCCCACCCCACTCGACCAACACAAACCCTATCATAAGAACCACCCAGAAGATCATCAAAAAAGAATTTCATCTCCAACAGAGCTCCAATCCCCCGATCCTCCTTAACACGACCAGCACCATCATAAGAACAACTCCCACTGTCCACTGATCTCGTCCCACCGATCACCCCCCACCATAAACCCGGAGCTTCTCACACATGACCAAATCTTGAGGGATAAAGAAAATGGACAAATGAAAGCCAGCTGTACTATACTATCCTGAAATGTTAGTATACACACAAACAAATATACATTATAAATACTATGAGACATAAAGATTTGAATCACAATGTTTATTATCATCAAAAACATAAACTTGTGAGCCTGAGGCACAACATAGTATACCCATTCCAAATTGGCTGTTGCATAGCATACAACAAATCATAGAAGTTTTATGCCTTCTTATTCAGGGAGTCTTCTATATATTGTTAAAATTATGGCCCAGTTGCATCATAAACCAAGTCCTTAAATGTCCTAACTTTGTCTTCCTCAACTATGTTAGAACTTGTAGATGGGCAACACTGACAGTCAAAATGAGGATAGTACTCATCATGTGAAGTCAAATACCAAGATCTAGCATGAATTCTTTGCTATATAGATCAATAATAATCTCATATGGTGTGAAGTAGGCTTAATTTTTTTATTTGAAACATGGACAATGAAACCTTCCCTCTGGTATAAAGGAAGGTAATTGACAGCGTACCTGAATGAAATAATTCACTCCATTTAAAAATTTATTTATTAACATCTTGAATCCAGGCAACAATCAGTTATACATATAAATTTTATAGTTTTTAATATCCATAACACAATTGGGCTATCAATTCCAATAGCCAAATAATGAGATTTTGAGCTGATTTAGTAAAACAATGCCTTATAAACAAATAAATTTACATAACCTATAGCCTATTACCTATAGGCCTCTCTTCTATGTATGTTCCCAATAATAGCCATAATTTCTTGCATCCTATTTAAATCCAATAGCAGCTGAGCTCCAATCCCCCCTCCAACCCAGCACCCCTCTATTCCCGTTGATTTGTTGCCTGACCACCTACAGCCTTCCCCTTTATCTCCTTCACAGTTGCCTAATCTCCACTCCTCACTACTAGAACTCACTAATAGTAGTAGCCTAAGTCATTCCTTCTCCTCTCTCATAGCTAACACCTGAAGGCCATATTGCAATCCTCTAGCAAACCTACAGCCCATTACCAGTCCACCTTCACACCTTGCCCGACCCTAACAGCTTGTGGCAACCTACTCTTACTCCTTTATATTTACCTGAGAAAATTGCCACTTGCTATTCTTCCTCACTATAACACCATTCCATCCAACTTTCTTAAACATACAATTGCAAATATCCCACATGATCCCTCAGGCAAACTACAACTTCACCTCCCATTTTCGCTTCTCAAAATAACAACCAAAGAGCTAACCTCTTCCATAATCCAAATATCCACCTACTTGCCTTCAAACACTCAAGCTCAGATGTTCAAAGCATTTAACAGCCATGCTCTCTCAATATTTTTATTGATTGTTATTAGTAATAATTAGTGAGAGAGAGAAAGAATGAACTATTACAAAACGGGATTTAAGGATTATAATTTTGATGATAACAAGCATTTCTATTTTTTGTTTGATTGGCTAACCTTTTAGGTCCAAAAGATCTAATGCAATTCGAGCTAACTCAAGATCGGGTTTGTGTGTTTAAATGTATTTTTTCCCTTTCTTGAGTCAAATGTAAGATAATTGTTCCCCTAGGTAAGTAACCTTGCACACACACTCAGGGGGAGATTTTTAGTGAATTAGAGTTTCTGCTCTATTTTGATCATATCTTCCTGATGATAATAATATTGTTCTGGATGATCCATTGAAAATAGAAACCTTAATTAGGGCTACCATGTTAAGTCAATCTGATTAACTAGATTGTACTTGACGATCCTCCCATCATCCAGGATGAAAAGCTAAAATCATAAACTCTCAACCGCCAGGATGATTTAGGCATGTTATTATATTTTGAATTTTGGTCTAATCATCCTAGACGATATGTGTATCATCCTAGATGATTCACTACAATCATGCCTAAATTAGTCAGGTGTTTAAGGAAAGCAATCAAGAATTAATTGATTGATCACATCATCTTGGACAATTGCAAGATCGTCCAAGACGATCTGTTAAAAATACTCATCATCCAAATGCCTTTCACCTGGACGACCCGAACAATGTGTTGGATGATATGGGTTATTTGAACTAATCGTACGGGATGATAGAAATATCATTCGGAATGATCAAGTCATTTTTAATCATACAGCATGTTTGTCCTAGATAACCAGAACAGTGTGTCGGATGATATTGGTTGTTTCTAAACTAATCATACGGGATGATAGACATATCGTCCCGGATGATCAAGTCTTTTCCTTCAGATCGTCCAGCCTTTTCTCCTGGATGACTCAAACAGTTCACTAGACAATTTTCCTAATTTTGAACAAATCATCCATGATGATCGGAAGATCGTCCCAAACGATCAGAACAAACCATGTCTTCTAATCGTTCAGAGGTACCAAATTATCCATGCTAGAAAGAGGTGATTTACACTAATCATACTGGATGATCCTTCGATTATCCTGCGCAATCTTTGACGGCAAAGTGAATTTTAGGGCAATTTTTGTGCCCTTCCATTTAAGTTTTTTTTTTATCAGTGAAAAAGCTTTTTTCTCGCTGTCCTTTCCTGAGAGAGACTTGAGAGGGAGAGCTTAGGAGAGCGAGAGGATCTTGTGAGGGGGAGTTTGTGAGGTGTTCACAAAGGTTACTCCAAGTAAAGATTCGAGTCGTCTTCTCTAGTCATCGTCCCTTATCCCGTGGTGTCTCTGTGGGAAGGATCTTCAGCAAGAAGTCAAGGTTCTCTACCTGCTTCAGGAGGAAGCAAAAGGAGTTAAGGTTCTCTGCCTACTTCAGGAGGAAGGAAAAGGAGTCTGGGTTCTCTGCCTGCTTTAGGATGAAGCAAAAGGAGTCTTTGTTCTCTACTTCACCAGGTTGGTGAAAAGGAGTTTTTGTAAAGCTTCTCCACCTTTCTATGGGGGCAAAAGGAGAGTCACTGTGTTTTAGTGCAATTCTTGGAGGGGAGGCTCTGGGGAGTGGACGTAGGTCAAGTTGATCGAATCACTATAAAATCTGGTGTGTTCTTTCTGATTATTTTTCTATACTTTACTGCAATTAATTGCTTCGGTGCAATTGCTTCTATTTAAAACATTCAAGAAGATTTATAAAATACGTTTTTGCTAAGGAATTTTTAAAACTACCAATTCACCCCCCTCTTGGTTAGCCTCGGGCTATTTCTTAAGGACTTAATATTCCTATCAAACTTTTAAGTGGTATCAGAGTGGGATTCATAAATTAAGTTTTAAAACTTTTTAATTTTGATCCATGGCTAACTTTGGGAATCAAAACACTACAGAAGGTTATTTAATTACACGACCACCATTATTTGATAACATACTTTTTAATTTTTGGAAAACTTGCATGTCCACCTTTTTATAATCTATAGATTATCGCATGTGGATGCTTGTTAAAGATGGCTATGAAGCACCTTCTAGAATTGTTAATAATATGAAAACTAAACTGCCTTTTGCCTAATGGACTTTTGATGATGAAGATTTAGCACAACTGAATGTAAAATGTTTAAATTATTATTTTTGCGTATTAAAATCTAATGATTAAATGCGTGTCTCTACTTGCACAACTAATAAAGAAATCTGGGATAGATTATGAATTACTTATGAAGGCCCATCAGAAGTTAAGCAATCTAGGTTGAATATCTTACTTCATGACTATGTCTCTTTTGCATGAAATGTGAATCAATTTCTAAAATGTATAATAGGTTTACATAGACTGTAACCTCCCTAGATGCCTTAGGAAGAGAACTCATCAACTATGAAAAAGTTAATAAAATCTTGATATGTTTGCCCTCTTCCTATGATACCAAGATAATTGCTATCACTGACTCCAAAGATTTTAACAATTATTCTATCAATAACTTACTTGGATCACTAATTACTTACGATCAAGGAGTGAACCAAAGGCAGCTTGATGTTGGTGAGAAGAAGAAAGAGAAGACTGTGGCATTGAAGGCCAACGATACGGAGACTGATTCTTCCAGGTCTGACAGTGATGATGTTGCCTTAATCACTCGGTAATTCAAAAGCTTTCTAAGGAAGAAAAAAAAGAACTATCAGAAATGGAACAAAGGTAAAAATAGTAAAAACTTTAAAGGTTCTTCTGATATAGTTTGCTTTAAATGCAGGAAGCCAGGACACATAAAAGCTGACTGACCTACACTTAAGGCTCACCCAAGCAAGGAGAAGGGTGAGGAGAAACCCAAGTTCATGAAGGACAAGAAATAGATTCAAAAGGCTTTCTAGGTTAATTCTGCATCTGACTCCTCTGAAACTGAAGCTGAAGAGGAGACTACAAACTTGTGTTTGATGGTGGATGAACATCATGGTTAGTCTAACCAAGAAGAGGTATGTGAACTGACTAAGAAAATCCATTCATCATATTGGAAACTTAAGAAAACTAATGCTAGCCTGAAATTAGAATTCCTGAATCTACAAAAAGAGCATGAAGTTTTAGTTAAGGATCATTCTACACTGGATAGCAATCACATGTCATTACTTGATAAATTTGATGAGTGAACAAAAAGCATTCTAAATTGACTGTTGAGTATGATTCATTAAAAATGTTGCATGCTAATTTAGAAAGAGCTTTTAAAGAACTAGACACCATGGCATTGAATCTAGATAATAGTGAGTATGCATTGAAATTTGAAGTTGAAAGTCTCAAAAAGGAAAATGAATTTTTAAGTGTAAAATTAGTGCATATGAGAATAACAAAACACCTCCTATATTTGCATAATTTTATAAACCTCTATCATTTGAAGAATCTCATTCAAAATCATCAAAGCATGTTTCATGACAAAATTGTTTTGCAGGAAAAGAGGATCAACAATGTCAATATACTGGATGTAAGTTGCTATAAAGTTGATATTTTAATTTGCTTAAAAATTGCTGTTGATGAGTCTTGGCTGTGGCACAGGAGGTTATGTCATGCCAGTATGAGACCCTCAGAAGAGTAACCGAAAAGGACTTTGTTAGAGGTGTACCCAAGCTTGAGTTCACTAGGGACCACCTGTGTGATGTCTGTCAATTAGGAAAACAAGTCCAATCCTCTTTCCACTCCATTAAGTACATCAGCACATCTAGACCTTTAGAAGTCCTTCACATGGATTTATTTGGACCCATTAGCTCTGCCAGCTTAGGGGGAAAAGTCTATGGATTTGTGATTGTTGATAACTACTTGAGGTTCACTTGGATTAGATTTTTGTCACATAAAACTAAGTCATTTGATGAATTTAAATCCTTTTCCATATGGATTCAAAAGAAGTTTGGTTGTGAGATCTTGACCATCCATAGTGATCATGGTGAAGAGTTTGAAAATGTAAGATTTGAAACTTTTTATGAGTAAGGGATTAGTCACAACGTTTCAGCTCCTAGAACCACTCAACAGAACGGGATAGCTGAGAGGAAAACAGGACCTTAGTGAAAGCCACTAGAGCCATGCTTACTGAGTATTCACTTCCAAAATACTTTTGGACAGAAGTGCTGAACACAACCTGTTAAGTATTGAATAGGGTGAATATTAGATCCAATCTGAATAAGACACCTTATGAGATCATTAAGGGTAGAACTCCAAACCTTTCCCACCTCCATGTCTTTGGCTGTAAGAACTTCATTCATAATAATAGGAAATCACTCTTAGGAAAATTTGACCCAAAATCTAATGAGGGAGTATTCTTAAGATATTCAAGTGTGGGGAAATACTTTAGAGTGTTTAATAAGAGGACTTTGGTTGTAGAGGAGACTACTCATGTAGTGTTTGATGAATCTGATTCCTTCTATAGTTGAGGTAGAAGATGAAGAGATTATAGAAGTCACCCAAGGAGTAGAATCTGTAAATCTTGAGGAAAGGGTAGAACTTGATGTTTCTTTGCCTAGAGAATTGAGATATTCTTCAAGTCATCCTAAAGAACTGATCTTAGGAGACCCATCTGAAGGTGTTAGAACTAGGCATGGCCTTAGGAAAGAAATAAACCACTCTGCCTTCATTTTAATGACTGAACCCACCAACCTAAATCAAGCCTTATGTGGTGAGTTTTGGGTATTAGCCATGCAAGAAGAGTTGAATCAATTTGTAAGGAATGATGTTTGGGAGCTTGTAGAAAGACCTAAGAATCAAAGTGTAGTAGGAACCAAATGGGTCTTTAAGAATAAGATGAATGATTCTGGTGTGGTAATTAGGAATAATGCAATATTGGTGGCTAACGGGTACAACCAGATAGAAGGGATTGATTTTGAGGAAATCTTTGCCCCTGTAGCCCATTTGGAAGCCATTAAAGTTCTACTAGCCTTTACCTATTATAAGAGATTTAAGCTTTTTCAAATGGATATCAAGAGTGCCTTTTTAAATGGGGTAATAAAAGAGGATGCCTTTGAAGAGCAGCCCCTAGGTTTTGAGAGTTTCCAATATCCAAATCATGTGTATAAATTAAAAAAGGCCTTATATGGATTGAAATAGGCACCCAAAGCTTGGTATGAGAGGCTTAGTACATTCCTACTAAAAAGAGAGTTTGTTGAAGGGAGCGTAGACCCCATCCTTTTTCTAAGAAAAGTTGGAGATGATCTACTCATTGTCCAGATCTATATTGATGATATACTCTTTGGATCTTCTTATAAAAATTTATGTGATGATTTTTCGAAAATAATGAGTAAAGAGTTTGAGATGAGTATGATGGGAGATCAGTGAAACACTTAGGTTTTGACTAATCTAATATTTATAGAATTATATTTCTAGAGAGAGAAGCTCTGGGAATTTCTAGAGAGTGAAAACCTTTCTTGTTTAATCTTTTTCTTTTCGTGGGCTTTCTGTTAGGCGGATTCCAACGATTTTGATGGTGGTTCAAGACCGCAGGCAGCGGATTGCCGGCGGTAATCCGTATGAGCCCCCGTGGTCTGGTCAAATGAAATCTTCTGATCTTGCTCTTGGCAAGAATCGGAATGAGGAATTTGTTTTGACGAGAAATCTTCGAGTTTGGTCATCAATGAAGGATTCCGACCACCGCTGAAGGTTGATCCTGTTTAGGAAGGAAAGGGTAAAGGAGCTCTTGAAGATCGAGTGACCAAGGTTAAGAAGGCTGAAGAAATTTAGGATTTGGTGATGAATCAGGGCATTGAATCTGCGTCTGTTTCTAATGATGTACTGAAACTTAAGGAGATTACAGGTAGACAAGATTCTGCTAGTAGAGAAGAGATGAATAAAAACTTTGAGATTTCGGTTGAGAAAGAAGATGGAATTTCTTTCAATGATCAGAGTGCTAAGTTTGATCCAGCGAATAGCTTTGTGTCGGCCTGGAGAAAGATCCGACATGTTAAATTGAATTTTAATTCAAATTCTACCAAGATGTCAAAGGATGGAATGGCTGTGAAGCTCAACCATTTAAGGAATTGGTTAATGATCAGATTTTAACGAAATCCTTGGTTATTAAAGTGCTATGACAAAATATACCATTTTCTCTCTGTAGCCAGAAACTTAGGAGACAATGGAGTAAGGTCGGCAGTTTTCATATGACTTTACTAAGGAATAACTGGATTCTTTGTTCGTTTACAAGCATTGAATCCATGGAGGGAATTTTAAATGGAGGATAGTGGTATATTGGAAATCACATCATCATAATGGATAGATGGACGACATCGTTCTCAACTGATTCTCTTAAGGGTATCTCTTCCCCAGTGTGGATCAGATTCCCTGGTTTGCCGTTAAGCTGCTGGGAAGAGGAAAACATCACTATGATTGCTTCTATGATTCGAGTTCCTTTGCTACTGAATGGGAATTCTTTTAAATGGGGGAAGAGGGAATATGCGAGATGCTGTGTTCGGATAGATTTGGAAAAGAAACTTCCTTTAGGAGTTTGGATTGAGGGACTCCATGGAAGATCATTTCAGAAGGTAGAATATAAGAAGTTGACGTCACTTTGTTATCAGTGTGGACGAGTGGGTCACAACAAAGGTATTTACTCGGAATTAGAAAATATTCCTATTAAAAAGGCAGTTGTGGAATAATCTGATGAGAATATGAAGCTGAGAAGTGATCTGGCAAGTGAAGATCATAAGAAGCATGGTAGAGATGAGTATGGACCACAGATTCACGTCAAATTTAAAAACAACAGATTCAGGAATAATGGGAGGAATGGAGGAAATTTGGCTCCAAACAAACAGGTGTATAAACCAGTGGAGAAAATGGAGAATAATTTGGTAGATGTACAGGAAAAGAATGGTTCTTCAACTGATAATGTACAAGATAAAACTGCTACTCAAGGGGAGGTAAATGTTGCTAAGACTACTCATCCTCTGGTTATTCCAGAAAATTTCAAGAGTATGAATAAATTTCAAGTATTAGAAGATGATTTTGAAGAAGGGGTAGTTCTGGAAATGGGAAATTCAAACTGCTTTAACAATGCCAAGCCCGAAGAAAATACCAAGATTCAGAATAATGCAGATCATGGAAATACTGGCTATGGTGAAGTCCAGAACAATGCAGACTTGTTGGTTTCATTGACAAGCTCAGAGAAAGTTAAGCTTTCCAAAGAACTAAGATCATTAGGTCTGTTGGAAGCTGATCAAAGGAAAAGGAAAGGTGATAAGAAGAATAATAAAATGATAGGGGATCATTCCCCTGTTATTTTATAATGGCGTCTATTATTTTCTAGAAATGTAGGGGGGCTAGAAAGAGGGAGGCCTCCCTATATCTTAGGGAGATTGTTAAAGACAATGATTATTTCTTTGTTGGTCTTACTGAAACAATATTTCCTATTTAGAAAGACATGACATTGATTCCATTATTGGAATTGATTGAGATTGCTATTTTCAACCAACAGTTGGGTTATCAGGTGGAATTTTGGTGCTTTGGAAAAGATGTTTGGCTTCTTTTGAAGCCAATGAAGTTTCATTCCAATTAGTAATGGGAAATTTGACTATCAATACTTTAGGCAGTTGGAAGGTGGCTACAGTTTACGGTGGTAATGATGTTCAAACCTGTAGATTTCTTTGGCATTCTCTAGAAGTTTGTATGCAGGGTGATATTTCGGCTTTAATTGGGGGTGATTTCAATTGTATCCTCTCAAAGGAGGATAAGAAAGGTGGAAAGAGGTTCCATTTCTCTTGTGGACCTAAGGAGAAGAAGATGTTCCTTATGAATAATGATTTCCATGATCTCGATTATGTAGGACCAAGGTTCACTTGGTGTAATAACAAAGAAGGCAACTCAAGGATTTGGGAAAGATTAGATAGATGCTTTGTAAATTCTCTTGCTTTACAAAGAATTCCTATGGCCAAGTTGAGACATCTTTCAAGAATTGCATCAGATCATGCTCCCATCGTATTAAATATGGTGGAACCACAAAACCAGAAATCTAAATTCATTAGATTTGAAGATAGTGTTGACCTCATTATTTGAGGTCAATTTCCCCAAATCCAACTCTAACACCTAGGTCTTCGTAGCCTAGTGTAGACGTCGCCCATAGGATTTCCCTTAGGTGGACGCCCACTGACGTAGCATCGACTCGAGCCTATCACTCAATTTGAATCAGAATCGATTCAATCAAATTTTAATTCAACTCCAAACGAACTCAAATCAAATCCAATTTATGATTCATCAATGTCAATCGTCCCATTTAATTTGATCTAATTTATTTTCGATCAAATTGATACATTATTGGGCTCAAATCAATTCACCAATTGAATCAAAATCAAATCAAATTAACTCAAAATTGGATTCGATTTCAATGTCTCCGATTAACCCGTTTTGACTCGTCACAAGTATACATATAATAATAATTGATACGTCGTCACAAATTATCTTAATCAAGCACGAATCTCGATGCAAAATCAAGTTTGGAAACTTCAAAAATTAATTCGGAGACCATCCGAACTCCGATTTCAGCAAATTTATAGTCGAACCGAGCGTCTCAGGAATACAAACCCGACGACACCAAGATCAACCCAATCCGAGCCCAAATGAGTCCAAATCAAGGGCTCTAAGCGCTGTCTGAAGGTTCAAACCGCAAATTGAGTTACCAAACGGTCTCCGATTTTAACGAGCTTATACTCGAATCGAACGGCTCGACGAGACGAATCCAATGAGCCCAAGATCACCAAATTCCGAAATCATTAAGGCCTTCAAATGTCCAAGGAACGGTCCACGGTCAAAGAGTTCAGCAACTACCCAGCCCCACACGATCCCTCTCACTCTCTCATTTTTGGAAAACCGAACCCAAACCTCCCACTACCTCTCATTTTTGCATGTACAGAAAACCTCTCATATAGAACCGTCCCCTTTGCAGTTCATATAACCTCTCCATTTTCACGTGAAATACTTCCTGCTCATTGCTTCTACTGCAATTCGCACGAGTCCTCTCCTCCTCAGCAGTTCGCAAAACCCCCAAGTCCTGGTTACTCTCTGCAGTTCGCATAATCTCTTCCTCCCGCTTGGTCTTTATCTCCATTTTCGCGTGAGAAACCCCCAAGTCGTCGCTCGTCTCCTTCCAGTTCACACAACACAAACCTCACAGAAAATCCAATCTCCCAATCCCTTCTCTCTCTCTCGCGTGAGAAACCCAGGCGGACGAACCCCATTCGCACAGACCGAACTCCTCCACTCTGACGTCGCTGCAGTTCACGAAATTCAGTTTCCTCTCTATTTCTCTCAGCTCGTCTCCTCACAGCCCCGTCGCCTCCCTCTCTACAGTTCTGAAATCCCATTTGTTCTGCTCTAAGGAAACAGATTCGAGCATTCTTTCCTCAAGTAAGTTCAGGTATATTACTCCTTAGTTCTTCCTCCTTAATCTATTCTATCTTTTTCTAATTTATTGTTTAATTCTATGATACGAGTCAAGAGAAAACTTTGTTTGAAGAAGATTTTTGTTTCTTGAAATCATATTCATTTATTTCTTTCTCATAGAGTTTAAAAGAAATTTGAGTGTGAATTTTGTTAGAGAATATAAATGATGAGTTTTGCTTTCTAAGTTGTGAATATGCTAGATTTGTCTTGGAAAGTCAAGGGCCGAAACTCATTTCTTTGTAAAAATGGTGTATGCATAATATGGGACGCTATCCACATTTATTACTTAAATGAAGTTTTGATTTTTTTTTTTTTTTTTTTTTTTTTCATTATTTATTAAAGTTCTGTTTGAACTTGTTTTCTTAATATCATCATATGAAATGCATTTGTGATACAAGGATAAACAAAAATCCATAGACACACACACACACACACATGTATAGGCATTATATCAAAATCACATAAATTAATCCCAACAACTACACGTGTCATATGCAATTCATAACCCTTACATTTATTGATGGTTTTATTAATTTAGTTTCTTAATAATGTGTAGATTTAATTCTAATTGTAAGTCTCTTGTAAAGTATTTTGGAAAAATGAGTTAGAAAGTATTCATAGATTTTATGCGAGGTTGTGTTATGTTTAATTTTGAAAGATGAAATGTATGTATTTTGGAGAAGTTAAGAAAATGTGGAAAAGTATAATATGATATTTTTAAGAGGATGAAGTGGATGAATCTTGTAGTGTGTATTTGTGTTGAAAAGTATATAAAGTGTATATTGAAAAGAAAGTGTATGGAGTTTGGAAGATGGAAAGTATTTGTTTTGAAATATGGAGTATGTGAATTTGTAATAGTGAAATGTATAAAAGTGTTTTGGAAAGGAAAAGTTTAGTGTGTGCTCTTTGAATGGTAAAATGAAACTTGATCGTTGGAGAATGAAAAATGTTCATTTTGAAAAGGTAAAATGTGTAAGTGTGAGAGTGCTTAAATATGGAAATGTGGTTGAATTTGTGTATGTTTTGAGAGAGGAAATTGTGGAGATTTGAAGGGTAAACTGTGTTGGTTTTGAAAAGTAAATTTTGAGTTTTTGGAGAATGAAAGATATATGTTTAAAAGATAAAATGTGAGAAATGAAAAATAAATGTTAGATTGTAAGAAATAAAATGTGTATATTTCAAATTGTATTTTAAAGTATGTGTTTGTTAAAGGTTGAATTGTCATAAGAAATGAGGTGTAAGTGTGTTGAATGGTGTTTTAAATGTGTAGTTATTGAAAGTTGAAGTATTTTAAGAGGTGAAAGGTGTGAGTGTTCGAAAGTGAGTTAGTTGGATTTTAACTAGAAAATGAAAGTAAAAATGTTAGAAATTAAGTCTTCTTTCTCTCTCTACCCCTCTTCTATCTCCTTTTTTTTTTATTCCCATTCTCTTATGCCTCGAGATAAATTTTTTAAAAAAAAAGTATAAAGTATGCTTTCAAAAAGGAAAGTTCAAAAGACAAGCAACAAGATCGGTGTTCAAGCCCGAAGAAAGGTACGTCTTTATTTTCAATAAATTTCAATTATTTTATTGTTTATTATTAAACATGCTCTAATTCCCTATTTTTCCTGTTTATTTGCATAAACTGCGAGGAATGGTACCGGTCGAGGGAACAAATGTACAAGGAACCAATGACGTCAGTCACCTCTATCCAGCCGGGTAAAGGTGCTACGGGCGGAACCACCGGGTCGTAGCCCCCGGTGACTGTGAGTATTTCTAAACTTAGAAAACCTTTAGGGACCCCTTGATGTGGTTTGCGTAAATCCTTCCCTTTTAGGTTCCTGTAGTAACTTCAATTTTATTAGGTTTATTTTTATTTGCTTTTAGATCCCTAAACCCCTTTACATGTACGAAATGTCCTAAGGGTTAGTAATAACAAATATTTTTATCCCATATAACAGTAGTGACACTTAAGGACAAAAATTAAGGACCGGGTCTTAGAAAACTTAGATTTAGGATGCATGTACACTTTAGGGTAGAAACATATAACATAGAAAACTTAGTGACATTTATTATTATTATTATTATTTTATTTTATTTTTATTTATTTATTTAACAAATTAAATTTAATTAACTAAAAATTTTTCTTTTAAATAATAATTGATTTAGGACATATCAAAACCACATAACCTATTGCACACACTTAGATTTGTTTGCTAGGACAACCAATCCTAGTTTTAGGTTAAGCCGGTGTTTATTTCCTTACTGCACTGTGACGGGCTTTTTTTCGAGTTTTATTGCATGCTGGTTGTAAAGTGTTGGTGTGTTTGTTTACTTTTACTGCATTCTGCGATGTGATTCGATTGACGATTAGATTACCCATAGGTTAGGAGCGATCTGATTGTTAACAGAATTTTCTGCAGGTGGTCACACTCATGCAGGGCAGTAAAGGGGGCTAACTAATTAATAATTATATATATGTGCTACAGGTGCTTCAGCTGCTTAGCCCCCAAATAAGAAAGAGTGTGGCCAAGTGTGACTGAGTGATTTAATTTAAATGCTTATATATAATTGCTTGGGATGATTTTTACTTAGGATAACCCTGCAGGTGCTCTAGATTTTCTTTTTCTTTCTGTGATGTAAATGTGAATGTAAATGTAATATATTAAAAGTCAAGATATGTGAAAGTGATTTTGAAAGTGGGATATCACATCCAATTTGGAATCCAAAGAAAAGAGAATATACCTTAAAAGATTATTCTCTTTTATTTGGAAAGCCAAATTAGAATGATTTTAATATCCAAATAGAAAAGAAAATACCCCTTATAGGGATGAGTTTCTTTTCATTTGGATATCCAGAACCCGACGTATCTAAGAAGTTCGTGGAAGAAGAAAAGACATAACGAGAAGATTGAAGAAAGAAGATGAAGAAATGAAGATTCAAAGAACAGTATATCCCATTTCAAAAATCACTTGCGTCATTCTAAGGATTAGAATCCGGGTTTGTTGTCAGTGGTGCCCGGCCACTTTACTTTTCTGCAAATTCTGGGTGTAATATGGACATTGGACATTGGACATTATATTTGGATTATTAAAATTGATTGTTTACATTGCTTGTGCAGCAGAATTTTTTTTAGGACTCTTGCATGTCGTATTTTGTTTTAGCCTGGATTCGAATCGGAGAGATTTTTTTTTGTAAGGGTACGCTTAAAATTCTTCTACTTATAATTTTAAATAAAAATTTTTAGGCTCATATAGTAACTCTAACGATCTAAGAAGTAAGCTCGGGACCGCCGAGAGTCAGCATAAACATATTAATACTTTCTCTTCCTTGTTAGGCACCTCCCCGCCTGCGGGTTCTGGCAGACCACTTGACCTATGAGGGTGCAGTTCTGTCAAGGGGAAGTTGTGCAATCTCTAGGAAAAAACCTATTTTCTAAGCCTAATTTTTAAAAACTGCTTCATATTCATTTTATGCATTCGAGTCAATTAGCATGCATTGCATTAGATACAAATTAAAAAAGAGTCTAAAATGTTAATTGCGTTATTTCTAGGCATAACTCACCCTACATAAGTTAAGGGGCCAATTAGGAATTGTCTTAGATGTCGGCCCCTAATTCCTTAAAACTTAAGCAACATCCCTACCCATCTTTCATAAGAGACTTAACACATGATTTTAAAGCGCCTAGGTGGTTAGCTGGCTCCTCAATCCAGGCCGGGGTAAGTCCAGATTTGCACTTCATTAGTTAGGTTCGGGTCACTATTTTATAGTACCATAATTAGATTTAGGTTCTGAGGCAGATTTTTTTTAGATCTTAAGTCCTCACCCTCCGGGAATATAATCCCAAATTTCTAATAAAATGTCAACTTAAACATAAAATTTTCTCTTAAAATGTAAAGCCCAACATAGGATAGACTGAGGTTGCCTCTGAGCTTCTCAGAATCTGGCTCCTCCTACTTTTTCTCCTTTGACTCGCTAATAAATGTTCAACATTGAGCTTTCTCCTTGAAAAATCCTTACTTCTGTTCCTTGTCTTCTACTTTGTAATCAAAAGGGTATGTAATCACTGCTTTAATCGAGAGTTTTCTTAGGAGCATTCCTCCTAAGATGTAATTAACTATAGGAGCTTGCTTTTATAGGGATTTGAGAACCCCAGACTAAAATAAACCTTGTTTTATTCGTATAAAACAAGGAAGAATCTTTGGGAACGTAGATATTTTTAAAACCTCATTTCTAATTTTGAATAGACTTGTAGAATGTTATTATTATCTTTTCAGATAATATGATATTATACTTGTTATATTCAATTTTAAAAATGATGAATTTTATAAAACTCATTCTCGCTTTTGGATATCTTAAAGAATGTTATGTTCATCTTTTAAGATGATATAATATTCTTCTTGCCATATCTAAATAAAAGAATGAATAAACTTTTTCAAAAAAAAACGTCTTTCTATTTTTAAACATATTCTATAGGATTTCATATTCATCTTTTAAGATGATATGTTATTCTTTGAACTATGTTTGATTATAGAAATATCAATTTTCAAAACCCTATTTTGATATTGAATCCATTGTAGAATACTGTATCAATCTCTCGAGACTGTACTTTATTCTCAATGCAGTATTCGATTACAAAATAGGAGAAACCAAAATCTGCATGGTGAGACACAATTTTTCCCACCAGATAGTTGGAAATCATATCCTGCGGTTTGGCACATTGCAGTTAAGGCATGGAGAAAAGCTGACTACGGAAACAGTGCTGAAATTCTGCATAGGAAGTTAAAGAGAACCTTGAAGGCTCTTTGCTATTGGAACAAGAACAAATGTAAGGAATTGAACTTGTTGAAAGAAACCTTGAAAAAAAGATATTCTAGAGTTGCAGCTAGAAGAATCTAGTAGTGAGGATTTCACAGCTGATAGATTGAAGCTTCTTAGAAGTAAGGTGCATGAATTAAATGTTACTTTGGGTAGATTAGCCACTTGGTGGAACCAAAGAGCAAAAATCAGATGCCATCATGATGGTGATAAGAACTCCAGTTATTTTCATCAATTTGCTTCGGCTAAGAGAAATGGTAACCTTATATGGCAAATCAAAAATGAGAATGGTCAGCTTGTAGAAGATTTTGGGCAAATTGAGGATGTCTTCTATGAATTTTTTAGTAAAAAATGGACTTCAAGGGAATGTCAGCTGTTGGGCTGGCCTTCAATACCTACAAACCAGCAGCTCTCGGTTGATGTAGCTGATGTCTTAGAGGCTAATTTCACTAAAGAGGAGCTGATAAAGGTTTTCAATCAAGGTAATAACAAGTCTCCGGGGTTGGATGGAATTACAACATCCTTTTTCAAATTTTTTTGGAAAATTGTGGAAGATGATACTTGGAAGGCGATTGACAGTTTTTTTAAGACTGGTTATATGCATAAGGATTGGAAAGATATGTTAGTAGTCTTGATTCCAAAAAAAAAAATCCTACCATGCAGTCCAACTTTAGGCCTATAAGCATATGTCAAACTATATACAAGATTGTGGCTACTATGATTTTGAGTAGAGTAAAGAAATGGATTTCCAAATGTTTCACTGAAGAACAAGCTGCTTTTATTAATGATCGCTCAATGTCGGATCATTGCCTCATTGCTCAAGAGATCTTTCATAAACTTAGAATCACAAAAAACAAAAAAGGATTTATGGTGGTTAAGCTTGATATGGAACAAGCTTATGACAATATGAGTTGGGATGCTTTAGAACAAGTGTTGCAGATATTTGGCATGCCGGTGAAGATAATTGGGCTGATTATGGAATGTGTTAAAAATGCCAGATTTTCTTTCATCATCAATGGTAAAGCTTCCAAGTGGATCACTACTGCAAATGGGTTTCGTCAAGGTTGTCCCCTCTCCCCTTATCTCTATATTTTGTGCTCTTAACTATTTTCTTTAGCTATGGATCAAGATGGTCAAGATTTTGGAATCCGAACTTCACAGAGATCTCAAAAAATCAATCATCCTTTATATGTCGACAATGTGCTGATATTCTCTCATGCTTCAAAAAATTTGGCCATTAAATTAAGAAGCTTTATTTTAAAATTCTGTAGTTGGACTGGTTTGAAAGTAAACAATGCAAAATCACAAATTCTTTTCAGTAAGTCCATAAATAGAATTGAAAAGGTTCGAGTAAAGAGAATTATGAATTTCAAAACAGTTAAAGAGCTGCATTATCTTGGTATCCAGCTACTGCTTAGAAGGCCAGTTAGAGCAGATTTTCAATTCCTCGTTAATCATATTTTGCAGAAATTAAACTCTTGGGGAGGTAAATGTCTTTCTTTGGCTGGAAAATTTATTCTTGCAAAGACATCGCTATTATCTCTTCCAAAATTTGTTTCAACTCATAATATGGTGCCTAAAAAAGTTCTTCAACAGATAGATAAATGCTGCAGAAATTTCATTTGGAACAAGAGAAATGGTAAGAAGGGGATGCATTATGTATCTTGGAGTACTCTATGAAAATCAACAGATAAAGGTTGGATGAATTTGCACTCGGCTGTTGATAGAGCTGGGCCTCTTAAAGCTAGATTAACGTAGAGGATGATTCAAAAGCCTGATTCTTTACTTTCTCGGGTTGTTACAGCCAAGTATGGATATAATGTTTGGAAGACTAAATGAAAGAGTAACACTTCTGTTTCTTGGAAAGTGTTAAATGAAGGAGCTAGATACTTGAAACCACTTTTGAGGTGGAGAGTAGCTAATGATAGAAGCATTAATGTTGTTAATGATGTCTGGTTATTAGATAAGAGTTTCAATAAATGGCCTATCACTGCGGATTGCTTGGGTTTGGAAGGTTTAAAACTAAACCATTTCATTGATTCGAATGGATCATGGAAGACGGAGGAATTGCTCTGTTATTTTATTGAGAATTTGATTTCTGTGATTATACTAATCAAGATTGAGTATGAAATTTCGGATGACTACATGGAGGAAATTCATTTTTTATCAAGGAAAAACCATTGCAGCAAGGGCGTATGAGGCTCACTACAGCAGCAAGCAAGTATGTGAAGTAGTTTTTGGGTTTAATATCTGGTTAAAAAAACTAAAAATGACGGCACAGGTGGAAATGTTTTGGTGGAGGTTGAGTAGAGGTGTTATCCCAACTATTGAGTTCTTGAAATTCATAAAACTCTGTAATGATGATCAATGCGTTAGAGGCTATGGAGAAGTTGAAAATTTGTCACATATAACTGCTATGTGTAAACATTTGCAGGAAGTGCTGAAGAAGATCCATGAATGGGGTATTTTTGTTCCAGTTTTTAACACAATGGAAGAATGTCTTAGTGAACATAAACGTCTATCTATGAGTGCACCAAATGTTGTTATTCTTTATTGCAATGCTGTGTACTGGAATTGGAAAAACAGAAATGAGGTGGTTCATGGCAAGAATGCTAATACGGTTTCAACAACTGCAGCAAATGTGTTATCTACGGCTTACCTATCTTCTAATCCTCTCATTGCTAGCTGGGGTGCTAATCTCCCTTGGGAGTTTCAAACTATTTGGCACCCTCCACCGCAAGGATGGATTAAGATCAATGTTGATGCGTCACTTCTATCTTCTTATAATGCTGGAATTGGAGGATGCTTTAGAGATGATAAAGGCAGATTATTGATGGCCTTTGGGGAAAACAGAATGCATTGGGACATTGCAAATCTATAGCTAGCAGCTGTGATTTCAATCAGGAAATACCTACAACCGTGGATGGTTGAATGCAAAGGACTCATAATAGAAGGAGATAACATCAATGTTATCAAATTCATTCAAGATTCTTTGAATAAGGCGAAGTGGAAAAGCTACAACAGGATAGAGGAGAATTTTCTATTCTTGGCCGATTTCAATAAGGTAATTTTCAACCATATACATAGAAATGGTAATAGAGTACCCGACATGTGTGCTACTATGGCTTTAGATTACAATTTTTGTTTTGATAGCTTCTCTTTTGCAAACATCCCTTCTTCTCTAGGCTTTCTTTTGAAGAAGGAATGTGAACACTTGCTTTAGTTTGTATCTTGTTCTTTCTTTCCTTTAATGCATTTGCTATTGCAATCTTAAAAAAAAAAAAGAGTATGATGGGAGAATTGTCCTACTTTTTGGGGTTTAGCATTAAGAAAATGAATGATGGAACCTTTTTCAATCAATCAAAATATACTAAGGACATCTTGAAGAAGTATAAAATGGACAAAGCCAAGCAAATCAACACTCTCATGAGTTCCACTGTTCAGTTAGATAAGGATTCAAATGGAAAATCTGTTAATCAGAAGAAGTACAGATGAATAATTGAATCACTACTTTACCTGACTGCTAGCCGGCCTGATATCATGTTTAGTGTTTTTCTTTGTGCTAGGTTTCAAGCTGATCCTAAGAAATTCCACCTGACTGTAGTTAAGAGAATCCTTAGATATCTCTTGAGATCCCAAAACATAGTAATCTAGTATCCTATGCACAACACTTCTTTTGAGATTATTAGATATTCTGATTCTGATTTTGCAGGATGTAGGGTGGATAGAAAGAGCACTTCTAGCACTTGTCAATTCATAGGATAGTCTTTAGTCTCCTAGTCTAATAGAAAACAAAACTCTATTGCACTTTCCAATTCTGAAGCTGAGTACATTTCCTTAGGAAGTTGTGTAGCCCAAGTCCTTTGGTTGAAGCAACAAATTTTTGATTTAGGATTACCTGTTGGCACAATTTCAATTCTTTTTGATAACACTAGTGTCATCTACATCTCTAAAAATCCTATCCAACATTCTAGAATCAAACACATTGATATAAGGCATCCCTTCATTAGGGACCATGTTACCAAAGGAGACATTGAGTTACACCATGTAGGAACTGAAAACCAACTGGCTGACATCTTTACTAAACCATTCCTTTGACACATTCAACAGTTTGAGGACCATATTGGGTGTGATTGACATAAATGCATGAACTTAATGATTACTGAATTCTGAACTATTTATTTGTCCTTTTTCTGTTGGTTTTGTTCTGTGTTATGTTTGTCTGTTTCGTGGTGTGTTCCTTCTCGATTTTCTACTAATTCTCCTTATTTTATTATTGTTGTTTGTGTGATTTATGTATGTCTAAGTTCTTGTTTTCCTTAGAATCAAATCACTGCTCACTTCTACTGATGAACTTGTTTTCTAAATGGAATTTTACCTTGGTTTTTTTGTTTAGTAGCTTGTAAGCAGTGATTAACTTCTCTAAAAAAGTTAAAGAAGAGAAACAATGATGATGATTTTCTCTTCCTCTAACTCCTTTAATGGTGTATTTTTCTTTTTGAATAGAGATCTTTTTCAAAATTAAAATGTTAGTTTTTGAAATAGAGATCAATTTTATCTTTCTACAGTAATTTATCTCATATGAATAGTGTTTTCAAAGCATTGAATCATTGTTATGTTCTTCTGAATCAAGTGATTGCATTTATCATTTGAGTATGATTTTGTTCTGTGGATTACTCTTCTTTATTATAGAGAGTGAGCTCTTCTTCTCTTTTATTTTGAAGGTAATCTCACAACTGAGATAATTTAGAGATTATAAAAGGAAGCAAGCTTGTAAAAAAAAATGAAAAGAGGCACAAAATGAGCCCAAAGCTGAAAGATGCGCAATGTCACCAAAAAATTGGAAAGATATATAAAGTGTATCAAAAATCAAAAGATGTGCAAAGTGCACCAAATAAATGAAAAAGAGGGACAAAATGAGCCCATGAGAAAATAAGCTTTTTCTCTTTCAAGATCTTTAAACATCTTAGAAAAATACGTGCACCTCTTAATATTTTCAAGCACTTGAGATTGAAACTCATGATTTCTGATTCCTACCTTTGTAATACTATTTTATCAGATATTTCTCTGGAACGTGGTTTGAAAGGATCTCTTTTCAAATCTGATTTCTTTTCTTTTGAATTAGATTTTTGTTTAAAAGGAATTTAAACTTGTGAGGTATACGAGGTAGGGTTTACAAAAATCAATTTTCTAACTTTTCTAGATTTTAGCTTGTCAATTTCTTCTTATTGGTTTTTGAATTGAAAATTATGGAAAAATTGTGATTTACTGGAGCCGATCGATTCAAAAAAAAAAGTGTTTTGTATTTTGTGTTATGTCCTTTTTTTATCTTTTCTAGGGTTTATTTAATCTTTTTTTGTCATTTTTGGGTCCCCTGATCATTCCTCTCCATCCTTCACCTTCTTTAATTTTTAGTCACATCATCCCAAATGATCCATACATCATCCTAGACAATCTGATCGATCATCCCAATCCTGATCCAATGGTTGGTATGCACCAATTATTGGTGATCGTCCTGAACAATGCACCTCATCATCCTTGATGATACATGTTGCAGTAGTTCGACGATTTAAATTCAGCATGTCTGATTCATTTATTGCATATCATCCTGGATGATCCACCTAATCGTCCTGGATGATACATTTCTTCAAAGGTCGTCCGGCTTGACTCCTCGGGATGATCACTTATGTCTAATCGTCCCGGATAATTTTTTATCATTTTGGACAATCATACCGCATTTTTGACCAATCGTCCTTGATGCAATTATTGCTACATATCATCCTGGATGATATACCGATCGTCCTGGACGATATGGCCATTTATTTTTAAACAACTGATTTTCACCATTCTTTCTTCACCACATCTTCTTTCAATCCTTACTCATTCCTTTTCTGATGGCTAGTGGTAAGAGAGCTAGGCAAAAGGGAGCTAGTTCCACAAGGGAAAATGTTGATCCCCGCTTCCCTTATGCAGTCGATCAAACTACATTTCAACGCTATCAAGATACAGGGATCACTATATCAAAAATTGTAAATCCACGCAATCTCACCTATCCGGTACTTGACCTTTTCACTCACACATCTCTCACTTTCATTTTGACACTGGCTTTTCCATTCAGCACTGAGCTTCTTCGAGTTTTCTTTGAGAATCTTCGCATTGCTTCTGATTACACCACCCTTCACTCCTTTGTTAATAGATGACCTGTATAATTAACCCTCCAGGACTTTTATAATATTCTCCACCTATCCACTATTAGAGATAAGATTCATATTTTATCCTCTGACCCTGACTATAATTGGAGTGTCACCAATCACTTACTTAGAAACACAAATGCCCCGTACCATGATTATGCCTGCTCTTCCTTAATCAAGGATGCTAGGACAATCCAGCATGTCCTTTGCTCCTCCATCATTCCAAAGGATGGTGACCGCATCCACATTACCCTTTTGCTCTCAATGGCTACCTATTACATCATGGCCTGTCGTGATTTCAATGCAACGGATTTCATATTTTACTACAATGAATAACTAACTAGCATTAGGGATCCGAGCCACAAGAGAAGCCCCAACCTAGGCTTATGGAACCTCATTTCATATGCTCTTGAAAAAAGTATAATTTTTAATATCCAGATCAAAAAAAAATCTAACCTATCTTCTACTCCAACAATTCTTTCCATAATCTTCACAGTACTCACCTTCATCCGGAGCCCAGCACGAATGTTTAGGGAAAAGTGGGAGAGGCTGCCCTTGAGCCGGCTGCACCTACTCCTCTTTATATAGCGTCACCTTCAGATCACTTGGTGTAGAGGTTTGACCAGTGGGAGGCTCACTTTAACTCCTACGTGGAAGCACAAGAGCAGCAATATGCGATAGATGTTGCTAGATTGGATTTATTTCTGCCTCACCAACAACAACAACACGACTAGGACATGGCCTGGTTTGGTGAGCAGATCACCACCATTCACAGCTACTTTCATCCACCGCCACCTCCTCCACCTGATCAGGATCCGCCCGTCTTCTTGTTTTGTGTAGTGTGATGCTTTAGTATGTATTATTTTCTTTATTTTTCTTTCTCCTTTTTGTGATGTCAAAAGGGGGAGATGTTTGTGTTGGTAGTAGTTTCTCTTATTGTACCATTTTATGCTAGTTGTGTTTAGTGTCGGTGTATCACTGTTTGCTAATGATATTAAAATTTGCATTGATTAGTCTTCTCTCTTTTGTGCTTTAATCATTCCAATCTGCTTGATTTGAAACTACTCAATAAATGTTTGCCATCATCAAAAAGGAGAAATTATTGCAAACCTAGATTTAAGGATTATAGTTTTGATGATAACAAATATTTCTAATTTCTATTTGATTGGCTAACCTTTCAGATCCAAAAGATCAAATGCAATTTGAGCCAACTCAAGACCGAGTCTGTATGTCTTTAAATGTAATTTTTTCCTTTCTTGAGTCAAATGTAATATAATTGTTCCCCTAGCTAAGCAACCTTGCACACACACACTCAGGGGGAGATTTTTAGTGAATTAGAGTTTTTGCTCGATTTTGATCATATCGTACTAGACGATCCATTGAAAATAAAAACCTTAATTAGGGTTGTCAAGTTAAGTAGGTCTGATTAAGCAGATCATCCTGGGAGATCCTCCAATCATCCGGGATGATAAGCTAAAATCAAAAACTCTTTGCCTCTAGGATGATTTAGGCATGTTATTATTTTTAGAATCTTGATCTAATCATCTTAAACAATATGTGTATCATCCTAAATGATTCACTACAATCATGCCTAAATTAGTCAGGTGTTTAAGGAAGCAATCGAGGATTAATTTATTGATTACATCATCCTGGATGATCACAAGATCATCCCGAACGATCTGTTAAAGATCCTCATCATTCAAATGTCTTTCACCTGGATGACCCGAAAAATATGCTGGACGATATTGGCTTATTTAAACTAATCATAAGGGATGATAGAAATATCGTCCGGAATGATCAAGTCATTTTTAATCATACAGCATGTTTGTCCTGGATGACTCGAATAGTGTACCGAACAATATTAGTTATTTTTGAACTAATCGTACGAGATGATAGTCATATCATCCCTGACGATCAAGTCTTTTCCTTCAGATCATCCAACCTTTTCTCCTGGACCACCCAAACATTTCTCTGGATGATTTTCTTGATTTTGAACAAATCATCTAAGACGATCGCAAGATCATCCCGGACGATCAGAGCAGACCATGTCTTCTAATCATCTAGAGGTACCACTAGGATAGAAAGAAATGATTTGTACTAATCATGCAGGATGATCCTTCGATCGTCCTAGACAATTTTTGATGGCAAGTTGAATTTTAGGGCCATTTATGTGCCCTTCTATTTAAGCTTTTTTGTTTGTTAGTGAAAAAGCTTTTTCACTGCTGTCCTTTCCTGAGAGAGCATTGAGAGGAAGAGGGAGAGCTTGGGAGAGAGAGAGGATCTTGTGAGGGGGTGTTTGTGAGGTGTTCTCAATGGTTACTCCAAGCAAGGATTTGAGTAATCTTCTCCAGTCGTTGTCCCTTGTCCTGTTATGTCTCTGTGGGAAGGATCTTCAACAAGAAGTCAAGGTTCTCTGCCTGCTTCAAGAGGAAGTAAAGGAGGTAAGGTTCTCTTCCTGCTTCAGGAGGAAGCAAAAGAAGTCTGGGTTCTCTGCCTTACCGGGTTGGTGAATAGGAGTTTTTGTAAAGGTTTCCCTGCCTTACTATGGGGGCAAAAGGAGAGTCATTGTGTTTTAGTGCAATACCTGGAGGGGAGGCTCTGGGGAGTGAATGTAGGTCAAGTTGATCAAACCACTATAAAATATGGTGTGTTCTTTCTGATTATTTTTCCGCACTTTTCTTTACTGCAATTAACTGCTTGGATGCAATTGCTTCAGTTTTAAAACATTCAAAAAGATTTACAAAATTAATTTTTGCTTAGGAATTTTTAAAACTACCAATTCACCCCCCCCCCCCCCCCCCCCTCTTGGTTAGCCTCGGGCTAGTTCTTAATGGCTTAACATCCCTATCGAACTTTTAAGAATAAGAAGAGAGATTTTCAAAAACAAATCTAATCCAGATTTACAGGATTTACTATATTCTATTAAAGTTAAATCAAATCCTATACCAATGTAAACATGATTTATACAGGATTTGAGCAAGATTTATGCTAAATCCTGCCAAATGGGATTTGAGTGCCCCATAAATTTCACGGTGGAATAAATCCTCCATTACCTTATTTTTATCACAAATACCCAAATCCTAGAGTTCAGATGATTTATAAGATTTGGCTAAAGAAGTACACAAAAAGGGAGAAAATTATTATTTTTTGTAATGAGCGAGCTCCTTCTAATCCAACAGAAGAATGGTGACCTATCGTGACTTCTAATCCAATAGAAAGGAACATCCTCAATTTTGGATGTGAAGAAGAACAAAGAGGAAGTGTACCTTCAAATGCAACAGGAAGGAAAGTCCTCGAATGAGGTGATGCCATAGGGAATATTATTGAAGGAGTTGAGCGAATTCCAAGGCAGAGGAGAGCGATCAAGAATATAATAAATAAATAAAATGAATGCCCAATTATTCGGTTAGATAGGGTTGTTTGCATCAAATTTGTAGTGGCTTTGCAGTGGATTTGGGGCAAAAATTTGACGCCCTCCGCAAAAAAAGAACAAATATTTCCATCACAATTCGAGAAAAATAATTCTACCATAAAATCAGTCGTAAATGGCTAACCTTCTTGTAGTGGAAGTCTCTGTTCTACAGTAATTTTAATTTAATATGCAGCATTGTAGTGTTTGGTGGTGGTCCTGCGATACTACACATATATATATTGATGCCTCACGTAACCTCTAATAAGATCATGCCTCATGGGAACTTGGGCTCGCTTTGCCAAAAGGTGATTCAAGTTCATTAGCACTCATAGATTGAAGCACTATTCATCATTTCATATTCCTTATCGAGAGCAATCAAATGAGGACCGAAAGCATCTGAGAACACATACTTCTATGCAAAGCTAATTTCTTGTTAAATAGCTACCACCAAGGATTGTTGAAGGCATGTTAATTGGCATGAATACCTTTACTTGAGCAAAAAATGAAAGGAATATTATGTGCAAAAGGAAAATTGGAAGTATTTTTTCTATTAACCAGAATATTGGAGACTCATTGGTCAGCTGCATCATAGCTATTTGAGACATTTCAAACCCTTACTTGTATTAAGGTTCATTCATGGTTTGGATTGTAGTATTGTTCATAGCTCAGTATTCATTACAAGTACTTTCAATTTTGACATTTAATTTCAACATCTCATGTGATGTCTCATCTAATATAACTTCATGGACTTCGTCATAAGCTATTGTCAGGGGGTGGGGAGTTTAAAACTATTATGTACAAGAAGATGATACACCAAAGTCACTATAATTATAAACATCATAATTAGCGATTTCAAAGTTCTCATTTGAATTTCATCCAATATTTTACACCTTGCAACTTGTACAGAGGCAATTTCTCCAACTTATGTAAGTAGTTGAAATCAATCATCAACGCTCAATTATCTATCATGCAACATGATCAAAGAAACAAAATAAAGAATCATGGTTTCAAAAATGTTTGTAGCGGTGATGAGGCAGAACTTTAAAATAATTTGAACTAAACAATAGCTTGAAACTAAAACTAAAAAAAAATACATCTAAAACATTTGTTTGGTAGCAATAAGTCTATATTTTAATGTCAATCGATAAAGAAGTTAAAAAAAATTAGAAATTTATGGCTAAGTAGTCAACATTATAAACTAAATTAATGAGTTGAAATTTTGGTAATAAAAAATCTTTATTATGAAGTTTTCTTAGCATAAACAACAAATCGGTGCTTAATAAATACTAATATATCATCAAAAATTTACCTTGATTGGGCATGAATATTAATGTAAATCTGAGTTAGAAACTTTATAAATTAAATCTGGGACCATCTGAACTCTGATTTTAGCAAACTTATAGTCAAAATAAACTTCTCAAAAATTAAAACCCAACAACACCAAATTCATTCCAATCCAAGCCCAAATGGGTCCAAATCAAAGACCTGCAGCACATTTTGAAGGTTCAAATCATAAATTAGATGACCAAATGATTTTTAAATGTGACATGCTTATAGTCGAATTGAGTGGCTTGATGAAACAAATCTAATGAGCCCAAGATAGCTGAATTTTGATATCATTAAGACACTCAAATACTTAATAAATGGTCCACGATCAAGGGAATCGATATCGATCATCCATTCAAAACACTCCCGACATGCCCTTTATCTCATCCTCATTTACTAACCATGCCACTCCCTAAAAACTATACATAAACCTCTCATTCTTCACTGAAGGAGGACAAACCAAGTAAGAGAAGCAATAGAGAAAAGAAAGAGAAATTAGAGTTCCTTTACCACCAGACTTCTCCTTGATCACCACCCGGCCATCGACCATGATCGGACTTTCATCGGACTTCAACCTAGCCAGCAACTATTGTCAGACATTCGCCAAGCCACCAATTGTCCCTATACTTCAGCTCGGCCATCAACTGTCACCAAATTTATGCCCGGAAATAAACTGACACCAGATTTAAGCCCAGCTATCAACTGACTCCAGATTTTTTCCCAGCCACTTACCATTGTCGGACTTCTGTCTGATCCGTATTCGTCACTACATTTCCTACAAGAAGACAACACACCAAATTCATTATAACTAAACACATCATAATTTAGCGATTTCAAAGTTCTCATTTGAATTTCATTCAATATTTTACACCTTGGGACTTGTAAAGAGGCAATTTGTCCAACTTGTGTAAGTAGTTTAAATCAATCATCAACACTTAATTTTGAATCATGTAACATGTTCAAAGAAACAAAATAAAGACTCATGGTTTAAAAAAAGTTTGTAGGGTTGATGAGGCAAAACTTTAAAATAATTTGAACAAAACAATTGCTTGAAACTAAAACTATAAAAAATACATCAAAAACATTTGTTTGGTAGCAATAAATCTATATTTTAATGTTGATCAATAAAGATGCTAAAACAAAATTAGAAATGCATGGCTAAGTAGTTAACATTATAAAATAATTTAATGAGTTAAAATTTTGGTAATAAAAAATCTTTTTTATAAAATTTTCTTAGCATAAACAACCAATACTTAATAAATGATCCATGATCAAGGGAGTCGATATCAGTCGTCCATTCAAAACACTCCCGACATACCCTTAATCTCATCCTTATTTACTGGCCATGCCACTCCCTGAAAAATATAAATAGACCCCTTACTCTTCACTAAAGGAGGACCTAGCAAGGAAGAAAAGGAAGATAAATCAGAGTTCTCTTACCACCAGACTCCTCTTTGACCACCACCCGGCCATCGACCATCATTGGACTTTCGTCAAACTTCAGCAAATCCACCAACTATCGCCAGACATCCACCAAGCCACCAACTATCCCCAGACTTCAACCTGGCCATCAACGATCAATGATCATCAAGAGCAGTGAAACACAAACAAACTGTGCATTGTATATCATAAAGAGAAACTCTAAACATTTAGTAATTTTAGTTTGAACAACAAAAAGAGAGCAAAGTCCTTAAATTTCATCTCTTAGAGGACAGTTCATTGTTAATTATAAATTAAAATTAGTATATTTATGCCATTATTTGCTATCAATTAACCTAAACCAGACTTTAATTAAATCAAATTAAACTCAATTAAATCAAATTAATGTCAAATCGATGGAATCAACCCAAAATCAGTTCAAATAGAACATCGTCAAGCCTCATTAAACCAAATTCGATGCAATTCGGAGCTAATTCGAGTCCAATTTTGCAAAATTGCCTCGATCGTACCCAATTGGACTTGAATTCACCTAAATCAATTCAGATCGAGTCCAATGCAGGCTCAGTTTCAGCTCAATTGGTCCAATCCAGATTCATATGAGCTTTCCAAATTTGGAAATAAAATCTAACGCTCCAAATTGTACTGATCTCTTCTTTCCCGTCAAATCTCTTTGATGACTGCGGCGAAAAATCTAACAGAGTGCATGCAAATGATTTCGCATAGCAGAACCGCATTTCCTATAAAAAGAGAGTGGGAGGGGAACGGGCATTTCTTCTACTTGCATGCGACCTAGTTGAG